>JANZXP010000005.1:13094939-13111268 GCA_027576715.1 Erythroxylum flavicans
GCAATGCAATGTTAAACACTCCTAACCCGTTCCAAATTACCATATTACCCTTCCCATAGGTGAGGGGATGTTACAATAAGAGTTGCAAAAGAAGCAACAAAGTTAAATTACATGCATATGATTGCGTTTGAAAGTTCTTTAAATGAAAGGACTTATAGTGGAGAATATGTTTATATAAGTGGGGAAAGGGAAAGGGAAAGTTTTTATATGTAACTTATATACATGGACATAAAATTTTATAGGCATTTTTTGGAGTGTGTTATTCAAACACAGTATATTTACTAAAGTGGATATCATTACGCAATTTTGGAGTGTTTTTAGATAAACATATATGTTTCTTAAAAGTCTTCGGGTAAATATGACAATATATTAACCGTGCTCTTCTTTGTAATGTAGAGGTGAAGAAATGAGTTATTACACAAGCATATTTGTTTGGTAAAGACTTTTTAAAAGAAGCACACGAGCGGATCAATGCATGTATCCATATGCAAGGAGAAACACTAAATTGTACAGCCTAAGATACGGACATGTCAAAACCTATGTTCATGTGTGAACAAAAATACTGAGTTATATGATATAGGACACAAGTGTGCCAGATCTCGTATAAATATTTTAAAAGGAAAAAATCAATTATACGATGATGTCCTAGACTGTGTCTGCAACAAAAAGCTTTATTTGGAAGCATGATTTTTTAGTGGAATTGAAATTTATAGAAGGATTCTAAAAGTTATTATAGTCTTGTTTTTAAGTTAGTATGAATTTGGTAAGGGAAAATTTATATTGAATTGTAATAGCTGGAGTTTACATATCAATATACTTGTCATAAATCTAGTGTATATATAATTTATAATCTTAATCAAGAGATTTTTAATATAGTGAAATCAACCACTTTTTGCTTTCAAGATTATATGCATTCCCAATTGGTTAAGCCTCGTTAATTTTTTTATTATTTTTATTTGCTTCTTTCATTCTTCTGTATTCCTACTAGATACCATTTCTCAGTAATTGCTATCAAAGTATAGTTTAGGTGACAATGACTTTGATTTTCAAGTTTAAGGTGAGAAAATTCAATGAAATTGAAAAATTCAAGCTGAGGCAATAGATAAGGAAGGATTTGTTAGAGCAAATGCATATTAAAGGGGTTGTGTGAGAATAAGCTAGAACATATGGATGTGCTCGACTAGGAAGAGCTACAGACATAAGTAGCAAGAACTATATGTTTATATCTACTAGATGAGGTCATATACCATGTTGTAGATATTGCAACTCTTGTGGAGATGTGAAAAAAGTTAGAGAGTTGATACATGTCAAAGTCTTTTACAAATAAGTTATATATGAAGTAAAGACTGTATATGCTAAAGATGCATGAGGAAACATATTTGAAACAAAATATCAATGTCTTTAACCAAATAGTGAGTCACCTGCTAGGGCTCAATGTAACTATTGTAGGCCAGGTTAAAGTAATGATTTGATTTTGTTCTTTACCTTTATACTATGAACATTTGGGAGACCATGCTTACATTAGATAAGGAGACAATTGGTATGAAAGATGGCTCACAACCAATAGAGATAAAATGTTAGTGATAACTCTTAAAGTGAAGGGTTGTAGAATAAGCATGGATCGTTTAAAAAGAGCTATAGATGTATACCTAAAGGTAAAATGACAATCTAGTGTTATAAGCAATCTGGCTCAAGAGGGATTATTCAAACAAGAAAGAGTAAACTGATGAAAGGAAAACTAGTGATTCATCAAGGTCAGTTAATAAAATGCAGAGAAAGGATTCAAATTATAATAATGGAGACATGTTTTATGTTTTAACCAGTCAACCTATGGACTCTTGGATACTGGATACTGAATATAGTATACCCACATCATATGAACCAAAAAAGGATTGGTTTATGTTATACACATTAGATAATTTTGACATTATTTATTGGATGATGATAAAGAATACGAAATTATTGCAACATTTAAGATCAAGATAATTGATGATGCTTTTCGGACATTGAACAATGTTTGACAGGTACCAAATTTAAGGAAGAACTTAATCGCTTTAGGCATAGACGTAAACTATTTTGGATATTAAATGATGGAGAGAACATTAACGTGGTAAAGGGTGTGATAAATCTAATGAAAAATTAACTATAAAGATCAATAGATTGATAAAGAGCATAGTTGTAGCTATAATAATATAATAAAAGGAAGAGATTACTGTTGAAAAATCGTGGAGGGATAGGATCTTGCATGCAGTGGAATAATAAGAAAATTTTTTTGCTTGATTTCTCAAAAGACAAGACCACAAAAACTCCATAATAAGATTAACACAAAACATAATAAATCATGGATCATAATACATACCACAATGTGAAGTTTGATCTTTTTCTTGTTTTTTTCCTTAAACCATTTCTGAAATTAGTTCATCTCAACTACTAAAGTCACACAAGTACTGGCCTCTAATAGTAAGTATAAAACATGATGACAGAACGCTATAACTATTTAAAGAGGGCTAGACATAAATGTTAGCTCCATTAAAGCCTAAGCCTATTTATGATAGGTCTTGGACATTTTATTAATTTTATTAAAATAAAATTCTATTTTAATTAAAGTTTAACTAAATTAGAATTAATTCTAATTAAATACCAATTGTGCCAAAATAAGATCCAATATCTCATATTTGTCTTTAAAAGAGATATTTAATTATAAAATTTCTCAAAATTTAAAATTAATTCTAACATGATTAAATCACCTTTTCTCTCTTTAATTCGCTCTTTGTATGTGACCCATTAAATTCCTAAATATGTTGGTAATGGATATAAATTATAATCATAATCATATTCAAGATTAGATAAGTTAAACTCCTTTAATTCATTTTTAATTTTTTAATTAAATAATTTATATCTATAAATTAAAATTGATGTCTAGCAATGCATCATGACCACCCAAATATTTTAGAACATCTAAGTGACATTGAGTAACCTTTCTGTGCATGATTTTTTCGTATAATTCAATTATTTCATCATATAATATTCTTATTAGCCGTAAAATATATAATCAATGTCTACTCTATTTAAGTCTAATTATATTAGTTCTCCACTATTAGTAATTGATTTAATTAATGACATTTGAAAACTATTTTACAAAGTGTCATTTCACTTTGGTTAAATATTTTCCTGAATCAATACTAATTGAGAACAATAGAAAATTCTCCCTAATCATTTTAAAGTGATGAATTGTATATTGATCACTCAAATATCTCCATATAGTTTATGTTATATCCAATGACTACCGACTCAGCTACCTTTGACTATAATAGTTTATAAGTGGTATCAAAACATAGCAATCTTTATATAAGATACTTTAGTGATCTCAAGTCAAAAGATTACTTATACAATTATCACAATAAGAATTTCTATAGAAATAAAAATAATATTCCAAATTGATTTATCATATGAGGTCAATTTAGTGAACTTATTTTCTAACAAGAACCCACACATTTGTTTAAATATCTATATACTTTAGTCTATAAGATTGACTACTTCCTTAATAAGGAATAAACATAACGTGTACTAGCCCTTTTACGCTCTATTAATTTCCAATCTTAAGAGAACAATGACTAGGAACAATTTAGTGATAATATATAAATACAATATGAATCTCATAATTATAATATCTTCATAATTTTATTTGCAATGTAGATTTATCCAATGGAATTTATGATATACACCTAAATATGTATGAATAAAGAATGTTTTTAAATAATTATGTCACTAAACTACAGTTAACTAATTGACTGTAAGAAATAAAAATAATCTGCCACTTGTACTAAGCCAATTGTTTAGGAATCTTATACCATATTTCTATATGACATTCATGTTACTGTTGGGATAGCATTTTAGTAAGAGAATTCTACGAGATTCTTTATAGTGAGCACTTGCTTAAATCTTACAACTTTCATCTCAATCATCGTCATAATTAAGAGAACTACCTAAATGCATATTTAGATCTTTGATGAGACCTTATCTCTTTTCATATGCTCAATAGCTCTATTGTTTCATAATATATTACTTTCTTAAAAAATGCAAAGAACCATATAAAGTTTATTAAAGAACTTCTTGATCCAAATGATCATTTCCATTAAATGAGTAATGTATTATGATCTGATTGACAATTAATGCTATAGTAGAATCTTTCCAATCTCAAAATAATATTGTTATAAGTATGAAACATCTTAGTAAGGATTTACTTTTAAAGTTAATATCCATATAACCTTGAACTCAGATATTAACTCATATATAGAATAATGAATATCTTTAATACTTCACAAGTATAAAATATCTCAAATACTAAACAACTTTAATATATTATCTATGTACTTGGACAAAAATAGGTAAATAACTTCTGCATTTATCTCTATAGAACTAATTGTCAAATTAATTTGTTACCTTATCATATCTAACAAGAGTTTTTCTTAGAAAATTATATTTTCAAAAATTGAAAACATGAATTACTGTTCTTTATAAGCAGTATGTCTTTATACACTCTGATTGACCTAGAGTGTGTTAGTTAATATTTAATACCATAAGTGCACAGCATAGTTGTAGCTAGTACCGGCGAGATAGTTAATATTTAATACCATAAGTGCACAGCATAGTTGTAGCTAGTACCGGCGAGAACGGGTCGATCCCAGGAAGACTATAAATACTAATACTTACCCTTTCACTATTATCTAGCCTAAATATTGATTTTGGATGTTTAATCAAAAGAAACCAAAACTAAGGCAAGTAAAAAAAAAAAGGAAATGAAATTGAACAGAGAATTTAGGAAGCACTAGGAAATTATCAATATCGAGCAATTAGTATCTAGATTTCAAATCGCCCTAACCCTTAATTGTTTAATCATTTGTAATGCATTTGTGTTGTTGATTAGTTGGACAATGGAGATCCCTAAGGTATGCTAGTAGCTGACCTTGAGTCTACTAACAGCTAAACCTAAAGTTTCTAATCGAATTATTCAAGTTAAATTTTATAAGATTACATTACCATTTTATGAAACCCTCTATTAAGTTTGACCCTAATCTGTAAGATTTATGTTGTTGTATCTTTATTATTACAATTAACTCTTTCCAATTATCATAGATCTATTCAAACCTAGGATTTCTTAATCGCTATGTTGAAATCAGATTATAGTCTAATATTTTGGATTACTAGAACATATATAAAAACATATAATTAGATCATAATAATCAATCAATTAATTGTATTAACAAAATAATCAACACATGCTAAAGTATCCAAATAGGGTTCATCTAACCTAGATACTAATGAAACAAATAGTTACACATTACTGAATATAAAATCAGATACACATATACAGAAACTTGATTTGAAAACAACGAAATCATAATTCTAAATCTCCACGATTTTTCTCTATCAAGTATTTTGACAATGTAGATGTCTAATCTTGTATTCTAGTGGATCCATCCATAAAATCTTTGCACCACCAACTCCTCTAGCTTAAAACCGCCTCCAAAATCATCTCTGAACGTCTCATAATAGTGCAAATTACTTCCCCTTTCTGCTTGCCTCTGAAACGTCGAATTTATAAAATCAAGATTTTTAGGTTATGCATGTTTTTGTACATAACTATGCATAATCAGAATCTGTCAGGCATCACAAAAGTGCATAGGTGCAAAAGTGCATAGTTATGCCCTCATTTTAGATTTTAGATTTTAGATTTTTTTGTTTTATACCATGCTTTTACTTGAATTCTTCTCTGTTAAGTCCACGAAGGCAATTATAGCCTATAAGCACACTTGAAACAAATTAAGAACCAAATATGCAATAAAAGTATAAAATATCAAGTAAAATATATCAAATATGGGTGGTAAAATATACTCAAATATCCATCTATCAAACATCTCCACATTTAAGTTTTTTCGTGTCCTCAAGCAAACCATAATCAAAATTATAAATTTCACAACATCAATCTATCATCAATCTCAACTTGTCCATTCATACTATAAATCATCATATCCTACTTAATCAAATTAATATGCAATTAGAGTCAAGTTGTCCTAAAATTAACTTATTAAGTAATAATAATAATAATCACATTAATAATCACATTGAAATCAAAAGCATATCTCTTTACACCCTCACCAATATTTCACTCAATACACTCAAATGTTTAGGGTGAAAAGCTTCAAAACTCCCAATCAATGTATAGTAAAACTTTTACTATAGACTTGTAATAAAATCACATCTCCACCACTTACGTACAAACTAGAAACAAAAATCAAAAGGTCTTTGTAGGTTTAGGTACAGTATGAATGAGATAATAAAAGGGTTAAGTTAAGGAAATTTACTCAAAGAAATAATACAAGACTTGTTTACAAGTATACATAGGTCCTTTCATTATAAATCCATTGGTACTATGTATTTATTCTTCTTTTTCTTTCCTTCTTTCTTTTTTATTTTCTCCCTTTTATGCTTTTCTTTTTCTTTATTTTTTTCACAATATTCATTCAGTACCACAATTCAAAAAATATTAGACCTTTTCAAAAATTTCAAGTCCCAACAAGTAAATAATGTAAATAACCTTCAAGGTTTAAAACAGTTAAAAGTTGTTAAAGAAAAATAGGATAAAAGTTTATAATTTGATTTTAAACAATGAAAAAGGCTAAGGCTCAACTTGATTATTTATAAAGGTAAATTTTGGGCATGGTAATTTCAAAGAAATAAGTTTAAACAACTTGGTAAATCTAAGTGCCTTCATCATGTCAATGCTTTTAGTTTAACAAATATGGTCTCAATATGTATAATGAAAGTCTAGAATTATCCTACTATGCACGATATCACACACATGAAAGAATAAAAAAAACTCAAAATTTTGGAAATTTGCTCTTTAGGCTTTAAAGCTTATAAAAAAATTTGGGTATATATATGTATAAATAATATGCAATTTAATTCAACTTGAAAATTTCGACGATTATGAAATGAATTAGAAAACTAATTTTATTCTAACCATCATCCTTTTGCACACCAATTCAAATCAATATTCAACGAGGACATATAGTATTCATAGACAAATTTCAACCAATTCAAGACATCAATTCATAAAATATTATAATCAAGATTATAATAAGCTTAAAGAAATCATGTTAAGATTCATTAAACCCATCCCCACACTTAAAGTTGTACATTGTCCCAAATGTACACAACATAAGCATTTATTGAGGGTTTAGTGGAACTTTCTTGACTATGACGATTTCTTTGATTCTGAGCCATCTAATATGAAACTAACATTCTTGCAAAATATAAAACAAAAGGATAAAAAGAAACAAAAGGAAATAACATAAGAGAGAATAAAATCCTATACTAATATGAAAATAAAAATAAAATAATTTAGAAAATGAAAAAATTAAAACTGACTTATACGTTGCCTCTATGCAGCTCTTCTTTAACGTCAGTAGCTTGACATAACCTTTATGCTCAACTTCATCCTGGATTAATAATCAGTAGCTTGCTTCTACTCTTTTCTCCACAAAGCGGTTTCATAGTCTATAGATAAGTCACATATTGCAATATAATCGTAAGAGCATAATTTATTATATTAATAAAACCAATAGACTCCAATAGTGCCCTTTTTAACGATAAACTGTTAAAAATGTAAGGAATAACAAAAGTCCCTGTATCATTAACTAGCTCAAACAATTTGTCTTTAAGGAAGTGGGAACCCACCGTACTTAAGGTCACTACCAACATCTCGTCGATAATTTCCTTATTTGGTTCCTCTACCAATTCTTCCTCAATTACCTCTTTCCAATTTTCTTCTTCTTCTTCTTCTTGGACAGAGGCTTCTGGCTTATCTTCTTCAGTTATCTTCTGCCCCTTCTTTACTTCCTCTTCTTGGATGCAGGTTTCTTCATCTTCTTCTTCATGAAGCTCTTATTCACTACTACGGGTGATTGCCTCTCTTTTGATAGTATCGATTTTAGTAAAACTAGACAGGCTCCTTTGTATCTCATCCGATAATATATCCATTAGCTGAACGATTTGATTCACCATATTCTGTATAGAAGCCTCTGTTTCCTGATGTCTCATGTTTGAATCTTGAATATACTTAATCATCACATCTCTCAGAGTAGCAGTTACCTCCTCACCTTCTTGAAATGTATCTTCATTCATGAAATCAATTGTTGTCTCTTCTTCACTTTAAGGCAGTTAAAAGCTCAAAGTATACTCATTATAGGCTGGTGAAGAAAATCTGTCATCGAATTCACGTTGACTAGCTACTCTCTCAATAAGGCATTCCATTAATCGATCTGTAATACTTTCGTATCACTGTTCTTATTTACATATTCAATTAGAGCATAATTATTCCATCCATATACATAAGGGTTGCTGAAATTTGAATTATACATATTCTCGTATGATGGGCCTTAAAATCGGTTGTATATGTTTGGTTGCTCCCATATATACGTCGGTTGAGCTTATGAAAATATGTAAGGAAATGGCTTCCAATATGGTGATATTTCATATTGCAAATACACGTCTTGGCTCCTATAATAGTACTGTCTGCTCCATCCATCCATTGTGAGTAGTGACTATAATGTTAAATATCAATTCCTAAAATAAATCACCATACACTATCAGCATAGAGAAATTCAAAAGACAATTAAATGAACAAGCCAAAATAAAATAAATACAAAAGCAAAAGAAAAATAAAATAAAATAAAATACAACAAAGATAAAATTAAATAAAATGAAAATGACTAGAGTAATAACATTCAGGCTTTCCTAATATCAAAGTCCCCGATAACGGCACTAAAATCTTAATTGACTTGGAGTGTGTTAGTCAATATTTAATACCACAAGTGCACAATGTAGCTGTAGCTAGTAGCAACAAGTACAAGTCAATCCTAAAAAGACTATAAATACTATCACTTACCCTTTCCCTATTATCTAGCCTAAGGATTGATTTTGGATTTTTAATCAAAAGAAGCTAAAACTAAGGCAAGTAGAATAAAGTAGGAAACAAAATTGAACAGAGAATTCAGGAATCACTAGGAAATTATTGATTTTAAGTAATTAGTATCTAGATTTTGAATCCCCTAACCCTTTATCGATTGATCACTTATAATGCAATTGTGACGTTGATTAGTTAGACTATGGAGATTCCTAACGTATGCTAGTAGCTGACCTTAAGTGTACTAACAACTAATCATAAGGTTTCTAATCGAACCACCCAGGTTAAATTTGATAGGATTGCATATCATTTTATGAATCCCTTTATTAGGTTTAACCCTAATCTGAAAGATTTATGTTGTCCTATCTCTATGATTGCAATGAACTATTTCCAATTATTGTAGATCTATTCGAGCCTAAGAACATAAATCTTTAATATTTTGGAATAGTAGAACATAAATAAAAACAGATAATTGGATCGCAACAATCAACCAATCAATTGCATTAACAAAATACTTAACACATGTTAAACTATCCAAATAAGGTTCATCTAACTAAGATACTAATGAAATAATTAGTTACACATTGTTAAATATGAAATCAGATACACATATGTAGAAACATAAATCGAAAACAACGAAATCATAATTCTAAATCTCCTTAACTGTTCTCTATCGAGTATTCAGACGATGTAGATTTCTGATCTTGTATTTTGGTGGATCCATTGATAAAATCTTCGTGTCTCCCACTCCTCTAGCTCAAAATCACCTCCGGAATCGTCTCTAAATGTATCAAAAGAGTGCTAGCTGCTTCCATCTTCCACTTGCCTTTAAAATGTCAAATTTATATAAACACCTAGATTTTTGGGTTATGCCCAATCTTGTGCATGACCGTGCATCGAACTGTGCTTAATCAGAATCCATTGAGTATCGCGAAAGTGCACGTTCGTGCACTCCTTTTAGATTGCTAACTTTTTGTTTTATGTCGCGTTTTCATCTGAATTCTTCTCCTTTAAGTTTATGGAGGCAATTGTCACCTAGAAACACATTTGAAGCAAACTAAGTACCAAATATACGATAAAAGTATAAAATATCACACAAAATACATCAAATATGGGTCGTAAAATATAGTCAAATATCCACCTGAAAAGTATAATAACACATCCATTAACTTTTTTATAGACATGGAAATTCATAGTTGTCTCCAAAATAAAAAATTTAAAATTAACAAAAATTGAATCTTTTAACGTCTCAAAATCTTTTAACTATACACTAATTGTATCAACAATGACATCAATTTCAACTAGATTAGTTTCTATGAGATTTGAACCTTTTAAATTTTATCTAACTCCTACTACTTATTTTAAGAACCATTCTTCTGTAAGTATACATTAAAACAAACACTTTACTTAATAAGGTCTATAAGATTATATCCAACCTTTTGGATATCTTATGACTTTTTATTATCTAATTTAGTTATACATTTATTAGACAGTATATGCTTTAACTAAGCATCATCTCCAAAAATCACTAATTTTATCTCAATGAAAGTTATTCCATTCCATATATATTATAGAACCTTGCTAATTTATTTAATTGGACTTTCGAAGGTAAGTTGTTCTGCTAAGCATAACTATAGAAGAAATAAATATTGCATCGTATACTATCTTATATTATGTTTTCTCCGTAGACAAATCCATACTATTATGGAATTTAGTCATGGGGATTTTCATAAGAGAATCTTATTCCTTTTAGATAACTAAGATTTAAATCTCACCACATTGATCTTATAAAAAAACTTTTGCATTCTCATTGCTTAGTTTCTACTTAAATTTAAACATTTTGAACTTTTCAAAAATTTAAACTCTTATTTCATTTAATACTTATGATTATATCACAGAAAGTCATTAATAAATCTAATAAAATACAATTATTATCCTTTTATGAATTTTTATTACATTTAACATTCAACTTATATAAAATTTAACAACTTAATACCAACATCATCATTTCACGAAATATTGATTTGGTTATCATGTAACCCAACAAGTTTCATATACTTTTCCAGATCATATAAATTTGGTTAACTAAAACCTATTGCTATAAAACTGAATATATTCAAGTTAAAGTGGTTTAAGTTTGTTCAACAAAACCTAATAATAAGCAAAATTCTGGTTTGTTCTTATAATAATGAAAGGTAACAATCACTTTCTTAATGTGCATTTAATATTTTAATAAGGGATTTAATTTTGTTCATCTCTTCAAATACAAAATTATAGGTAATAATATTATATATATAAAAACATGTAATCAAATATGCATCAAAATATATCAAACATATATTAATACCATGCAATTTCATATATTAATATAATCAATCATATGTATGAAATATTAAGCTTTGTTTGATTCTAGTTCATAATCTAAAATAATATTTTCAATGCTTTAGATAATTAAATAAAATTAAACACATCGATTCCCAAGTAAATTAAATTATTTTTCCAAATATAAATTTAATTTGAATCAAACATAATTTTTAAATTCAATTGTAAATTATTTTCAATTGAAAACTATTTCCAATTATTTACTTTAATTGAAAATAATTTTCAACATATTACTCTTCTTGTTATAATTTAGAAAAAAAATTCATAATTTAAAAAGTAAAAAATTCTAATCCAATCATAAAAATATTTTCAATCTAATTAGAAATAATTTTAATTAGAAGATTATCTAATGTTGAAAAGAAACTAATTTCAAAAATTAAATAAAAACACTTTTAAATTTAATTAAGAAAGTATTTTATTGATTATATAGAGATTAATTTCTTAATTAATTATTAAATCTTTCCTTAATAATTTTTCAAAATATTAAACAAAGTTTATTTTCCTAATTAATAAACGAAAAATACCTTTTCAAATTTAATCAAGAAAAATATTTTTTTCTAATAAATCAAGAAATTTATTATTCATAATAAATAAACAAGTTCCATACAAATAGAATAACAATTATTTAAATAAATAAAATTATAAATTTAATTTATTCCAAACAAATTTAAAAAATTAATTTAATTAAGAAACACATTTTTAATTATTTAAGAAAACATTTTTTAATTTTAAAGAGTCTAATTAATTAAGCTCAATCTAATTGAAATATAATTAATTTTAACTATAGAAATTTTTTTCTAAAATTTAATTATTAATATCAATCTTATTAAAAATAATTAATATAATTACAAATTTGATTTTAAAATTTTAGAAAAATTTTAAATCATGTTTAGAAATGAGTACTAAAATATTTTGTTTCAAATCAAGGATAAATTTATTCATCATTAAATTACTTTAATGCAAAAATCAATCATATCTTATTTTAACACTAGAATAAAGATATCCTTGTGCCGAACATAAGAATCATTCTAAGTTAAGAATACTTTATTCTCAATCTAGAGCAAGCCTAACCTTTTATTCAAACACTCACTATTCTAGATAAGTTTTGTCCTCAATATTAAACAAGCCCTTTCTTCTAAAATAAACCTTAATTTTACAGTAATATGAAACTCCAACTGCCACCTTATGCCGTCGCTATTGGAAAATCAGAATGAGATTATATCTCGATTAGAGCTAAATAATTACAAAAACTTTTGTATTATGATTTATCAAAAACCAAGATCACTTTAATTCTATAAAATGATTGACGCATAAATTATAATAAATCATAAATTGTAATTCATACCTTATTTCAAAGCTTGATCCTTATCTTGTTGTATCCTTCAAACTGTTTCCAAAACTAATCCATCTTAACTACCATAGTCATACAAATGTTTGGCTTCTAACGATATCTATAGAATATGTTGAGAGAAGTCTTTAACTCTTACAAAGGGGTTAAGCAAGAAGTGTTAGCTCCATTAGAACTTAAGTCTATTTATAATAAGATTTGGATATTTTAGTAATTTAATTAAAATTAAATTCTAATTTTAATTAAACTTTAATTAGAATTAAAACAATTCTAATTAAATATCAATCATGCTCGAATAAGATCCAATATCTTATATTGATCCTTATTTATTAAATATCTTATATTTAATTATAAAGTATCTCAAACTTTACAATTAAGTCAAACTTGATTAAAATATTTTTGCTCTCTTTAACTTATTTTTCATGAGAGACCAATTAGGTTCTCAAATATGTTAGCAATGATTATAAATTACAATTATAATTCATAATTAGAATTATATAAATTAAAAATTATTTTAATTTATCTTTAATTCTCTAATTAAACGATTTATAATCATTGGTCGAGATTAACATTTAGAACCGTATCATGACCACCTAAATACTTAGGAATGTCAAAGTAGTTTTGATTAACCTTTTTGTGTATAATTCAATACTTTCATCTTTCAATGTTCCAACTAGATATAAAGCATGAAATTAATATCTACCCTATTTTAAGTCCAATCATATTAGTTTTCTACCATTAGCTATTCATTTAATAATGACACTTGTAAACTATTTATAAAACGTCATTCTACCTTGGCCAAAGACTTCCCAAATTAATACTAATCAAGAACAACAGAACATTCTCCCTAATTACTTTAGGATGATGAATCCTATCTTGATCAGTCAGCTACCTCTATATAGTTCATGCTACATCCAATTACTACCAATTAGACAACCTATGATTAAATAAATCATAAGTAGTATCAAAACATCGCAATCCCTAAATAAGATAATGATAAGTATGAATTGCATCATATTTTAAGGCTTAATTCGATATGTAGTTAATTGTTAATTCAATCGTTTAGTATGTGTTTAGGTTAGAATTGTGTTTATTTGTTAATTATTTGTGTTTAAGTGTTCTTATGGGTTAGTACAAGTCTTTGAGCTTAATTATTATGTTTTTGAGGTACCTTGATGTGTTTGTTAGTGTTTTAGGATCAACATCGAAGAACGGAGAAGTTTTGGAGACACTCTGGCCGAAACAACTACCAACAATCATGGCACAATAAACCAAGATCGTGACAGAAGCACTGAAGTTAGCCCACGATTGTGGCCCATATGCCACGATCGTGACAGAAGCCCAGAACATGGCCTACAATCGTGGCTTACTTACCACGATCGTGACAGAAAGTTTAGATGTGGCCTACAATTGTGGCCTGCATTAGGTAGACTCACAGACACTCAAAAACGTCAAGTTTCTAAGGAGTTTTTAGACCTTTTAAACTCCTAAAAAATCCTAGGGCTACCTAGAACATAAAAGGTACATAAAGAATAAGACAAAAAAGATGAAGGAGATTTTGTATCAGTCACTTTTGGAGAGAAACCTTAGAGATAATTATTGAGAGATTGAGAAAGAGAAGAAGGAAGAGAGAAGTGGAGAAGAAGCCGATATCGACGTACTTCCCAGATTAGAAGTTTCCGATGTTGCTGCCTCCAGTCTCCGTTTAGAATCATATTTCCTATTATTTTCCATTTTTATTATTATATAGAATTGGAAATAGCCGTTTGATGATAGGATTATGAATGTTGAGATGTTCTATAATCACCTTTGAGTTTTTTAATTTTTGATTTAATAAAATCTTATTGATTTATGTTTATTAGAATTATTGTGATTGATTTCTATGATTGCATAATTCAGTAATAGATTGAGAGGGAGAATCAAATGAAAAATAATTAAATTGAGCTAACGAGAGTTAGGTGATTTAATAAGAATAAGAAATGAATCAAATTGGTAATTGTGTGAAGAGAGATCTCATATAGGTTCCCGATAGTTTATTGGACAACTTCAGATCTAATTAGGGTTATGGATAGATTGTTAATTGAGAAATTGCAATTTTTCATAATCTGATTAGGGTTTATAATTTAGGGTTAATGGTTATAACTCGAGAGAGAGTAATCAACCTTAGGATCGTTTAGGACCAATAATCCAATAATTCATAATCAATTAGGTTAGCGTTAAAGATAGGTTAAAGATTCCCTTTTCTTTTAATTGATAGTTCCTTTAGGTTAATTCTTGAGTGTGTGTTGCAATTGCTACGTTGTTAATATTTTCATAATTGATTCTTGGAATTGAGTTGTGTGATTGAATTAAATTCTTGCCTTAGTTTTGTTACATATTGAATTATTGCGAATTGTTTTGTCCTTAGATTTTAGGAATAAATTATCCCTCCTTGTGGGATTGACACCTTAGGTACTACGTGAATGACCCATACGCTTGCAGACTATTGAGGTTATTAATTAGAACTTACACAATTGGAAAATCATGATCAAGTTTTCTGGCGCCGTTGTCGGGGAGGCGATTAGTTTAATTCTATAGTTTAAGGCATTTGGTTATTTTTTAATTTAAGTTTTCATTCTTTCTTCCATTTATGAATTGTGCTCTTGCATGAACATAAGAATCACGAGAAGTTCGAGTTATGCAGCTAAAATCGTAGATTTATACATTACTTGACTAGAACGATCCATTAGGAAAGCTCGGCGTTAAAAAGAAGAAGAAATCGCGAAAACAACAATGGTCGACGAATTTCAACGAGATTTGGACCACAAAGTTAACCAAGGATGTCAACAATAGACCCTTATGAACTTTATAAGACCAGGGTTCAATGCAGCTAACCAAGGAGTAGCTAGGCCACCCGTACAAGTAGCATCATTTGAAATTAAACTAACCCTCCTAAACATGCTTCAACAGAATGTGCAGTTTTATGGACTAATGAACGAGGAACCTAATGCACATATAGTGAACTTCTTTGAAATCTATTATACCTTTCGGTACCATCAGATGTCGAAAGATGCGGTCAAAATTAGGCTTTTCTCCTTTACCCTTAGGCCCTGTTTGGTTAGCGGGAAAGTAAGTAAATTTAGAATCTGATTCCTCGGAAAATAAATCTATAGAAAGTAAAGATATTCACATGTTTGGATACTTATAAGAATTCTAATAGGAAGGTTAGGTAGATTCTTATTATAGTGTTTGGTATGTAACAGTATTTCATGGAATGTAATTTAATTTTTACTTGTGTTTACAATTATATCCCTACAAATTAAATAAAAATTAAAATCGTTAAATAATGTTAATTTGTAATACAAGTTATATTATTAAATGTTAATTTTTTTCACTCATGATATTCTAATCATATAATACTCTTATATCATAAATATAGTATTGCAAAATACTAAAAAAATCTCAACCAAATACAAAGATAAATCTTAAAATTCAAATCAAATATTAAAATTTTTTCTAACATTGAAAATAAAAATACAAATAGTGGATTATTATTAAATTTATTGTTCTTATTAATTTTATTATTCTTAATATTATTAATTATTATTATTAATTTTCTACTTATTATTAATTTTATTATTACCAAATTTAT
>JANZXP010000005.1:13117792-13139183 GCA_027576715.1 Erythroxylum flavicans
TCTTTTTAAATTTAGTCTTATTTTATTTTTTTGTTCTAATTTATGATTCTTCTTTCTATATGTGTTTGTTTGCCCCCTTCTCACATTGAGGACAATGTATTGTTCAAGTGTGGGGAAGGTTATATGTTTTGCGTTGAATGTGAATTTTGCATGATAGTTATTAAATTGCATTTTGTGAATTGTGTGAATGTGTCAATGACTTAGATGGATTGAAATTGATTTAATTTTGATCATAGTCTACTAGGTTTGTAAACAATCATTAGCTCGCAAAATTAGTGAATTAGGGTCTTTAGATAAATATGCAACTTAATTAGGATATAGTGTTAGTTTGTCACTCTTTAAATTGTCACATTCATTCATAATTTAAGACATTTCGACTTAATTTAGTGTTAGTATTTTTTATGGAAACGAGTAGTTAAAGCAACAAGGTAGGCAACAAAAAAATGTTTGTTAATTTTAAATAAATGACTATTCCACTGGTCTTCGAGTTATGAATAGAGCTAGTAGCCAGTTCCGAATGTGATGTAGCAGAGCAATTGGGTTGACATGCATCATAAATGTGTGCCTTCGTATCAAAAGGCCATAATGACATTCCAACTGAGCAGCTTAATAAAAAACACGACTTAGTTAAGTAATCGGATCGACATTCATTACCAATGTTTGCCTTCGCGTAAAAAGACTAAATCCATGTTCATAAAAAAATAAATTAAAAATAAAAAATAAATATTGTGTGTTTCAAATAAAAACCTACCGAACTTCTAATAGCTTGACCTTTCATGAAAGCATACTTAGGAGTAGTTACAGAGTCTGAATGACCAAAGAATTATTAATGTGTGTGTACAATTGAAAAGGGTAAACAATTTAATACTTAAGTGTGGATTAATATGTATATTCAGTTTAAAGCTTCAAGATGTGAATTTTGCATCTTAATGATTTGATATACTTGAATGATTGTGTTTAAATTTAAATTTATTTCATGAAGTTAAAGCCATTGTCTCATTACTACATTGTGTGTTGTGATTTTGTGTGTTTGTTGTTTTGTTTGCTTGAGGACAAGTAAACGTTTAAGTATGGGGATGTTGATAAGTGTGAATTGCATCATGTTTTAAAGCTTAATTCCTTACGTAGTTAATTGTTAATTCAATCGTTTAGTATGTGTTTAGGTTAGAATTGTGTTTATTTATTAATGATTTGTGTTTAAGTGTTTTTATGGGTTATTACAAGTCTTTGAGCTTAATTATTATGTTTTCGAGGTACCTTAATGTGTTTTTTAGTGTTTTAGGTCAACATAGAAGAACGGAAAAGTTTCGGAGACACTCGGGCTGAAACAATGGCCCACGATCGTGGCACAATAGACCACAATCGTGATAGAAGCACTAGAGTTAGCCTACAATCATGGCCCATATACCAAGATTGTGGCAAAACCTAGGACACGACTTACGATCGTGGCTTGCTTGCCACGATCATGACAGAAGGCTCGGATGAGGCCCACGATCTTAGCCTATAGAGCCACATTCATAGCCTACGTCAGGAAGACGCACAGACACCTAAAAACGTCAAGTTTTAAGGAGTTTTTGCACCTTTCGGACCTTAGAAAAATCCTAGTGCTACCCAGAATACAAAAGATATATAAAGAATAAGACAAAGAAGATGGAGGAGCTTTTGCATAAGCCACTTTTGGAGATAAACCCTAGAGAGAATTGTTGAGAGATTGAGAAAGACAAGAAGGAAGAGAGAAGTAGACAAAAAGCCGACATCGATGTACTTCCCGGATCATAAGTTTCTAACATTGCTGCCTCCAGTCTCTGTTTAGAATCATATTTGCTGTTATTTTCCATTTTTATTATTGTATATAATTGGAAAAAATAGTTTGATGATAGGATTGTGAATGTTGAGATGTTCTATACTCACTTTCTGGTTTTTTTAATCTTTGATTTAATAAAATTTGATTGTTTGTTGGAATTATTGTGATTGATTTCTGTGATTGCATAATTTTCTAGTAGACTGAGAGGGTGAATCGAATAAAAAATAATTAAATTTGGTTAACAAGAGTTAGGTAATTTAATAAGCATGAGAAATTAATCAAATTGGTAATTGTGTGAAGATAGATCTCGCATAGGTTCCTGATAGTTTATTGGACAACTTCAGATTTAATTAGGGTTTTGGATAGATTGTTAATTGAGAAATTGCAATTTTACATAAATTGATTAGGGTTTATAATTTAGGGTTAATGGTTATAACTCGGGAGAGTGTAATCAACCTGAGGATCATTTAGGACCAATAATCCAATAGTTCATAATCGATTAGGTTAGTGTTAAAGATAGGTAAAAAAAAATTCCCCTTTCTCTCAATTGATAGTTCCTTTCGGTTGATTCTTGAGTGTGTGTTGCAATTGCTACTTTGTTAATATTTTCATAATTGATTCTTGGAATTGGGTTACGTGATTGAATTAAATTCTTGCCTTAGTTTTGTTACATTTTGAATTACTACGAATTGTTTTGGCCTTAGATTTTATGATTAGATTATCCCTCCTCGTGAGAACGACACCTTAGGTACTACGCAAATGACCTGTACGCTTTCAGATTATCGAGGTTATTAATTATAACTTACACACATCAAAAAACCACGATCCGATAACTTTGGAGACCTCAAGTCAAAGGATCGCTTATATAATCATCACAATGAGAATTTCTATAGATATGCAAGTAATGTTTCAAATGGATTTCTCATGTCAAGTTAGTTCAGTAAACTTGTTTGCTAATAAGTACCCACACTTTTGTTTAAGTATTTTTATACTTTAGTCTATAAGAATGACTACTTCCTTCACAAGGAAAAACATAACGTGTGCTCGTCTTTTTATGCTCTATGAATGTCTAGTTTGAATAGAATAATAACTAGGAACAATTTAGAGATAATACATAAATGCAATATGAGTATCATAATTATAATCTCATTATAATTTCTTTTACAATGTATAATTATCTCATGGACTTTATCATATACATGTAAACATGTACAAGATAAAGAATACCTTTAAATTATTTTATCATTAAACTACAACTAATTGATTGATTGTAGGGCATAAACTAACAATCTCTCACTTGTACTAAGCTAATCGTTTAAGTATCTTATACCATATCACCATATGATGATTATGTTAGTGGCTTAATGAGAGAATTCTATGAGATTATCTATAGTGAGCTCTTGCTTTAATCTTACAACTTTTATCTTAATTATCATAATAATTAAGAAAAATTGCCTAGATACATCTTTGGATCTTTGAAGAGACCTTAACTTCTTTTGTATCCCCATTGGCTCTAGTTTTCTACAGTACATTACGGTCTTGAACAATGCAAGGAACTATATCAAGTTCATTAAAGAACTTATTAATCTAATTAATCATTTCCACTAAATGAAATACATATATCATGGCTTAATTGGCAACCATTGCTATATTGGAACGTTTCCAATCTTGAATGATATTATTCTTAAGTAAAATATACCTTAATTAGGATTGACTTCTAAAGTAATATCCATCATCTTTAACTCAAATATCAACTTATACATAGACTGATGGATATTGTTAATACTTCACAAGTATATGATATCTCAAATACTAAACATCTTTAGTACACTATCTATGTACTCAGAATAGGTGAACAACTTACAATTTATCTCTGTAGATATATTTCCCAAAACTAAGTCTTCTCCTTTTCATATCTTACAAGAGTTGTTCTTAGAGAATTATATTTTCAACAATTGAAAATTAGAATTGTTGCTCTCAATGAGTAATATGTCTCCACATACTCCCATTGAAGAGGACAATTATATTCCCACTAACCTTCTTGTAGACATGATAAATTCATAATTATCTAAAAAAACTATTAGAATTCATCATGAAAGTGAATCTTTTAACATCTTGTAGCCTTTTAAGTATACATCAAATATATCATCAAAGGAATTAGTTCTAGTTAGATGTATTGTCATAAGATTGGGACCTTTCAAATTTCATCCTACTCTCGTTACTTATCTTGAAAAATATTCTCCTATATGTATACATTGAATTAAACAATCTATTCAACAGGTCTGTAAGATTATATCCAACCTTTTGGATATCTCATAACCTTTTATTATCTAATTTAATTATAAACTTAATAGATAATATATGCTTCAACTAAGCATCACATCCCTATATTATTAACTTTGATTCTTTCAAAGACTTAGCATTTCATATCTAATATGAAATCTTGCTAATTGATTCAAATGGAATTATTGAAGGTAAGTCATGGTATTAGGCATAGCTATCGAAAAATACTATTGCATTATACAATATCTCATATTGTATTTTACTCCTTAAATAAATCCATACTCTTATAAATTTATTTGTGAAGGTATTCACTAGAGAATCCCATTCGCTATAGATAACCAAAAATTTAAAACTCACCACAACAATTTTATTTAACACATATGACTATATCACATAAAGTCATTAGTAATCTGGTGGGAGACTATCTCCCTAGTCACCACTTAACCATGTGGAATAAGTGCAAAACTTTTTTGTATTTTGATTTTTCGAAAACCAAGATCACTCTAATTTAACAAAGTAATTAATGTATAAATCATAATAAAGCATAAATCATAATTCATACCTTTTTTCGAAGCTTGATCCATCTCTTGTTGTATCAGTCGAACTATTTCTGAAACTGATCCATCTCAACCACTGTAGCCATACAAGTTTCCAGCCTCTAATGGTATCCACAGAATAGGTTAAGAGAACTTTGTAACTTTTACACATAGGGTTAAACAAGAAGTACTAACTTCATTAAAGCTTAAGCCTATTTATAATAAGGATTGGATGTTTTGGTAATTTAATTGAAATTAATTTCCAATTTTAATTAAACTTTAATTAGAATTACATATAATTCTAACTAAATACCAATTATGCCTAAATAATATCCTATATCTCATATTTGATCCTTATTTATAAATATCTCATATTTAATCATAAAGTTTCTCAAACTTTACAATCAAGTCCAACTTGATTTAAATATCTTTGCTATTATCAAACTTTAACTTATTTAAGACCCATTAAGTTCCCAAATATGTTAGCAATGATTATAAATTTTAATTCTAATTTATAATTAGAATTAGATAAATTAAAACTCCTTTTAATTTATCTTTAATTCTCTAATTAAATAATTTATAATCATATATCAAGATTGATGTTTAGTAATGTCAAAGTGATTTTAACTAACCTTTTCGTGCATAATTTTCTATATAATTTAATCCTTTCTTCATTCAATATTTTGAGTAGACATAGCGTATGAAATTAATGTCTACTATATTTTAAGTCCAATCATATTAGTTCTCTGCCATTAGTTATTAATTCAATTAATGAAATTTGTAAACTATTTACAAAATGTCATTTTACCTTAGCCAAGGATTTCTCGGATTAACACTAATAGAGAAAGACAGAGCATTGTGTCTAATTACTTTAGGGTCATGAATCATATCTTGATCACTTAACAATCTCCATACAATTACATCTAATTAGTATTGAACGATCCATGATTAAATTGATCATAAGGAGTATCAAATCATAGCAAATCTTATACAATATAACTTTAGAGAACTTAAGTTAAAGGATCATTTATACAATCATCATAATGAGAATTTTTATAGACATCTAAATAATGTTCCAAATAGATTTCTCAAATCGGATCAATTTAGTAAACTTGTTCTTTAACATTTGTTTAAATATCTCCATACTTTAGTCTATGAGATTAACTATTTTCTTTATTAAGAAAAACATAACATGTGCTAGCCTTTTTTACATTATATTAATGTCCAGTCTTAATAGAATAATGACTAGGAACAATTTAAAGATAATACATAAATGCAATATGAATCTTATAGTTATAATCTCATTATAATTTCATTTTTAATGTATAATTATTTCATGGAATTTATCATGTACGTCAAAAAATGTACAAGATACAGAATGCCTTTAAATTATTTTATCATTAAAATACAACCAGTCGATTGCTGTAAGGCATAAACTAATAGTCCCCATGTTTGGTCCTACCTACACTGCCAACCTTGCCTCTTCCTATCGCTAGCCATGTGTCTTCTTTTATGCATATGCTAGCTCGAAGTTGCTTTTCCCTTTGCCACGAACTACCATAGACTCTTCTACCAACTTGAAACTGACTGCCATCCACACCACATCGTAGCTCCTCACTTTGTGCAACTCCTGCAAGTGATGCCATGCCTTGCCACCATCTCTCTCTTGTTTCTAGCTAGCTATAGCTAAACACACTTTGCAATCATAACTCACCATGATAGTATCTGCTTATCTCGCCTGGTACAAAAGCGACGATCCACCATCCTCAACCGTTACTAGCGAGAGTGCGTACAGTAGACTAGGGAGTCTTTAGTGGCTATTTCCCCACCACTGTTTAAGCTAGACCGTTAACCGCCCAAGGTGCATCTACCACTATCAGCAACTAACAACTTATTCTAGACACAATAAACCACAAAAATCATATAACCACCTCAAAATCTTAAAAAATTTCCACAACCATTTCTGGTATCACTCATTAGTCCCACCTACTGTGACATTTTATAGTTATGTTGCCAATAATTAGGTTTCAAAACCCCATAATGATTAAACACTAATGTCAACTTACTGTTCTATTGAAAATGGGCTTTGCATTGTAACATTTCATAAATTAATCAAATCTTATTTGTTTCTAATTCCATGGTTTAGGATTAATAAAGCATTAATATGAAATGTTTTCAAATTTAAGTTAAACCTAATTCATTTTAGGTTTAAGGATTTTAATTTTCAATTTCAAACTTAAATATCAATAACAATTAAACATACATAATCAAGTTATAGAATTAAAAGATGACTCTGATATTACTGTTGGAAAATTGTAAAGGGATCAAGTCTCATGTAGAACAACATAAGAAAAAAACATTATTGTTTGATTTTTCAAAAGTCAAAATCATTTAAACTTTATAACATGATTAACATAAAAACATAACAAAATAAAATGGTAGTTTGTACCAGAATGTGAAGCTTGATCCTTTTCTTATTGTTTCTCTTGAACTATTTATGTTCATCTTAACCACTTTATAATGGTATCCATAGAAAATGTTAGGAGTACTCTATAGATATTATAGCTAGGGTTAGATGAGAAGTGATATCTCCAACCTAAGCCTATTTATAATAGGATTTGGACATTTTAGTAATTTTATCGAAATATATTTTTAATTAAATTTCAATTAGAATTTCAATTAATTCTAATTAAATACTATTTATGCTTCCAATATCTTATATTGGTCCTTATTTATTAAATATCTCATACTTAATCATAAAATTTCTCAAACTTTACAATCAAGTTCAATTTGATTAAAATACTTTTTCTCTCTTTAACCCATTTGTGTGTGTGACTCATTAGGTTTTCAAATATATTGGTAACGACATTTATTGTTGAGACAAGTTTTAATATATTTAAAAGTCTCAAAAATGCTGCAAGTGCATAAGTCATGGGTGTAGTATGTGAGGTGTCGATCCCTCGAGGAGTGGTTGAACTAATCTAATTCTAATTTATCTAAGGCTATAAAAATTATTAAAAAGAAAAAAAACTACACAGAAAAGTAAACATATGAAGATGATTGATTGGAATAAAAATTTAAAATTAACACATAATGATAATTAAATTGAGCACCACCAAATTAATGATGGAAATTATGTAAGGAAGATTGGTCGAATATGAGAAGGGGGATTTATCCTATAATCAAATGTTAAATTTTTTAGTTAATACGGTATCGGTCCTAGACTTTCAAAGGGTGGATTACTCTCTCTCAATTTATAATCATTAAACCCTAAATCATAACCTGTAATTGAATTATGGAATTTGCAATCTCTTAATTAACAAAAAACCCACAATAACAATCAGATCTTAAGCCCTCTAATAGACAACCAGGTCCTCACACAATCTATTAGATTATTTGCGTGATCTATTAGATTGTTTAACTCTCATTACCTAATCTAATTGTTTTACTATCAGTTCACTCTCTCGATTTATTATCAAAGCATGCAAATACAATAAATAATCACAACATCCAATGTATTAACATTAAAAGAAATCACATTAACATTGATTCACGAACAAATCCCTAAAGAAGTTTAGAACATCATTATCAAACCTAAATCCATCACTAACAAATCCACCTTATACATTCAAAAGAAAGAACAATAAAGATGAAATGAAGTCACTTGGAAAAGTCAGAATCGATCGGGAAGATGGTAGCATAGTAGCCTCCTCCTTCTCTCTTCTTCTTCCTCTCTCCTTGGATCTTTCTCAAAGTGGCAGAGGTCGGAGCTCCTTTTAGGGTTTTTTTCTTTTTCTTTATATAGTATTTTCCATTTAGGGTAAACCGTAGGGTTTTCCCATGCCAAAAAAGTTAGAAAAGTCCCTCGAAAACTTAAGTCCAGAAGGTTGTCCGTGTCTTCTGTCACACAGGCCATGCACTAAAGTTTTGCTTCTATCATGATCGTGGCAAACGAGGCCATGGTCGTAACCCTGGGTTTTGCTTCGGGCTTTGTCCGAATCTCTTCCGTTCTTCGATATTTGACCTGAAACGCTAACAAACACGTTAAATGACCTCAAACACATAAAATTAAAGCCCAACAGCATGCTCTAACCCATATAACACTTAAAACACAAAATTTTAACTAAATAACATAATCTTAACCTAAACATGCACTAATCATTCAATTTAACAACTAAATACATACTAAATTACCCACTAAAACATTATGCTACCTACCACTATCAACATCCCCACACTTAAACTTTTGCTTGTCCTTAAATAAAAACGAAACAAGCAAAACACAAAATATAAGACACACCTAACCACAAAACACACATATGCAATAATGGTACAATGGTGTTGAACTTTACGAAATAAATTTAACTACAAACACAATCCTTCAAGTTGTTTTAATTTATTAACTTATGAAATCTATGTCTAGGTAATTCGAACTAAATATACATTATTAAGACCTTGATGTCAAACTCATTCACTCCTATCATTTGCGTACACACATTGATAATCATTCGGTCCATAAAATTATAACTATTCCTAAGTAGCTTTTCATGAAACTTCAAGCTATTCACTAAGATCGGTAGGATTTATTAAGCAATGCACTATTTTTTTGTTGCTTTTAATTGACATGATCCTAGTCTTTTGACACTAAGGCAAACATTTGTGATGAATATCCCCCAGTTACTCAACTAGGCTATGTTTTTATTAAATGACTTGGTTGGAATGTCATTATAGTCTTTTGATGCGAAGACAAACATTTGTGATGAATGTCCCTCAGTTACTCAGCTACATCATATTCTTAACTAGCTACTAGATCTATTCATTAATCGATTTGCTTTAAAAAGGGCCAGCGGAATAGTTATTTATTAAACAAAACACACACTTTTATTATTATTATTATTATTTTATTGCCTACCTCATTTCTTTAGCTAATCATTCTCATGAAAAGATACTAATGATGCTACTTATTCGATTAGCATAAAATTATAAATAAATGTGGTAAATTCCTGGAGTGAATGAACTAACATCATATCCTAATTAACATGCATATTTAACCGAAACAACCTAGAACACTAACTTCACAAGCTAATAAATCTTAACAACTTAAAAGACTATGTTCAAAGCTAAATCGATTATGTTAAGTCCTAGCCATTGACATATTCACAAGAATCACATCATGCAATCCTAAGCAAAATTAACATACAGCATGCAAAATTCACACTCAAATAAAAAATATAGTACACATAACTCTCCCCATATTTGGACAACACATTTTCCTCAACGTGAGAAAAACAAACAATACATAAGTGGGAATAAAAATAACGAAACAAGAGAAACATGAAAACAATTGAAAATAACAATAAAATTAAAAGAAAAGGTAATATAGAATTGTCATGGTGATTGAGGTGGTGATGGTGATGGTCTTGAGACCAAATCCGCTTGACACCGAGATTGCTTCCTTTCTTATAATTGATTTAAGAGAGTAACAGAATTAGTAATCCAACCCAGTCCAAATCATTAAGACTTATTAATAGAATTTAAAAAGAATCTAACTACACAACAATTTCAATCTAACTACCAAACATGCTAATTTATAGTCATTAGCTTGACCTTGCATCTTTTGAAACTTAGTCAAGATCAATTTTGAGTGGCTTGTTTCCACCCATGTTGCCCAATTTTAGCTTCGTAGCTTGTAAGTAAGCTACAAATTGCAAGATAATCAAAAAGAAAGTATGTATGAAATTAAGAGGAATAATTAAGTTTAGTAATGTCATTTTAACTAACAAACTGTCAATAAAATAGGGAATAACAAAACTCCCTGAATCTTCTATTGAATTCATCATCCTGTTAGAGGGTGATTTGTTCTTGTTCTTCCTCAATCACCCTCGTCTCCTCATCTTCTTTAGCTCCGTGATCAGAGACTTCCTTATATTCTTCAATCCCTATGTCCATTGTTATCTATTCTTCTTCTTCTTGCTCCTTTAAAGATTCGACCACATCAATTTTCCTGAATGAGTCACCCTTTTTCTTCTTCTCTTGGTCTTCTATAAAGTGAGATTCAGCTTGTTTTTTTTATAGTATTTCTAGCTTTTTCCCACTCTTGAGTGTGATTACCTTACATTGCTCTCTTGGATGTACTTTAATGTTGCTTAAACAATTTTCCACACTTCTCTTACAGAATTCACAAAAAAGTTGTCTCATTTGAAGCTCTAGGTTTTGAATATAATGGGCATGGTCTTCCATTACTTGCTTAAACTTCTCATCCAGTCTCTTCTGGGCCTCTTCCATGTTCATGAGCTTATCCATGATGACTTCCCTGACCAAATTATGCCTCATTGAAGTTCGCAAAGGTCCTTTGCTCCCTATAATGTGTTTCCTCCATCGTTATCCTTTCTATCTCTTATTGACGTTTAACTTTTGTCGATTCCTTATTGTTGCCTTGTGATATCCAAATTGATGTGCTTTCTACTTTGTGCCTAAAGTTACTTCTCTTCTTTCTTTATCTTTTTTTGTTTTTAATTAATTTCTTGTAATTGGATACCACGATCACAGAGATGGTGAAAATTCCTTAGACTAAAAGAATTAAACTAATCTTACCAACTCCCCGACAATGGCATCAAAAACTTGTTGAGGTAAGTTTTAATCTATTTAAAACCTTTAAAATACTGAACAGCACAGGTCATGGGTGTAGTATGTGAGGTGTCGATCTCTTGAGGAGTTGTTGAACTAATCTAATTCTAATTTATCTAAGGCCTAAAAAATTATTAAAAGAAAATAAAAATTGCACAGAAAAGTAAATATGTGAAGATGATTGATTGGAATAAAATTTAAAATTAACATACAAAGAGAATCAAATTGAGCACCACCAAAATAAAATTGGAAACCACATAAAGAAGATTAGCTGAATATAAGAAGGGGATAATCCTATCATCAAATTCTAATATGACTACTTTTGATTTAATACGGTATTAATTTTAGACTTTCGAAGGGTGGATTACTATCTCTCGAGTTATAATCATTAAACCCTTAATTGAATTATGAAATTTGTAATCTCTCAATTGACAAAAAATCCATAATTACAATAAGATCTTAAGCCCTCTAATAGATAACCAGGTCCTCATACGAGATCTCTCTTCGTCTAAATTCCCGATTTGATTGTTTGTATGATCTATTACATTGTTTAACTCTCATTACCTAATCTAATCATTTTGTCATCAGTTTGTTGTCTCGATTTATTACTAAAGCATGCAAATATAGCAAATAATGACAACACCCAATGTATTAACATCGAAAGAAATCATATTAACATTGATTCAAGTACAAATCCCTAAAGAAGTTTAGAATGTCATTATCAAACCCAAATCCATCACTAACAAATCCATCTTATACATTCAAAAGAAAGAACAATAAAAATGAAATGAAATCACTTGGAAGGGTCAGAACCGATCGGGAAGATGATAGCACAGCAAACTCCTCCTTCTCCTCTCCCTTTCTCCTCCTTCTCTCTTGCTCTTCCTCTCTCCTTCGATCTTTTGCAAAGTGGTAGACGATGGAGCTCATTTTAGGGTTATTTTCTCTTTCTGTATACAGTATTTTCCATTTAGGGTAAACCTTAGGGTTTTCCCGTGCCTAAAAAGTCCAAAAAGTCCTTAAAAAACTTAAGTCCGATAGGCTCTTTGCGTCTTCTTTCGCGCACGCCACGACCGTGACACTAAATTTTTGCTTCTATCACGATCACGGTAGATGAGATCACGGTCGTGGCCCTGGGTTTTACCAGGATTCCTCTGAATCTCCTCCGTTCTTTGATATTTGGTCTGAAACACTAACAAACACATCAAGGCATCTCAAACATATAAAATTAAAGTCCAATAGCATGCTTTAACCTATATAACACTCAAAACACAAACATTTAACTAAATAACACAATCCTAACCTAAATATGCACTAATTATTCAATTTAACAACTTAACACATACTAAACTACCCACTAAAACATTATGCAATCTATCACTATCATATATATATACATACATATATATCTATTATAACCTTAAATCACATTGAAGATTAGAAAAATTAAACTCCTTTAATTTATCTTTAATTCTCTAATTAAAATTTTATATCCATGGATTAAGATTGAAGAAGTCTAGCAATTCATCATGATCACTCAAATAAGAAATGTCAAAATAGTTTTGACTAACCTTTTGGTTAGACATATAGTATGAAATCAATGTCTACTTTATTTAACTCTAATCATATTAGTTCCCTACCATTAGTAATTAATTTAATTAATGACATTTTAAAACTATTTTATAAAGTGTCATTCCACCTTAGTTAAAGATTTTTCAAATCAATATAAATAAAGCACAATGAAACATTCACCTTAATCATTTTAAGGTGATAAATCCTATATTGATCACTCAACTATCTCTATATAGTTTACACTATATATGTTAACTACCAACTGAGCTGCCTTGACTAAAATAAGTCATAAGTAGTATCAAAATATAACAATACCTATATGAGATACTTTAGTGATCTCAATTCAAATGATTACTTATATAATCATCATAATGAGAAATTTCATAGATACATAAGTAATGTTCCAAATAGATTTCTTATATGAGATCAATTCAGTGAACTTGTTCTCTAATAAGAACTCACACGTTTGTTTAAGTATCTCCATAATTAGTCTATAAGATTCGAATACTTCCTTTATAAAAAAGAAAAAAATTGTGTGCTAGTCTTTTTACACTCTATTAATGTCCAGACTCAATAAAACAATGATTATAAACAATTTAGAGATAATGCATAAATACAATATGAATTATATGTTATGATCTTATCATAATTTCATTTGCAATGTATATTTATCTCATGGATTTTATTATATACATATGAATATGTATAAATTGAAAAATGTCTTTAAATAATTATGCCACTAAACCATAACCAGTCGATTGGCTATAGAATATAAACCAACAACTATTACTATATTGTGGCATATGTTGGTGGGCCGTTTCAATTAGTAAGTTATGATGGAACTTTAAAAAGGGAGCTTATTGAAGGGTTTCAAACATTAAAAGTTAGACATTTATAAATTTCTTGCACATGTTGAAATGTCTAAGATACGTTTTAAGGATGCCTTACTGGAGTGACAATATATATTGAGGCAAAAATATAGAGATGACGTGTTAAAATCAACAGAGAATAATATTGTTTTATACTAGATAATTAGAAATCCTAGTTTAGGAAATATAAAAATATTAGCACGTTATAGTCAAGGATAAAGCAAGACATACTATCTGGCCCCCAAGTAGATTTGGTATCAGATGCTCTTACCATCATTGATGAGGATTCAATTATCTTTTAAAAGACTATGGACAGTTAAGTGAAGGATAGTTAGATGGGTTTTAAGATGAAAGAAGTGATGTTTCACAAGATCAAGAAATTGATTGTATCTTATTAGATCTTATTGAAAAAGATTCATACCTTTGAGAAGGTAGCTAATATATTGATAGAGCTCATTGTTATACAGAAGTTGAAGCATTGATTGGACTTAATTATTGTCTTAAGGTATTATACATAGTTACAACACAATCTATATAAAGCATATATCCTAAGCTAGAGATTGTTATATAAGACTCATATATACAAATGTGCAATCTTAGAGTTTGTTGTTTGAACATGGTATATTCACTATATTGGAATATGGTCGTGTTCCATGCTATAGTTTTTTGAAGAGATTTATCTAAAAATACATATTTTTGATGGATTTGAACATTTAAAAGGATAGAATTATGTTTAAGTTGTGTTGAGTTTAGTAAGCGTAAGTTATGTCAAATTGGAAGAGTTAAATTTTACATATCAATATACTTGCTATAATCCTAGTTTATATTAAAAAGTTATAATCTTCATCAAGTGATATTTGATAAATTGAAATCAACTACTCTTAACTCTCAAAGACTTAGGCACACCCAATTATTTGGTTCTCTTTAAGATCTTCTTATTGATCTTATTAGTTTTGCATTGTTCACTATTCTTGCTATATATTATTTCTCAGTAGAAGTTATTTAAATTCTTCTAGTTCAACATTATATACCTAACCTGACTTAAACGTAGCTTCACAGTTAAACTGAGAACAAAAAGAATGGACAAATGATTGGGATATGTATAAAGCATAAACATTGTTGAAGTCTTAAATAACTGCTTCAATACTTCTAAAATTAATTAACTTGGATAAGCTCAAAATTTTCTAATCAAGCTTAAAGGTATTCAAATGAAAACTTAAACGCAAAAAAATGATTTTAATTAGAACTTATATGGAAAAGGGATGATTTTGATCCAAAAAATTTTATGAAAATTTACCTTAAATTCCAACATTTGGTAGCACTTAAAACGAAGGCAAAAGTGTAATTTTACCTAACGTTGGCACTACTTTACAATCATGCGTTAACATTGTCATCGTTCAAATGATTATATCTTTTCTAGTGTTAATATTAATCATCTTTCATTTTTATTATGCTTAATTATACCTAATTAAAACTAATAATCAGAATAATTCAACTTAACCATAATTAACTTAATTTTAACAAAAAACCTTAATTTATAAATAATAATGGTATCCCTAATTCCCAATCTAAAATTCCCAAAGTTGACGAATAAAATTTGCAACAAAAGCTCATAATTGTTCACGTAAGCAATATTATCAAATGCACATGGGATTCTACCATATAGTTGATTTTAGTTGCCAAGCATAGGTGGAATTCGCCCAAAAAAAAAGAGGACACCATGAAAATTTTGAATTTTTAGTGATCCTATGAACTCTTATTTTTTCCTGTTCTTCTTTACCCCTCTTTTTGGTGAAATCAAAGTTGAAAATAAGAATTAAGAACACATATTTCCATCGAATTCATCTAATATTATTCCAGGTGAATGGCTCTAATATTTCGATCGAATTCATCTAATATTTGTTCAACGAAGATGTGTGCTCGTCCAAAGGCATTAGTGATGGTGGGTGCGATAATGTTAATCAAGAAGAAATGAATGGTGTCTGAACTGCACTCGAGTCCAATGGCTTCAATCGCGGATTGCCACTAATCAACAATGAAATGTTAAGAGATTCGGAGCGACCAAGAGATCAAGAAGTACAAGTATATAAGCTCAGATAATGTTTCTTGCTACAAAATTATCGTCGACAAACACTCTCCTTAATCCTAATCTCATAACAAGGAAGCACTCAAGACTACCACCATCTACAAGAATAAACCTCCTCTTCCTCATTTATAAGCTCAGATAATGTTTCTTGCTACAAAATTATCGTCAACAAACACTCTTCTTGATCCTAATATCATAACAAGGAAGCTCTCAAGACTACCACCATCTACAAGAATAAACCTCCTCTTCCTCATCATTTATACTTGACTCCACCTTACCATTCCCGTAATTGTAAGTTGAAAATGTTGAGAAATCAGGACGAATAGGATTCGATGCTACACGTAGTAGAAGAAAGACGAAACTTTTTCATTTGATTTTCCAAAAGCAACGATCACTTTAAGTCTATAACATGAATGAATATGAATACAATAAAACATAAACATAAACATGAATCATACCTTACTGTATAACTTAATAATTTTCTTGCAGTTTTCTTGATTTGTTTCTGAAATTAGTTCATTGCAACAAACAAAGTTGTAAACATTTTTAACCTCTAATAGTATTCATACAAACAAGTTGAGAGAACTCCAAGAATGATTTAAAGAGGGGTAAGTAATTCACTACAAGAAAAATGAAGTTTAGCAATATAAATTACTAACGGAATATGAAGGTTTTCTAACGGTAAGCTAACTTAGCGACGAAATTTACCGACAGACTAAGTCGTAAAGAAACGACTATAGGAAATAATTGTCGACAGAGTACAAAGTTTCTATCGCAAACTTACCAATGGCCAGCTCCTGTTCCATCGCCATATTTAGCGACAATAATTTATGTGATATCGGTAAGTTTAGTGACGTAAAATCTATTTCGGTCGGTAAATTTACGACGATCATATCATTTCTGTTAAAATATTACCTACGGATAACACAATCCATCGATGAATTCACGACTAAGTTACTAATGAATATTAACCATCCGTTGGTAAATTTACTGCATTTTATTGACGGAAGTTTGTTGTCCGTTGGTAAATTCACTGCAATTTACCGACGGATTTTGTTTTCCATCGGTAAATTTCTGATATTGTTTTTTTAATTTTTCCTGCTTTTAATTTTATTTGATAATGTTATGATTGATGCATAATTTATTTAGTTATCTGTTGATAATATATTGATTTGTTTCTACATTTAATTTGTTAAAATAGAAAATTGATTGATAATATAAGGTAAAAGTTATCTTAATTGACAATAAAAAATTATTATCTACAACAATAAGTATTTAATTCATACAAAATGGCTACAACTACGCTATTCATTTGGTGAATGCAAATGCTCTGAATGTTGTGATGAGGTGCTGCCCTTTCCCTTCAACTCATCCATCTCATTATGGAATTGAGTTATGTACTCTATCGACTATTGCAACTGAGTTACCAGTGCCTGTATCGTGCTCCAAAGCTCATGGACTTCATTGAATACGGACCGCCTACTAGATGTTGTTGGATTAGATGTAGAGGATTGCGAATAACATGTGTTTGCAAATAAACCTAAGCCAATGAAACTGTCGTCCAATGCTTTCTTATATTTGGTCCCATCAGAAGGCAATGTTTATGTTAATAAGTGATAATTATTAAGCACTAATATTAAATCATAAATTTCACATATATTTATTTTTATACATCTAGTGTTGACAAAGGTCACACCATCATGCTTCTTAGCGTGAGTGTACAAAAAGAGCTGACGGGGTGTAGGCTTCCTGCCCATAGACTTTTCCTACATCAGAACAAAATGTTATAAGTGAACTATAATTTACAAAAATTTCGACAGAATTTTCTCTACTTTTATGATATTTACCTCCTGTTGAACAAAAAACGTAACTCAACTATACAGCCATATATGACACTAGATATTTATAATATTATCATTCTTTACAATACTATATTTTTATTCCAAAATTCACACATCAAATTAAATTGAAAAATATCAAAGTACAAAAATCAGAATATAAGTGTAAAGTGTAGATACTTACAAGTCTCTCTGCATGCTTGTAGTGGGTAATATATCCTCCAGTATGTACGGGAAGACTCTCTCCTCCCAATCCTCCACGTCTGTTGGTAAACTTACGCTCTAAAATGGACATTGCCTCGGGTGATATCCAATACTGTTTCCAACGACTCCATATTTTTTCAAAAATATGAAAAGATCATACACCAGTCTTATGTATAACACCAACAAAGTCTCTATAACGTGTACGGTCTCGTCTCTCCCATACTTTATAAATAATCGCGTCAAATTCAAAATCCCAAAAAATTCTTTATGAAAAAAAGGAAAAACATACGATAAGTATTTATAACCTACAATATTTATCTAATTAATGTATAAAATTAATTACAAAAAATACAAAAAAAAACATTTTTTGTACCTTAATGTAGCACCCCACTCCCATAATGCATATCCCCGAACATACCAACGATATTTGAGAATACACTCTACAAGGATGGTGTGTTAGGATGGTCAGTCAAACTCAATACAAATTTTTTTCAAACATCATACACATATTACAAAAATCCAATAATCAATTTCAACCCATTTTATTCATAAGCTTCATAGTCACAATTGTTATTACACTCATTGATCAATCTCATTTACAAACATTTCCAATTTGGGAAGTCATTACAAAACAAAATTCATCACATATACAAGCTACAGTATTTATGAAATATAATTCAAATATATACAAAAATCACTCAAGACTTGTGTAGATGCAACTGATCCTGACCTCTATCTCTTATTCGATTTCAACGGGCTATGTTCTAGTTTGTCTAACTGGGTATCTCCTCTAAGCCTGAAAAACAAAGTTGCAATTTTGTTAAGTTTTGCGAACTCAATGAGCAGACCATCCTCAATGGCTCACTCATATCACATAACACAACAGTTCATAATTGAAATTCACACACCCTTCATATCATCATATAATACATATCATTTCACTAATCAATACGTTGAATCACATACACTTTATATTCACTTAATTCACATTTCTCATTCATAGCAAATATATATACAATGCTTATGAGATTCACTTTCAATTGTTACATTGTTCTGACTGAGTGCCTGTAACTGTCCCGTATCCATTATAGATAACGGGCTCATTAATAATTGTCCCTTATCCGTTGGGGATATGGGACTCATTATACATAGTGAACCTTTGGCTCTTAATTACATTCTGAGCTTTAAGCTCTTTTTCTATCTCTCTATATTCCATATTTTTGGTGTTAATCCACCTAACTCGTTTATCTTTCTTGAATCACTTAATTTCTAATATAGTTCAATTTCATTTATCAAAAGCATCTCAAATCAATTTTGGCCTTCAACCATTTTTAGACCCTCTCCATCTCAACATAAGGGTGGACGATTCATTTTGTCATATAACGCCTTATACGTTATCCTACCGATACCACTATGATAATGATTTTCATAATCGAACTCAATCAGAACTGTATATTGATCTCATGTTCCTAGGAACTCCCAAAATATAAGTTCTAAGTATATCTCCAACATTTAAGACTGTTGTTAATTCAAACATTCAGTCACTTGATTCTACATCCTTAGCCACTAAATGTTATTTCGACGTATTCCTACTAGGATGTATAGCATAGGTTGTTATTTGTGCTTTCTCTGATAATCTCTTTGCTCAATCATCTTTATCAGGTACACATACTTTTTACTATAATCACAAAATATCAATTTTCCAATTCAAATCAAAATTCGAATTCATTTCCAATTCCTCAATAAGATTCACAATTTTTGAATTCTCGCTTATGACTTTTCTAATCCTTTCATATACAACTAATCTTAAATTCAGTATAGCTGATATTAATTCATTTGGCCTCAAATTTAACTCAACATTATATTTTCTTTATTACACTAGGTTTAGTAACCTTAACACCTGAACTTGTGCTATACTGCTACCAGTTTTTCTATTCAATGCATTAGAATCCTAATCTCTACTGTGAAACATCATTATATACTACAAAATCTTCAAATCCAAATGATATAATTACATCGATGTTTTTAATTCCTTAAAATTCTTTTTACATTCATTAGTCCATCTGAATAATACATTTTTCCTCAAAAGTCTTGTCAAAGGGCCAGATTAGTAACCTCTAGTAATATCCAATATCCAGCTAATTCTAGAAAACTTCGAATCTCACATCTATTCCTCGAAGTTTCTCACTTCATCATTGCCTTCACTTTCCTTTTGAGTCTACTTATGTGCCTTTTCCAGATACTATATAACTCAAAATGTCATCTATGATTATGGTCTTCAATTTATCCAAGCAAGGTCAAAACACTTTGTTCATTAATGCTATGTATATTGTCGGGCATTTGTCACCCCAAATAGGTATCACTATTAACTCAAAGTGCCCATAAATATTTCTCGAAATTCTTAAGTAACTAATTCCTCAATTGGGGTAATGATATCTCATGCTTTTCTCAGCCTCCGAAATGACTTCTTTTCTTGAATGATTTTCTTCATTCATTCGATTTTCTCTGATTTCTCATCGACTTATTCTAATATATATCCATTCGTACTAGTTTCTCCACACATTTCAATTTATTCGTAAGCCTCAATTTTCTGAACATAATCGTCAAATTTAACTTGTACCTTCCAAATATACGAATATAGAGCATATTGTGGACCTAAGTTCCTTTAGCAATGAAAATAATATCATCTCCTTTCATCAATAAGATACAAGTACTCTCTATAGGTAGTATTTTCAGCTTCTTAAGCCCAAGTCTTAATTAGAAATGGTTCTCTAATATTCACTTCTGATTCATTCGATATTCATTCATTCTTAGAAGTAAACATCCGATCTACTAGACCTATTTTGGTGAAATTCTTCTTCGAAAGAAGATTTCTTGTTATTATCATCTATCTTGTTCACGTAATCCTTATCAATCAACTGTTTTCATCATTGCTTATCAGTCATTCTTAGTACCTCAAGAAGATCAATTTCAACTATCCATAATATCTCAATAAAATCAATTTCTATCATAACTTATATGATCAAAATATTCTTTATAATGAAACTTAGTGAAGCAATAAACATATTCATTTACTCTCCAAATTTTCCAAAATTCATATTCATTCCGTACTAATTTAACTATCATATTGATTTCATTAAAACACATAAAACTCCACTCATTTGAATCTTTTTTATTCATTTAATCCCATTCATTCTTGTAACCTTAACTCTTTCCATAATACATTAAAAATTTTCTCTATAGTTCATCATTTTATATATGTTTAAACCCATGCTTCCACTGCGCTACTCTGAGTCCTCTCAAAATTTTAACTATAAGGAATCATTATCATTCATGTCATCTTACATATGTATGTTCTCAATCAATTTACAATTATAAATATATAACCATAATGAAATTTCTAATCTTAATCCACAGACATAACTTTACGCTCAATTATAAACTCTTATCGTGATAATCAAATAACCATTTCAGTTCTGAATTCAACTTCTCAATCATCATCATCATCATCATCACCCAGTCTGAAATCCCGCATTGAAGCGGGGTCTGGGGAGGTCCGATAGTACGCAGCC
>JANZXP010000005.1:13149372-13172216 GCA_027576715.1 Erythroxylum flavicans
AGAAACACTTTATCTATCTCTCTATATTCCATATCTTTGGTGTTGATCCACCTAACTCTTTTATCTTTCTTGAATCACTTAATTTCTAATACAGTTCAATTTCACTTATGAACAGCATCACGAATCAATTCTGGCCCTCTCCATCTCAATATAAGGGCAGACGACTGATTCTATTGTATAACACCTTATATGGTGTCCTACTGATACCACTATGATGACGATTTTCATAATCGAATTCAATCAGAACTATATATTCATCTCATGTTCCTAGGAACTCCCAAAATATAAGTTCTAAGTATATCTCCAACATTTAAGACTGGTGGTAAATCAAACATTCAGTCACTTGATTCTACATCTTTAGCTGCTAAATGTTGTTTCGGCGTATTCCTACTAGGATGTATAGCATAGGTTATTATTTGTGCTTTCTCTAATAATCTCTTTGCTCAATCATCTTTATCGGGTATACATACTTTTTACTATAATCACAAAATATCAATTTTCCAATTCAACTCAAAATTCAAATTCATTTCCAATTCCTCAATAAGATTCACAAATTTTGAATCCTCACTTATGGCTTTTCAAATCCTTTCATATAAAACTATTATTAAATTCAATATAGTTAATATTACTTCATTTGGTCCTAAATTCAACTCAACATTCTATGTTCTTTATTGCACTAGGTGTAGTAACCTCAATATTTGAATTTGTGCTATACTGCTATCAAATTTTCTGTTCAATGTATCAGATTATATCCTAGTCCCTGGTGTGAAATATCATTATATACTACGAGATCTCCAAATGCAGATGATATAATTACATCGATGTTTTAATTCTTCAAATTTCTTTTACCATTCATTAGTCCATTTGAATAACACATATTTCCTTAGAAGTCTTGTCAAAAGGCCAGATTAGTAAAATTCTAGAAAACTCTAGATCTCACATCTATTCCTCGGAGTTTCTCACTTTATCATTACCTTCGCTTCGCTTTTTGAGTCTACCTATATGCCCTGTCCAGATACTATATAAGTCAAAAAGTCATCTACGATCATAGTCACCAATTTATACATGTAAGGTCGAAACACTTTTTTCATTAATGCTATGTATACTATCAGGAATTTGTCACCCCAAATAGGTATCAATATTAACTCGAAGCGCCTATAACTATTTCTCGAAATTCTTAAGTATCTAATTCTTCAATTGGGGTAATGATATCTCTTTTTTTTTCAAATTGGCTTCTTTCCTCGAATGATTTTTTCCATTCTTTCGATTTCCTCGGATTTCTCATCAACTTATTCGAATATATGTCCATTCGTACTAGTTTTTCCACTCATTTCAATTTATTCATAAGCCTCAATTTTCTGAACATAACCATCAAATCTAACTTGTACTTTATGAATATATTTATATATAGCACATTGTAGACCTAAGTTCCTTTAGCAATAACAATAATATCATCCCAATTTCATGAACCTATTAATGTAAATGGGTTTCCTTTCATTAACAAGATACAAGTACTCTCTATAGGTAGTATTTTCAGCTTCCTATGCCCGAGTTTTAATTAGAAATGGGTCTCTAATATTCACTTATGATTCATTCGATAGTCATTCATTCTTAGAAGTAAACCATCCAATCTACTAGACCTAATTCGGAGAAATTCTTCTTCAAAAGAAGATTTCTGGCTACTATCATCTATACTGTTCACGTAATCCTTATCAATCAACTGTTTTCATCATTGCTTATTAGCCATATTACCTTAACAAGACGAATTTATATCATTTCTTACAAGATCATAACGTTCTATTTACCAAAACTTGATGAAGTAGTCATGATTATTGTCGCATATGCTTAGGTGTGTATCATCAAGGTCATCCCATCTTATCCAAAGATTTATTTCCGATAAATCACCAATTAACAACTTATGCTAATGATACTTTGATCTCAATAGATCCTAGACAACATTTCTCTATTTATTCCTACCCATGATTATGGTGGGCCTTCCCACAATCGTGACCACAACTCATGGAATTGGCCATAATAGTGGGGACTCTGCCACGATTGTGACAGAACTCTGTCACAATCGTGGGGACTATGCCACGATCGTGCCTTGCTTCTTTTTCCTTCCTTTTTCCTCGAGTCCATCACATATAGTAACATCATTTACACTCTCAATTTATCCCCAATTGATTAGTATAAACGCTTTCATGCAGTACTCTGATTCATCTTAAAATTTTAACTATGAGGATTAAAACATTCGATAAGCTATGGATCACTTCCTATTTCATATCCAAGTATATGATACATAAGTACTTAATACTATCACTTGTCAAGGTTATCACATTATCAGATATGTACTCACAATAACAATTCAACTTAACCTTTAGAACTTCTAAGTATGTCGCTATCATTCATCTCATCTTCCAATTACTCTTTATTACATCTTACATATATAGAATCATAATCAATTCAAAATCATAGAAGCATAACCATCTTGAACTTTTGATCACAAATCTACTAATATATTCTTATATTAAATCATAACTCTTATTACCTTAATCAATCAACCATTTAAATTCCAAGTTCACCTTTTCAATGTCATAGAAAATTTTGTTTTCTTTCAACCTTGCTTATACACTTTAAATCTCATCATTTCTACTGGTATCTCTATTTTCCTCAATCAATCTATGACAATGTATTCATATCTATATCACATTTAAGGATATACCATCACAGTACAATATTGATGCCACATTCGATAATACAACCCCAAATACAAATGTAGTGAATCTTTATCTATCATGTCAAACCATATACTATGTCTCATTTCTATATATCCACAAACTTTCATTTTCTTACTTTCTGACGCATCATCATCCTTCTCATTACTTCTAGTAGCTCATCTCTTAATGAATTCTTATGCGTATGACTCGTGTATATGCGACTCAAGCTGGGGATCAGGTGCCACTACATATTATGACATGTCTAAAATGCATGTACCTTGACACATATTTCGAAAAATGCCTATGTAAGACACTAAGTCTGGGCTCTAATACCAAGTTGTAGCACCCCACTTTCATAATGTATATCCTCAAACATAGCAATGGTACTCAAGAATACACTCTACAAGGGTGGCGTGCTAGGACGGTCAGTTAGACTTAATACAAATTTTTCTCTCACATCATACGCATCAAATATGTTTAAACAAGTCAAAAATCAATCACGACCCATATCATTTATACAAACATAGAGTCCAAATCAATTCTCAAATTGATCATTTCATTCATCAAAATACTTTCAGTCATAATGTCATTACACTTTACAATTCACATAAACATTATACAATATTTACGGAATACATTTTAAAATACAAAAGAGACAGTAGACATATGTAGGTCTAAATTGATCCCGACCTCTATCTCTTATTCGATTTCAGTGGCTATATTCCAGTTTGTCTAACTAGGTATCTCCTCTGAGCCTGAAAAATATGTTGCAAATTTTGAGGTGAGTTTTGCGAACCTAGAGAGCGGACCATCCTAGATGGCTCACTCATATCACAAAACACATACAGTTCATGCTTCAAATTCACATATACTTCATGTCAGTATATAATGCACATTATTTCGCCAATAATCATATAGCATCACACAACATTTTGATAACTTATTTCACAGTTCACATTCAGAGCAGTCAAACAGTTTATTTCGATCATTTAAAACATACATATTAATTATATATACAGTGCGCATGAGACTCACTTCTAATTGTTATTGTTGTGACAAAGTGCCTGTAACTGTCTCGTATCCATTGTGGATACTGGGCTCATTAATAACTGTCCCTTATCCGTTGGGGATACAATGCTCATTATACATATTGAGCTAGAGGCTCTTACCACATTCTGAGCTTTAAGCTTTTTTTCACTTTATGAGCTTTAAGCTCTTTTTTAGTGGCTACTCCGGACACAACAACCTTTATCTTTTTATGCATTCATGTAATGAAATGCATCACATTCATATATATTCAATCAATCATTTGATTTCCATTTTACATTCACATTCATATTTTTCATCAGATCAATGTTCGATGTTCAACAGTAATGTTGAGTATCAATTATTTAGTCAAATCCATATACAATGAGTACTTTCAATATATTATTCACGCGTCAAATGCCTCGGACATTCAATATCTGAAATCAACACATTCACATCACACAATAATTCAATACAGAAATTAAAACAAACGATTTATTAAGAGGAGACGATCTAGGTTGACTCACAGTACGCTCCAAATTACCATTAACTTCCATGATCTGGAAACGTCTGGATGCTGACTTTCAACCCTGTGTATTAACATCATGTAATATACACATTACACACATTACTAATTGCACAATCACACAAACTTTCAATTGTACACATATGTATATATGTAATGTATAATGCATACTCATATTGACTATTCTGGGTATATTTTCTTAATTCACTTCTTATAATCATTCATGCTTCATAACTCATATATGCATAATTTGAACTTAGGTTTACACCTCAATTATACAAGATTATTCTAAGTTCATCACTCAATCATTCACTACAGTTATTCTAGCATTATAAGATCACATAATATCTAATTTCTCATTCATCTTTACTTAATACTCACCATTCATCTCCTTTGAATCTCATTGGCATTCATAAGATCACTTTCATTCATTTCACATTGTCATTCTCACAATTTCATCGGATCTATATCCGTTAGGCGGACCTTATGTCCGTAGGGCGGACATATACCTATATATACTGTCTTTCGAAGCAATTTCAGTCTAAATGACCTGTAAATATCTATTAGGTAGACTTTATGTCCATTGGGTGGACATTCTCAGATTTTCCAGCTTTCCAACTCCGTTTATGTCCGTTTGGAGGGACATCATATCTGTTGGGCAGACATTCACTGAACACTTACAAAAATGTGAAAATTTGACCTTATAGACAGCAAAATATCTCCTCAAAATCTTCACAAAGTTGTAGAAATCGAAGTCCTCTTCAAAAGAATAATTAAATAACCTTAATCTGACATCCACAGCAAAAGTTATGCCTCTTGCCCCAAAATTTGTCCATTTACTTAATCCTATTAATCTCAATCTATTTCCTTAATTATAACCTCAATTATCACCCTAAGTAATCACATATTTAATCATTTATTCAAGCATCATACTAGGTTCATTTCAAGCTTCATTCAAGCCTAAATGCATCATAGGAAAGTATCTTATCAATCGTTATCTCAAACATCATATAAAAGAAACATATTTCATGTAAAAGTCATTCTCATTTTCCAACTTTATTTTCAGGTTAGTTTTGTATGACCATTATGACCTAAAAACTGAGGTATTTAGGCCGCACCTTCTTCTGAAAAATGTTCCTATATGTCTTAGGTTTCTAACGACATATACTTTATGCAGTTTGGTTCAGTATTCTACGAGTTATACCCAAAATACTAAAGACTATTCTCAAACTGTAACAGCACCCAGTACTCAACTTCAAGCCAAATTTCAAAACCCTTTAACACCCAGTACTCAACTTCAAGCCAAATTTCAAAACCCTTAGGGACACAATTCAATTCCTTCATGAAAATTGTAGCCATATGTCTCTTGTTTAATCTTAATCAAAAAAATTATCTCATTTGGATATCTATAGATCAAGATACGGCCAAAATACAGATGTCTGTTTAGTGAAAACACTCATTTAACATATTCCAGTACACATTTAACTTCATTTTCATCCTAGTTCATCTCTTTTGCTTAATCTATCATTTCTAATTTATTTCCTCATTATTTCCCTTTCATTCTCACTTCCATTTCAGCTCAATATCATTTCCAACCAAATTATAATCTATATTTGATCATCAACCCAAAAATAGAACATTCATATTTATAAACATTCATTATAAATTTCTACACATGTTCAACTTCCTTTATCACGTTCATTTCATCTCTAACTTATCACACTAATTCTTTCCATTTCAAGACACCATAGTACTCTTTCTGATTAGCTTCAAACTCATTTTAACTCATCTTATAACACCCAAAGTAACCCATGTTAATACAAGGAAAACAGAGCTTAAAAACATCCATTTCATCTATCAAAATTTCTATAGTTTTTCTACACCATTATAGGGATCATTCTATCTCAAATCATCACAATACCATCCTATGAATCATTCGTCATCATATATGTAAAAGCAAGACATGAAAATATTCAAGTTCCTCATTTACATTACAACATATATACATCCTCATTTTATGATCATTTAACTCTTAACTATCATCAAAACATGTTTTATTCAACAAATAAAGAAGAGTAAGTCGTTAGAGATATCCATATTAATGCAGATTCTTGTATATCACAATCTCTTCCTTTTGTTTGAATAATCATCCAAGCATAGTGGTTTTCCTAGAAAGCTAACAATCAAACTCAACCCTTTTATTGTCAAATATTTAAGAAGAACATTATAGAAGTTTACCCATATTGGGATAGGCATGTGCTTGTTAGAATCAATCTGAAAACTAGGTTGCCAAGGCCACAGGAAGAGTGGGAAGTTAGAGATATGCCATGGTCCTTCTTCTATGATCCTAAAAGCTTGAGCTTTAGGTGAAAAATGATGTATTTTTCTTCTATTATTAAAGCTTCCATTAAACCTTTGTTTTTCTATGTTGACAATGTCCATTTTTTAATAACTAAAAATACAGGTCTTTTGTCCCAGAAGAACCCTATTCCCAAGATTTGACACCTTCTTTAAGAATTTCAAGATTCGGAGAAACATCAACTCGACCTGCTTCAGACTTGGGAGGGAATAATTGCAGTGAAAGATTAATGGACCCTCCCACAACATATTTCTAAGTTCTCCTTTCTATTGTATGATTGGTTGAAAGTGTGGTAGCTTGGGTTAAGGAAGGAGGTTGGATAATGGCAGAGGAGGATGGAAGGTAGGTTTTTGGTGTTGCAAAGAAGGGTAATGGAAGAAATTCCTCCTTGATGGGGTCTAGGTGTAAAGTGGTTTGGCCCCTTGTATGGTAAGTAACAAGGGGGGATAGCACTGTTAGAATGCAGTTCTAAAAAAGTAGGTTCTACAAGAGGAAAGTTTAGGGGTAGGAGTGTTACAAAATAAGAGAAAAGACCAAAATAGCCTTTGGAAGGCGATCTTCTGCATGAAGAAAGAGTAGCCAAAGATGAAGGGTCGAAGGGGATAGGGATGGGGTTGAGAAGCTAAAGGTTAAGTTTAATGTTAGTTTGGTGGACAACAAACTGGAGATGAGGAAGGATGAAGGCAGTGGTTAGGTTTAGTTATGGGAAGAGTAAAAGAGGCTTGAAGGTAAAGAGAAGGCAAAGCATCTGTCTTTTGGTGATAACAACTAAATAAGTAACAGCTTACTAATTATTTGCTAGTAAAGGTTCATATAGAATATCTTTCTATCTATCTATCTATATATATATATATGATAATTTGCATATAAGCAATGTCTAAAACTAACATCTTTAACACAAGCATTCATTCCTTCTCTCATGTGCTTTTGAGTACGACAGCCTTTATGGAGGCCATCTAACTACAAAGAAATGGGTACAAAGCCCAAAAATTAAGTCAATGGATAGCAGCCCAAGGATAGTGAGCTAATTGCAATTCTTGCACGGGGGACCCAGTCAGTAGTCTTTATCGATATTTTACGCCTTAGGCAAGCTTTTGATACGGGACATTCCAAGTCTAATCAACCATAAACTTTCAAATTTCTTACTCGCAATAATACAGACAAAATCCTAGGAGGATCTTCATGGATAATCTCCAAGGTTTTGCTAAAATTAACAAGATAATCCTATTAGATCCTCAAATCAACTACTACAATTAGAATTGAAGTTGGTGATCTATTCTCAGTTTGCCTAACAGTTTTGAAGATGCTGATGGAATCTCATAGGAAAGCTGAGACTCTGAGAGCTCTTATACACCCCCATCTCTACGGCTTCCTTTCTTGTTACTTCTACCTCTTCTTGTTTGTCTGGATTTGGAAGGAAAACTAAGCAACTTCCATTAGGTCAGGCACCAATGTCCTGCCAATTACAGGAAACATAAGTCAGATTGATAAGAAGTACGGACTACCCAGTCCTACTTGGCGTCATACGAACCGTTGTCATCTCCTCTACTTGGGCAACAACCAAGGTCTTTAAACTTCATGAGCCTCAGTGAGGTTTCTAAATTTCATGTGGGAAGCTCTCACACCATTATAAAGATGTGGCTTTTGCACCATATGCTGATGATGCAGGCCCAGGCAGTGCCGCCAACTCTAGCTTGAGTGATGGGCTTGATACCAGAAGACCTCACCAAGCTATTACGAGAAAAAGTTCACAGGTGCTGTTCAAGTTTTGAGATTAAGTTTAGAATAAATTCCAGTTATTGTTGAGGGAAGTTATACAGGATATAGCTCAGCATTGGTGACGGTCTAGAAATTATTCATTTGTTCAGAATGGGTTTGAAAGTCAAAAGGTTTTGGGGATTTCTGTTATAGAAAGTGAAACATTCCCTATAAATGATGTTATAGGGATTAACGAACGAGGAGGTGATCATTTCTCCAACATCTTGTCTTTTCTGTTTTTCTTTCCTTTCCTAAATTTCTGCTTCTCTTCTCCCAACATCTTGCCAGTCGTAACAGGTGATTACAGGAGATAGATAAAGATATTGAGCTCTTTTGCTTGAAGAGTGGTTAGTCATTTGGTTTGTTAATTGTTGGCGAAGAAGCTGATTTGTTGATCAATTCAATCTTTGATCCATCATAATCTTCTACAACTCCATTTAATCTTTGAGAAGAGAATATAACATTCAGGGAAAAAAAAAAAAGGTTTCGTCAAGTCTATCCTAATGGCGCTTACATGACTCCTTTTTGCCTGCAGATTGTTCACTTCTTTCGTTTCTGAGAAGCTAAGCTAAGCTACCAGGAGATTGGATACCCCATGAATCTGAGTTGGAGGCGAAGGGATATTTTGTATAATGAGAATCAAGTTTTATAACAAAATCTTGCTTTTTATCCGGAATTATTAATCACTCTCATCTTCTTCCTCTCGTGCAACATAAAAATTCGTTTGGTTTTTATAACAATATTACTCGTTTCCTATTACCAACTAGTTGACCTGCGTGGTCATACTTTGTATTATATATGTGCCATCCTCATAAATGAAATGAAGCCAAAGTTTACCAAAATAGTTTTAGCAACATCAGATCAGCTTATGTTATTGGAAATTAACTATCTTACCCTGTTCTTCCTACTGAATTGACTTATTCAATATAATATCTTGGCCTTGGGCCATCTTTCGTGATTCCATAAGAAAATGGACATTTTCAAACTTGATGACTATAAGTTTGGATTCTGCGCTTGAGATGTATGTATGTTTATGGGATAACACTTTTAATTAACATGTGGTCTATTGTTTTTAATGTTTTAAAAAGGGAAAAATTTGGACATTGTATGGCATCCAAGTTTTCTCCATTTCTCTCTCTCTCTATCTCTTCTTAAATGAAAGGAAATCGACCGTAACCTTAGAATTTTCCTTCCTAAACTTTTTGGCCATTAATCAATATAACAAAGACTTTGTTTGAGAAATTGGGTTCTTAAACTCTCGGAAATACTTAACATAATGAGGCTAATATAGGAGGAAAAGCTACTAGCACTAGCTGTTGTTTAAACTTAGAAACAATCAGAATTTAATCTTAACTAAATGATTATAAGTCCTAAATAATTAAAAGAAATAAAAAGATGTGTGGTTAAATAATAAGGTGGGTAGTTAGTATGCAGCTGGTTGATTTACGGTCCTCTCCAGTAATCTATAGTCATACACAAGCTACAAGAATAAAAGAGAAATACGTATCCTCTTACCTCCGGGTTAGCAGTACCAAACTCCACAACCAATCAATTTGGACTATATTCCTAAATAATTAATTTCTTCAGTTACGATATATTTATCTTACTTTTAATTTAATAATTATTAATAAACCTGAACAAAAGTAAGAATAGTTGTTGAAGAATAAATTCATTAACTTATTATGAAAAGTTCCTTTTAAAATACTACTCATGTTTTTTTTAAAAATATATATAGATTGATTAATTTCAGTTAACAATTGTTCTATTTTTGGGGTTGAATGAATGGCAAATTTCAACTATTCATCTCAGGGTAATTTGAGAATTTAATCAAATCATGTCTATCTGATGAAAATTACGGATGCTTTCTAAAAAATAGTAGGGTGTTGGATTTTAACAGATATTCACTGAAAACTCCCATCTAGATTTATATACTTACTTACCAAACGCTACCTGATTAGCTTCCCTACTGACTTACAACTATTTGCCTTGCAAATTTTTTTTTGAAAAATTAAAATTTATTAAATAAATGAGAATGTTTATATCACAAGGGTCTCACTCACGCAAGACAGCCCTCTTAAAATACCAACACAAAAAACCTAACGATGACCTATAAGAAAATAAACAAATATTGATCGTTTGATAATTAAGATATTTTTCACTATTTCCCTTACAAATTATTTTTACAAAAAAGTAACTTTTTTAAATCGTTGGGTACTTCATTTTTTGACAACAGATTACCACCTAAATACAAAAGTAAATAGTATTTAATTGTTGTATACTCTTGGCATCTTGCTTGAATCATTCAATATTAATGCCTCCATACACGATTGCAATATTTTTGACCATTTTATCTTTTATCGTGTTTCCTTCTATTTGACGTGGCTGTTTGGTAAATTACTTATTTCCACACTCAAGGGCAGTTACCAATTCGAGTTAAAACGCTTCGTTTCGTTAACCAAACGTCGGGTACTTCAATCACGGTTTATCTCACCTAACCATGGTTAAGATGTCTACTCGTTTTTAAACCTGACCTCAATGCAAGTGAGAGAAAATAATAGAAACTGAAATTGTTTCTCTATAGATAGGAAGAGGATAGTTCTTTCTTCTTCATACTTCTAGGTCAGAGGATATGGCTATTTACGTCGACGAAGAAGATGTGTTCAAATGTCCAAAACACCATTCTCGACGGCGCCGCATCGGAATCTGCCACCACTGCCTTCGCCACCGCCTTGCTTCTCTCTGCCCGGACTGCGCCTGCGAGCGGCCCTGTAACTGCTACGCCTCCTCCTCTGGCTCCTCTTCCTCATCTCTCTCTCGCATCTCAGCCGCCACAGCCGATGGAATCGGAGCCGTCGGCCGCGTCTCATCTCTCATCGGGAGCGAGCCTGCGTTCCGACGATCGAGATCCGTCACGGTCTCGTTCCTCCGGTCGAAGCCGGCTGATAGCAATGAGTACTCGTTCCGTAAAGAGAGTTTTAACAGAACGCCGTCGTCTTCCGGCTTCTGGTCTCTGTTTAAGAGCAGCAGTGGCAACAAGAGTAAAAGAGTGGACGGAGAGGTTAGTGAGAGTAACAGTACAAGTAACAAGAGCGTTGATGAGGAGGAGAGGAGGAGAATGATGAGGAAATCGAGGTCGCTCTCCGTGCCGCTGGATTCGGGCGTCGCCAAAGTCAAATCAACGAAGAGTAAGGGTTGGCATTTTCCTAGTCCGATCAAGGTTTTCCGGCAATCAATTTCTAGAGGATTGACTTACGAAAGGTCTCCCTTGCACAGAGGCTAATGATATTTTTCAAAATTTGTATAGTGTTCGACTAAAAACTAATAATCGAAAATAATTAACCGAAGGTTTTAATTAGTAGGTTTTATATATTGAGGTGAATGTTTGTTGAAGGAAAGGAATGGAGCTGTGAAATCAAATACAGAAGGTATGGTTATTGAATGCTTTATCGCATAAATTTTTAGCGTTACTTTTATGGTGGTTATTATTGTTGGAAAATTAGATCTTAATTTTGTATAGTGGATTGATTGATTGATATCATTAGTTGTGATTAGTGTTTGTTGTACCAAAATGTAAATAAAGAGTAGGGAGTTGGTTACATGCTGTTTATGATTGGGAGTGTGGTTAAATGCTTCTTGCAAATCAAATACATGTAAATGTTGTTGGAATTGAAATTAGAAGTTCCGCAATTTCTCCAAACTTATTTCAATTTTAATCATTAAATGACTTAATTGTACATATAAAAAGTAACATTAATAATTATTTCAAAAAGGATAAAAAAAGTTGACTTGTGGCGGGAGCACAGACAGTTGCGTGTGTCTCTGATGGGATTTACTTGTGAAAAAGAAAGCTAGTTGTTGCAATTGCTTCTGATATTCATATTTTCCTACATGTGTATAATTAGACGCTAATCAAACTGTAACCCTGTGCACTGGCTCTAAAAGGCTCCTCGTGTGTTTTTGACTAACGCTAGCAAAAGAAAAAGGATGGTCGAAGGCAGCTGCGTGCGTTGGCAAGGGAACTGAATACCCAATGCATTTTTACCTACTTTATATTTTTTGTTTAAAATTCTAAAAAGTTTTGGATTCACAATCAGAAGTTCCGTATCTTCTCTTGGATGCGTGTATCATTATCATTACTTGCTCGGAGGACCAATGCCTCATTATGCGTCTATGCATATAATTTCATTGAGTATTAGTATTATTGGGTACAAGTGGTTGGTTTTAATCCCCACACAAAACAAAACGAAAAAAAAAAGAAGAGGAAAATGGTCGTCTCACTCAAGCCACAATAACTAGTACAAAAGTTGAAAAAGAATTGCATGTCCTTTGCGGATATTTTGTAATAATAAAAAATTTTCACACAAAAATAAATCAATAATTAACCCTGGCGTTTCAATTATTAAATTTCAAGTTTGAATCCCGATAATCAAGTTTTGGAAATTGGATTATCGTCAATGGATCTTAACTGATCTTACATGTCATGTAAACCATAAAATGCGGGTAGGATTGGGAAGGAACATGTGAATTAAGATACGGAACAAATTTAGAACTTTCTCTTTCACAACTGAATTGGCCAAGCATATTCATTTTAAATCTTCTGGAGGTTAGCAGTTGGACCAGTCCCTAATACCTTGATTTAGATCACTTATTCACATGCTTCCTGAATTATCACTAATTTATTATTCAATGGGCTTCACTCCCAGAAGAGAATCCACAAGCGGATATCAATATCATCACTCTCACTCGTAGGATTATCATTAAGCAAATCAGTGGAATGGAATCTCGCCACATGCATATTGGCAAGTCAATGTTTAAAGAAGAAATCAGTTCTGTTAGTGGTGCGACCATGTGGATGCAGATATTTTTTGTTTGGATTTTATTATTAAATTTTATGTTTAGAAGAGGACACCAGTCTCTTATCTTCGTTCACATGCAAATAGGGGGTCACAACCTAGCTAAATAACGTTAGGGAACCTCTACAATAATGGTATCTCATTTATTCATGTTAAAAGCCTAAACTTAAGAATTTTTCGTATGACAGGGAATGAAGTTGTTTGATGAGAGCTTATATGTATTCTCATTACAATATTACTACAGCATTGTCTGAACTTGAATTGTTGCAAATTAGCAACATCCACTCACGTCCTAAATCAAATTATCTAAATTGTTTCTTCAAGCATTTTGTAAAGATGATAATGTTTTCGTAACATAAAGAATATGACATTGTGAGGGAAAAAAAGTTAGAAAAATAACTTGGGATGAAATCCGTAATCACCACTATATATATGCTTAAGATAAACTATAAATACGAAAATGTAATATACAAACAAACTGAGACATCAACCATTTCCGTCTAGTTGTAATGATGAGTAGTGTGAATAGGAATAGCATTTCAAACTTTAATTGGCGACAAAGATTGATTCCAAAACCGCTGGCACCATTTACAAGATAAGTCCAGCTAAACAGTTGTATAATCCCTTTTTTTTTTTTGGAAAGGAGTTGTATAATCCTTTCTATCACACGTATACTTCCATCTTTTTCAGCTTATAATAGCACTGTTTCCCACACGCCCTGACCACTACGCAACAACGAAGTTTATGACTTCCTGCCTCCCTTTTTTCTGGATTATTGGTATATTTAATTTTAAGCTGTTTTTAAACTATTGGTTCTCATTTTCATCTGTTTTGTAATAAACAAGTTGTTCCCTTAGATCAATACATATCTTCCTTCTTTTGACCAGTTCATGCCCTCTATCTTAAACTAATTCAGAAAAATAGCTTAATCTAAGTATCAACAAATTGCTTTACATTTCACTTGACCGCTAAACAAACATAAGTAAAGTTCCCTAAAGGAGATAAATTTACCTATATCTTGAATTTCATGCATAAAATTGAAACCCTAGCTAGATAAATATATTTGTGCTTGTTCGTATGAAATTTGTTGCTCACAATATAAGAAAACAAAATCATGTCCAATTAAAAAATTTTAGATATTCCTATGCGTATCAGATGATACCAACAGATTAGCTTCAGTTGTACTAAAATAAACCATACAAATAAATAATATTGTTAAAGTGTAACGTAAGTACGAACCGTTTCTGAAAAATGAGTATTTTACAATGTTATCTTAAATCCAAGGAAATAGTAAACGAAAAAGTCTTTTTTTTTCCTTTTTGTTTTTAATTTGACTTGAACCCAAGCCTCCAACTTCGGAGGGGAATATTAAAACTTCTCTTGTTTCCCTTCAACTTACCAAAGACAGATCAAAAGGGTAAAATTTATACTTGTAGTCTTTCTTTGTTGTAAAGAAGAGGATATGTTTTTTTTTATATTTTAATAAAACTTCACTAAGACGTCATTAACCTGTCACCCTGTACCATTTTTTAAAAAAGAAAAACATTGAAACTCATGAATAATCCAATCACCAAAGGAAAAGATATAAAGGGTAGATTCATTAGACAAAAGGGAAGCCAAGGGGAGAAGCAAGGGTGTTATGGGTTTGAAATGTAGGGCTGTATTATTGTGAAGATAATCTTGGGTGGATAATGATACAATTCAAACCCAAAAAGCCTACAATAGAAAATAAAAGGGTCTTTCACTCTTTTGACACATCCCCTATGATTGTTCCAGTCTAGCAGAGCTTGCTTTTAAGAAACATCCAACCAAACAGAAACAAATGATAAAAACGCTTCACAGACTTATTGCAGTCTGTAAAAGTCCAGGGCTCAGAATTGTCGAAGGGTCCCCCACAATTTCGCTCTTGTCAAGCTCATGTACTATTTGCTTTATGTTCTCAGACATAACCATTATTATCTACTTTTGTACATGTATTCTACGCTATGGATTTGGATTCTTAAGTCTTAACCCTACTTTTGTCCTCGATACATCAGATAGTAGTGTGGCCAAGCCCCTAACCAAAGAAAATCTTGTAGGAAAATGTAGTATAGGTCATAAAGGCATGTTGAATTGGCTAATACAAAAGTACGATGCAGACTAATATTGCATAAGCCAAAAATATATTAAAAAGATGCTATGTACCATATATTTCAATAAAAGCGTGGTGAGTACTGTTTAATTTTAAGGAGCTTTGACTATATAAGCCACTATCCTTTGAATATATTCTAGTCAGCTCCACAGAGCACAAGTCATTACGAAGAAGTTGAGCTTTTCTTAACTTCTTAAATCTCTCTGTTTGTTGAATATATATAAGCCACCAAACTGGAAACAAGAGAAGAAAAAGGGATACGGACACCAATGACATTTCGAACATACCATCATAAGTTCACTTAAAATTCATTTTCAAGTCAGTTTGGTCGAAAGAGTCTGCTTTTTTTGTTTTTTTTTATATCATATTAATTACAAATAGAGGAAGCTGACACGAACTTATAAGTTCGCTTAAAATTCATTTTCACGTCAGTTTGGGCGAAAGAGTCTGCTTTTTATATCATATTAATTACAAATAGAGGAAGGTGACACGAACTTATTCTTTAAAAAAAAAAATTTCTTTGACTTTTGATCTTAGTACGTCATGTTTTGGCAGCCAAAGACGAAGGACAGAAGCCAGCAATATGGTGGCATTCCCAAGAGTAGGCACATTGAATAGACCTGACAATACAATACAATTCAATGGAGTCATCAGGAAAAATATATTTATTAAAGTATCTTGTACAAAAATAATCACATAATATATTCTGATGGTCCAGAAAATATTTCAATTAATATGTTGTTTAGAGAGATAGACAACAAAATCGATCATTAGAATTGACAAAAGTACAGCAATCATAAAGGTAGAATAAGATAAAATGTGTACAGAAGGAAACATGCAGGTAGACAATATGAGCTTTGAATTTGGGATACTTGTTAGAGTGCAGTGTACAGGCAGAAGGTACTGAGTTCGTGCCAATCTTTGCACCATGCTTGTCTTCTCTGCTCGGCCCTTTGGAATGGTCCCTTCAATCACCAGTCTTTTGTACATACAAGTTGTAGAAAAAATTAAAACGATTCTGAAAATTCTACTCTTGTAGTTTCCACCCCCAACTCATTTTGACCCCAGAAAAGTTGAAAAAGTAGTTTGTTATTTAAATAATAAAAACCCTTCAATTCTAAGATTACAAGAAGAATTTTAATATTTTTCTATTTCATTGTTTATTTATTAATTTAGTTTATTATTTAAGATTTGATTGAGGTGCAATTCTTCTTCTTTTTAGTTGTTATAACAAGGATTCTATTAAATTACAACCTAGCTTTATCTTGTAATAACAAGTTAACATAATTCAATTAATTAAAGTGTCCTTATAATATGTGCATTTTGATTTTTTTTAATTTTACTTTTAAAATTTATCAGTTATATATGACAAAATTGAAAATAATTTAACAAGAAAATAAAAGAATTAAAACAAATTTAAAGACCAAATTAGCTGAAGACAATTTGAACTTTACTCCTGATTCAAGACTACCTTGTACATAATTACTTTTATTTAACACCTCGTTATCTGATACGAGACATGAGGATTTGCCAGAAGTTCGTTACCAGCCGAGAAGAGAGAGGAGACGTCCTGTCAAGTTTAAAGATTACGTTTAGTTTCTTATTTCATAAGTTACTGTAATATTTTATTTTATTTACTTTTTAACTGAGTAATTTTTACTCCTTCGAGAGTTTTTCTTTTCGATTCTTTTCCCTCGTTGCTTTGTTGAACCGATAGAATAGGTCATTATTTCTTATAAAAGGTATACGACACATTATTATTATACACTGAATAAGAAAATAATACTTTTCCTAATCTTAGGGAACTCTGCTGCCCTTCTTCACCTTAATCTCCACCGCAATTCCTTTCCCCTGTGGTTGCTTTACTCTGCTTCTGTTACAGCGTGCTGTATTGCCAGGCAGTATATTGGTGCCTATGCGCGTCATTCTCCCTATTCCCCTCTTTGAATTTTGTTTTGCTCCAAAAGGACCTGTTTTTGTTGCTTCTTATATTGCTTCAACCCTTTGGTTACGGAGATGTAGCATTCTATTGATTCCGCTATAAACAAAATTAATAATTAGCTTGAAATTTATAATTCTGCATTGGATTATCCAAAACTATGCCTGTGGAGTTGTCTTAGTAGTAAAACACGCTTGCTCCCCGCCTTAAAACACGTTTCTTTAATTCACTGAGGTTTACAAAAATCAGATCAGACAGAGACATTGCGAAGAGGATAAATATTTTTAATTCACCTTCTTAGTATTATCCTTTTGACTTCCACATACATTATACAGTAGGGTATATATTCGTGGAAGTGATTATGAATATCTAACTCGTTTATCTAACATCAATTTTAAAAAATGACTAGAGAATTCAAAATTCTATCCGTAGGAAGATAGATAATGAAGAAAATAAATTTATTGATATAATAGGAAAGTTAAGTAAAAGGTAACTAAGTATATAAATAAGTATCACAATAGTAAATGTCACGGAGACAATCTAACGCTAGCAACAATCATCCACCTCATTATGTTGACGTTTGTTTATGTTCAATATTATAATGATTGAGACTAATTTTGAATGTTAATAAATATTTAGTTCTGCATGTAAATTTATCAGAAACAACCTCTCTACTTAAGTCAGTATAAGGTTATGTATTATCAAATTTTTTCAAATCTTGTGTTGGTACGAGATTCAAATGATAATGATGAACAAATATTCAGTTCTAATGACAATTCTAGTTGTTAATAAATATTACATCTTTTTACCATTATATTTATGTTAATACTAGATAAAATCATTAAGATAGATATATGTGTAGCATGAATAACATATAGATTTTATAGCATCTAGATATATACATTCTTTATATAATATGAATACTTCTGGTTCATTTAATTATATTCTTGTTGGAGTTGAATTAGGAAAAAGCATCCGTTTGATTCTTTTGGAAGATGACTCTATGAAAAATTCGCATGTCCAAAACAAGCAATCTGATCGGTATAGTGATGATCTAAGAACTACAATGGCTAATATTCTATTCTTTTAGAGAATATTAATAAGATGAAAATTTTATTTTCTTAATCTAGCTAGTTGTTTTTATGAGGATTGGAGTAGTGGCAGGGTTATGCATTGAAATGACATTGCACTAGATAAACCTTCAACTTTTGGTCTTTTCAAATTGATTCAATTGTAAAATCAAAGTATTATGACATTGTATCGGGAGAATAGTGAGTTTATCTTTATATAACATGTATTTAATTAAATTATTGATTTTATTTTAAAAACATTAATATTATGGTAAAATTAACTTCCATCTTCTTTAAAAAAGACAATAAATCCAATAGATTTAGACAATGCTTCTTTATTTCTATAACACCTATGCTAAAATGTTCGAATTGCATAAGGTCTTCATGATTGGTATTCCAAAAGTGGGATAATGTATGTATTAAGATTTTATGAGTCAATTTTGATTAGTCAATAAAATATATTTTAATATCATCTCTTTTTATTACATATAAAATTTTGTTTGTATTCAACTCACAGTAAGACGATTTCTTCAAACTTAGACATATGCTTAGTTATGGATGATATTTCCTCCACCTCTTTTGCAGATGTCAGTATTATCCTGAGTTGTAGTTGGAATTCCAAAATCATAATTTTTATTAATTGAGGACACTTTTTATCTTATATTTGTATTCTTAAGTTATAATTCTTGTGGCAAAATCGAGCTTATGTTTACAAATAAGATTGCAATGTATATATATTTTAGCTATGCTAAAGTGTCCTTTCTTATAAATGTATCCAAATCGATATTAATTAAGACTAAAATGTGGATAATAATAAATAATTTAATTTAAAATTAGCATTAATTATGTGTATAATAAATGTAAAACATTCATATTACAAAATGAATTTGTTAAATTTCTCACTTATCAGAAATTTTATTTATTGTAAAATTCACTTATACGAGAATTCTATGAATAATGTTTCTAATTTGATTTCACTAAAATTTTTCATATGAAGAATTGAGGTTATTAACAATCTTGTAAAAGACCATTTATTTGGTTATTTTTTTATAGAACATGAATCACATACTATACATTAGAGTTGTAAATATCATACGACAATTTGTAGTAATTTTAGTATTAGTACAGTATAATATAAGCACTTTTCAATATTAAATAATATTTCAAATAATTTTTAAAAATTATAAAATAGTCTTATTCTATATAATTAAAATTTAATCCCCTATTATATATAATTAAAATTAAAAATATTTTAGGTTTTGACTTAATAGTTTAACCTATTAAAATATAAATAAAAGTTTTTGTTTTCTAAATAATAACTATTAACTAAATATTTTATGTTAAAAATATTCAAATACATGGTTATATTTTAAATGTAATTTTAATATTTTCTAATTTATAATTCTCAGTCAATATTTCGGTCTCCATCTTTGTCAAAATTTTGCAATAAATCCCAATATGAATATTTGATAAAGTAAAACTCATTTTAATTAGAACTAATTTTTATTTGATGCGTTGCGGATTGACCACTACGAGTACACATAAGTTATTAATACTAAAGTTCTTCACCAGAGTTGTTTGCTGGTTAAAAAGTGTCAGGTCAAGGCATGTAATCAATTTCTAAAGAAATAAGATTTGACTTAAGTGAGCATTAATATAGAGAATGAACACTAAATCTAAATTGTATATTTAATTAAGATGTTAATTGATTATACAAAAAGTTGGATGCGAAAACTTATTTTAATATTTTAGATAAGAAGTGACTGAATATTAATATTTAAATATAATAAATTAATTAAAATTTAACAATAAATTGGATGATTTTAACTTAGTAATTACAAATAGTTTAGGATAATATTTTATATTATCATCAAAATATTAAAAAATAATCAGTCACAAACACGTGAGTATTTGATCAGAAATGTTAACAATTTAATCAATCAAAATTTAATTAAAAACTCCAAAAACCTTTTAATTACTATTGTTAAAATGCACCGAAATAAATCCACGCCTGTTAGTGTATATAAACATAAGTGATATTGTAATTAGAAAAGCAAATTTTGTTCTATGTTTCCAAGGTCAATTTGCCAAGAATCAAAGTCGGTGTTTCTAAAGCTCAAGCGCGTGTGCTTACCGGGTACCGCACCATTAAAAACAAGTAAAGGGAATGGTAAAAAACTACTTTTGAAGAAACTAAAATGTACAACTAATGACATGGGACCCACGTCCACGTGGGGCTTCAGAGAACAACAACTCATGTGGTGCAATGGCAATGCCCAGTCTTGCACGTGATGCCGTCGTTTTCGGATTAGTTGAGATAAAACAGTCAGAGACATCAAATTAACTTTAATTTATAAAATTTTTATTTGGCCTTTACCTTTTTACGAAATTTTTTTTTTTTTGGATGTTTCGATTTGCTTACTGACGCTTTCTCTCAGAATTGTTTTGCCCCACAATCTGCGACACAGATACGCCACACTAGACACCACCTGCCAACCAAGCTTTCCTCCCCTCCAAGTTGAAAGTTTTCCAATCCAACCTCAGCTTCGCATGTCAAAAGAAGTAGAAAGTTGAAAATGAAAGCTTCTCATATATTACCGTGCATAATGTTCTATGGTAAGAATCAAAATATGTAAACCACTCATTGAGTGGTGACGAATTTCAAAACATAAATAGAGACAAAATCTCAACACGAGTCTTAAACTAAGAATGAAATTTATGAAAATACTCTTACAAAGAACAGCAAATTACAGAAAAGTAAAACAATCTTCAACAAGGGCAAAACAATCGATTTTGACCTTAGTGGATGCAATGCAATCGTGTTTAGACGATTAAGACATCGTCAGGTTCAAAAAGTACTTTTCATTGATATGTGTGATAAGGGTTAAGTTCTAAAACTCTACTGCATTAAAAGTTAACTGTGGGTTAAAACTTGAAACTAAAATACACTTTTAAAAAGTCCAGATCTTTTGTCCAATCTAATCCTATCCTATTCTATCTAAGATAAAAACGACGTCGTTATTAGTTAAATTTTAAACATGCACTTACTCTTCTATCTAACTCAAACTATTCTGTCTTATTAGCTAAGCCGTGAACGAACCGACGTTGTCTCTGCTCTCTCCTCTTCTTCAGAAATTAATGAATTATGATGAATAAGACATTTACCTCTCTTCTTTGTAACTTCAGAAAGCATTTACCTCTCTTCTTCTTCGTATGAGGTCGCTAAATTTATTTGAGAAAGTGAAGCATGCATGGTCATGCGGCATAATACACGGCCGTGCAGTAGGCTTAACGCACGGTCTTGCATATGCTACAAGGTCGTGCGTTATGTCGCACAGCCGTGCATGCTCTGCTTCATAATTAATTAATTTTATTAAGGAATTAAAATGAAAATTAACATATTACAAAAATACAATATTAATAGATTCTTTACAAATTAAATTAGGATAATGATGATGATTGTAATGTTTGTCATTTCCAAAGCATTTTTTTATTACATTAGGTATCCCATCTTAGCCGGACTAATCCTAAGCTCTTAAGACCCCACCCTAAGAACCCTAGACGATGTAAATCTGGAACTCCAAGATCTCTCAGGTTCCTACGTAGCCTGTACACTTTTGTGCACAAGGAGTCGTCACATACTTGATCGGTCAACTACTGATTGATTGCTTGCCCTGCTCAGCATCAGGTTCTCAGCAGCCCTCAGGTTCCCTAGTAGCTTTAATTCCCACACTGCCGCTGGAAGTGAGGCGTCCGTAATTGATCTGATCAAAGAGTTTTACCCAGAGGGCTAGAGGATCATCAATAGGACAAAGTTTTTCATTTCTCCTCCTTTTGCGTGACTCGAACTCAAGACCTCTTGTAAGGGAGAGCCTTAACTGAGGAGCTTACACCATTAGGCCACTCCTCGTTGTCAATTCCAAAGCAATTTTTAGTAACATTTTCTGCCATTTAACTTATTTGTTTATCCGATTTTCAGAATCTTTATTTTCTTCAAGCATATTAACTTATAATAACATTTGAAGAATGACATTTGACGAATCACAGTAGAAAAAGAAAGGTAATATTTTGACAATTTTAAGTATCTTCTTAATTAATTTTTGTTTGTTCTTTTTGTTAGTATTAGGGGTGGGCAAAAAAATCGAAAAAACTGAACCAACCCGAAAAACCGACGAAACTGGGCCAAACCGAACTAAACCGATGTGATGGATGGTTTGGTTCGGTTTCAGATATTGAAAAACTGACTATATCGGTTCGGCTACGGTGTAGGCAAAATTTTTTCCGAACCAAACCGAACCAAACCAATCAACTAAAAACAAAAAAGTTTGTATTTTTTAATACTTCTAACTCTAAGTATATAAGGTAAATTTGCAACTTTACAAGTATAACAATCATCCAATAGGTCCTAAAATGAAATAAAAATGTTGAATATGTACTAAAATTGACCCAAATTTTAAGGCCCAAA
>JANZXP010000005.1:13179882-13197169 GCA_027576715.1 Erythroxylum flavicans
ATTGATAAGTGTAAAGTGTTTCAAAAAAAAAGTATACCGAGTTTTGTTAAGTGATGTGACACGCCACCCTCGCGGGGTACAGATTCGGGTATCACCATCGATATCGGGTTCGGGTTCGGCGAGAGTGGGGTGTTACAGTAACGCATACATAAAGGTTGAAGTTATGGATCAAAATTTACAAGAACAAGTTAAGAGGTGCATCGCAGAAGTACAATCAGTGGAAACAGAGACAGACAATGGATACAAAAAATTTGAATCTAAAGGAGACAATGAGATGGAGGAGTTGGATGTTTAAATGCATCAACATAAATTGGTTCGAACCGAAGCGACCATACCACCATCTATAGAAAACCACCTATATTAGAGCTTAAACCTTTACCTACATATCTCAGATATACCTTTCTAGGTGAAGGAAAAACATTACCGATAATCATCTCCAATAAATTGAACGAGAAATAAGAAAATAAGATGGTAGAAATTGTTAGAAACCAAATGAAAATCAACAGATAGCAGATTGCTAATATTTGAGGTATAAGCCTAAATGTTTGTATGCACCGAATAAACTTAGAGGAAGAATGAGAACGGTAAGGGAGCATCAACGAAGGTTGAACCCTAACATGAAGGAGATGGTCAAAAAGGAGATAATCAAACTCTTAGATGCAGGGATAATTTATCTCATCTTTGTAGTGAATTGGTCAGTTCAATACAATGTGTACCTAAGAAGGGTGGAATGATAGTAATAGAAAGTGATAGTGAAGAAGTAATTTCAACAAGAACAGTCACAAGATGGAGAGTATGCATGGATTATCGCAAACTCAACTCAATGACTAATAAAAATCATTTTCCTCTCCCATTCATAGAACAAATGATAGAAAGGGTAGTTGGATATTCCTTTTATTGCTTCCTGGATGGATATTTGGGATATAATCAGATCTTCATCTACCCTAATGATTAAGAAAAGACCACATTCACCTACCTTTATGGTACATTCGCATACAGACGGATGCCTTTCAGACTATACAATGCCCCAGCTACATTTCAAAGATGTTCGCTAATATGATGGAAGATGTAACATGGATGATTTTTCAATTTTTAGAGATTCTTTCGTGATGTATTTAACTAATTTAGACAGAGTTCTTCAAAGATGTGAAGAGTCACACTTGGTGTTGAATTGGGAAACATGCCATTTTATGGTGCAAGAAGGGATAGTGCTAGGGTATAAAATCTCACACCAATGATTTAAGGTCGACAGGGCAAAAATAGAAGCAATAGAGAAACTTCAACCACCAAGTAATGTAAAAGGTATGTGAGAATTTTTAGTTCATGTAGGATTTTACCGTCAATTCATCAAATACTTTTCACAAATCGCAAGACCTTTGACAAACCATTTAGTCAAGGATGTGGCCTTCCTATTTGATAATAAGTGTATGTCTACATTCAACAAATTAAAGGAGCCATTAATATCAGCACCAATTCTATCACCACCTGACAGGACACTTCTATTTGAAGTTATGTATGATGCAAGCGACCAAGTCATAGGTTATGTATTAGGCCAAAGGAAAGATAAAAGGTTGCATGTGATTTACTGCGATAGCAAGAACCTTGTAGGACCTCAGCTGAATTACACAACTATAGAGAAGGAATTACACGTGGTAGAGTATGCATGTGATAAGTTTCAACAATACCTTTTGGGATCAAAGGTAATCGTACTCACTGATCATGCGGTGTTAAAATACCTTTTCAATAAAAAAGATGTAAAACCAAGGCTCATTCGATAAGTGTTACTTTTACAGGAATTTAATACAGAGGTGAGAGATAAAAAAGGAGAAAAATATATGGCTGCAGACCACTTATCCAGAATGGAAAGAGGGGAATGCAAGCCCAGCGAAGATATTAATGAAAAATTTCCTAATGAAACCTTGATGCTACTTGAAAGTTTGACTACACCATGGTTTGTCGATATCACAAATTATGTTGCCAGTGGTAAACTTCCTTCAGATTTATCCTACCAACAAAGAAAAAAACTTCCTTCAGATTTATCCTACCAACAAAGAAAAATATTCTTACATGATTATAACCGATATATATGGGATAAGCCAACTTTATATAGAATATGCGCTGATGGGTTAATATGACGATGTGTTCCAAAGGAAGAAATGTTAGATATCTTAAAGCAATGTTATAAAGGTCAGTATGTTGGAAATTATAAAGCCAACAAAATGGCGGTTTGAATTCTTGAGAGTGGATTTTATTGGTCACAATTGTTTAAGGATGCTCTGAATAATGTAGCATAATGTGACTGATGCCAGAGAATAGGTAACATCTCTAAAAAAGATGAGATGACTTTATCCAACATTTTAGAAGTGGAAGTCTTTGACATATGGGGCATCGACTTTATGGTTCCTTTCCCATCCTCAAGGGGAAGCATGTACATTTTAATGGGGGTGGATTATGTTTCGCGTTGGGATAAAGTAGTGGCATCTCCAACCAATGATGGAAAGAAGGTGTAAAAGTTCATCAAACGATTATTTAATCGGTTTGGAGTGCCACGTACGATAATAAGTGATGGAGGTACATATTTTTTCAACAGATCGTTTGATGCTCTCTTAAAAAGATATAGAATGTACCACCGTGTTGCTACACCTTACCATCCACAGACTAGTGGCCAAACTGAAATGAATTTTGGAAAAGATGGTGAACAACTCTAGGAAGGATTAGGCAATAAAGTTAGACGATGCCTTATAGGCTTATATAACTGCTTTCAAAACAAGTATCGAAACAACTCCTTATAGGCTCGTGTATGGAAAATCTTGTCATTTTCCATTTGAACTAGAACATCGAGCATATTGGACGGTCAAAGAATTAAATTTTTACTAGAAGCAATAAGGCAAAATGAGACTTCTACAACTGGACGAACTTGAAGAGTTTCATTATAATGCATACGAAAACACCAAACACTACAAGGAAAAGGTAAAGAAATGGCACGCTTCTTGTTTTAAATAAAAGGAATTTAAAGTAGGAGATAGGTTGAGGCTGTTTCCAAAGAAGTTAAAATCTCGATGGAGTGGACTTTTTATGGTCATTCAAGTTTTCGATCATGAAGCCCTCAAACTGGAAAATGCTAATAAGGAAACGTTCAAGGTCAACAGGCATCGTTGCAAGCTATATCTCGGAGGAGCGATTCCCAAGGATAAGGAATTGATTTCTTTCTATTTTAACAATTAAGATGCCTCTATGAAAGCAAGGTTAAGCTAAGGATCATAAATTAGCACGTTTAATAGTTTGATTAAAATCATTAGGTTTAATTAGAGTTGTTTCGAACTTTCAATAAAACTTTAGTAAATTGAATTGATCTTGGGATCACTAATTCCCTCACTCTCTTCAAACAATTCCTAAAAAAGACAACAATCTCAGGGCATCCAATTGTCACCTTCAGCACCTCCCCGCCTCCATCACCATAAGGCTTTATTCTAACCCTTTTCTTTTTAAATTTAATCTTTATTTTATTTTTGTTTTACTTTAATTTATGTTCTTCTTTCCATGTGCGTTTGTTTGTTCCCTTCTCACATTGAGGATAATGTATTGCTTAAGTGTGGGGAGGGTTATGTGTTTTGCGTTGAATGTGAATTTTACATATTAGATGGCAGTTGTTAGGTTGCATTTTATAAATCGTGTGAATGTGTCAATGGCCTAGATAGATTGGAATTCATTTAGTTTTTAACATAGTCTATTAGGTTGTGAAGAATCATTAGCTCATAAAATTAGCGAATTGGGTTCTTTAGTTAGATATGTAGCTTAATTAGGATTTAGTGTAAAGTTGTAGCCCTCTAAATTGTTATATTCATTCATAATTTGATGACTTTTAACTTAAGTAGCTTTGCTAGTATTTTTTCATGGAAACGAGTGGCTAAAGCAACAAGGTAGGCAATAAAATAATTATGTTTGTTAATTTTAAATTAATTACCTTGCCTCTGACCGTTGGGTTATGAATAAAGCAAGTAGCCAGTTAAGAACGTGATGTAGCTAAGTAACTGGGTCAACACGTATCACAAATGTGTGCCTCCGCATCAAAAAGCTATAATGATGTTTCAACCAAGTTTCTTAATAATAAATAACTTAGACAAGTAATTGGATCGACATTCAACACCAATGGTTGCCTCTGAGTAAAAGATTAGGTCTGTGTCTAAATAAAAAAGTAAAAAAATTATTTTCAAATAAAAACCTACCAAACTTGTAATAGCTTGGCTTTTCACGAAAACGTACTTAGGAGTAGTTACAAAGTTTGAATGACCAAAGAATTATTAATGTGTGAGTGCAATTGAAAAGGATAAATAAATTAACCCTTGAATCTTGATTAATATGTATATTTAGTTCAAACCCCCTAAACGTAGATTTTGTATGAAGTTGAAGCCATTGTCTCACTACTACATTGTGTGTTGTGTGTTTTTTGTTTTGTTTGCTTGAGGACAAGCAAATGTTTAAACATGGGAACGTTGATAAGTGTGAACTGTGTCATGTTTTAAGGCTTAGTTTGATACATATTTAATTGTTAATTCAATTGTTTGGTATGTGTTTAGGTTAGAATTGTGGTAGTTTGTTAATTATCTATGTTTTAAGTGTTTTATAGGCTAGTACAAGTCTTTGAGCTTAATTATTATGTTTTTGAGGAACCCTGATGTGTTTATTAGTGTTTAAGGGTCAACATCGATGAACAGAGGAGTTTCGAAGGCATTTGGGCAGAAACAATGCCCCACGATCATGGGAAAATAGGCCACGATCGTGATAGAAGCATTGAAATGATCATAACAAAAGCGCAGGACATTGCCCATAATCGTGGCTTACTTGCCATGATCATGACAGAAGGCTCAGATGTGGCCCATGATCGTGGCCTGCATCGGGCAGATACACAAATACTCAAAAACGTCAAGTTTTAAGAGATTTTCCAGACTTTTTTGACCCCGAAAAAATCCCAAGGCTGCTCAGAACACAAAAGGAATTTAGAGAATAAGACAAAGGAGAGGAAAAGCTTTTGCATCAGCCATTTTTGAGATAAACCTTAAAGCAAATTATCAAGAGATAGAGGAAGAGAAGAAGGAATAGAGAAGTGGAGAAGAAATCAACTCGACATACTTCCTGGATCAGGAGTTTCTCGACATTGCTACGCTTGTCATCTATTCAATTTCGTATTTCCTGTTATTTTCAATTTTATTATTGTATATAATTGGAATGATAGATGATGATAGCATTTATGGATGTTGATGATGTTCTAAGCTCACCTTCGGGGTTTTAGTTTTGATTTAATGAAATTTAATTGTTTATCTTTTATTGGATTTATTGTGATTTAATTTCTGCAATTGCATAATTCGATGATAAATTGAGAGGGTGAATTGAGTCAAAAATAATTAAATTGGGCTAACAAGAGATAGACGAATTAATATAATGAGAATTAAATCAAATCGGCAAAATGTGTGAAGAGAGATCTTCTAATTGTTTCCGATAGTTTTCTAGACAACTTCAAATCTAATTAGGGTTTTGGATAGGTTGTTACTTGAGAAATTGCAACTTCCATAATTTGATTAGGGTTTATAAATTAGGGTTAATGATTATAACTCGAGAGAGAATAATCAACCTTAGGATCATCTAGAACCAACAATCTAGTAATTCATAATAGATTAGGTTAGGGTTAAAGATAGGTAAACCCCCCCTTTCTCTTAATTGGTAGCTCCTTAGGTTGATTCTTGAGTGTGCGTTGTAATAGCTAATTTGTTAATATATTCGTGATTGATTCTTAAAATGAATTGTTTGATTGAATTGCATTCTTGTTTTGGTTTCGTGACATTTGAATTTCTACAATTTGTTTTGGCCTTAGATCTTAGGACTAGATTATCCCTCTTCGTGGGATCAACACGTTAGGTACTACGCGAATGACCCGTGCACTTATGGATTATCGAGGTTTATTAATTAAAACTTATATACATCGAGATAATCATCATCAATAATTCTTTCTAATTAGGGGAGGAGATTGAAAATGAGAGTGTTTACCTAAAATTGCTTTAATTTTCAGTAAGAATTATTGGGGTTCCATAGATTCATGCATCGCAAGCATGAAAATGCAGTGCAAATGTCAAAATCTAAATTTTGACCACAGGATAACCCAAAAATCCAAAAACATACAGGCATGCATAGACAGATTATAAAAACATGAAATTTAAACACTTGTACCTTTTGTTCTCCTCCTTTCTTGATTCTTCTCCTTGTTTGGGTTGTAGCAAACACCCCTTCCTTTATCATCAAAGAACACAGAAAAAGGAAGAAGAAGCAGTTTGTAAGCGTGGTTAGAACACCAAACTTAATGAGTTCAAGTAGATGTTCAAATGGAGAAAGATCAAGAATATATTGCATGCAATTAGATTTATACAACAATTGCATAAATTACATGAAGAAGACTCAAAACTAATTCTCTCTTGCTCTAGAACTCTTCTAGCCCTTTATACTCTCTCTTGAGTGTATAAGAACTTATAAGACCTCTTGTACATAAGTGAAGAACTCACTTATTTACATTTGTCGAGCCATCAGTCACGATCGTGGCCTACTGAATTGACAGCCTCACCTTCGGTCACAATCGTGGCCTACTTAAAACCAGTCATACATATTTTATTTTTCATTCAATCTTTTATGCTTATGACCCTTAGGTTCTTGGTTATTTTAGGCACTTGAATTAATTCTTAATTCGGGCAAATCATGGATGGTTTCATGCCAATTGAATTAACTTTTAATTCAATCAAATCATGAAAGGTTTCATGATGCCAACTTGTCGGAATATAAGTAGATTAACACACGAACTCTTCGATAGTTAATTCTCTAACTTACGAATCTTTCCACAGACAATTACTGTGTAATTTGTCCTTTCACCATACTATACCCCACTTAATTCGGAGTATGGGCTATGTGCTAACTCCCACTAGACTAATTACGTCACATTTAGTCCAAGTGATGTTAGTTCTTATCCTAGGATCTCATTACTTAATATGTCATTAAAGACTCTGTTTATGACACATCACTCTGGTCAAACACTCCTGAATAATGACCCCGGCAAGAGGTCGTGGGTATCATCTCCTTCTATCAGAAGTGTGAATCTTTTATTGGCTACCCAATTACCTTTAAATACCAATAGCTATACCTATTCATCACCTTAAAAGCAACCTCATCTTGAGGTAACAAGGAATAATGTCAAAACATAAGATTAGTATCCAAGATATTCATAAGTACTTCAAGTCTAAGGATATTTGCACCATTGCTATAATGAGATTAATCATTGACATTTGATAGATCATCCATATCATAATCTCATAACACGTCATCCGATGTGCTTACTACTCTTAGTAAGCATCCACATATTAACTCTAAACATCTCATGCTTACAGTTTGTGAGATCCACTACTTGATCAATTCTAGGAGTATAACATGTGCTAGTCTATCTAGATTAATAATGTCATGTCTTATTAATCCTATTATTAAGGATTATTTAGATACTAACATAATTGCACATGATAGGAATCTCATTATCATGATATCATTATGGTTTCCCTCATGATATGTTTTGTATCATAGACTTCATTAATTCGATTTAAGATCAATATCAATTAATTCCATTTAAGATCAATATCAATTCATATATAAACAAATATCAAATTAATTGAAAATGCGCCTTTTGCTTTATTAATTAAAATAAAGTTTGCAAATAAGTGCTAAAGGTAGATTGCCTTTAGAGCACTACTCTAACACTGATGAATGTAAATATGATTCAAAGAATATAAATAATATGTATTAGATATAAATGAATGAACATGGGAGAATATGAAGTAAATGCAAGTGAATTGGATAATTATATGAATGTATATGATTAATGAATAAATCAAGCTTACTTGAGGTATAAAGTTAATTGCAAACTAGTTATATCCTAGCTATGATGTATGAATGATTAAAATTTGTGAACGATGATACATACCTGGAAAGTCAATTAAGGATGCATTGAACATGACATATATACTTGTGAATGATTGAATAATCATATGATTGATAACTTAATGATGTGTAAAATATGTGTGTATTATATGAAGATAGATAAATTGATCGTCAACATCTAGACATTGCCAGATCATCAAGGAAATAGCTTATTTGGAGCGTTCTGTGACTTAACTTAGATGTTTTCTTACTACAACTGAATTGTTTTCAATTAACCATTAGATATTGAACTGTTATTGATATGATTATGGTAATTCTAGAAATTGATGATCCGAGGAGTTCAATACTTATGATTGTATTGGAAGCATGTGAATATGGAAAATGTGTAAACTCAATTATATATGTTTCTACCTAATATGTATGCTAAATATAAAATGTGAGAACAATTGAATGTGAAATGCCAAAAGGAATATGAAATGTGAGAATAATTGAATATGAATTTTCAGACTTAGATTCGATGAATTTGATAGATATCACAAAAGCTCATAAGAATGAAAGGTAATGAAACATGGCATATAGATTAATGCTTCACATTAAAATACATGATCATATAAAGGAGTTGCGTCCAGAGTGACCAGTGTGAAAAAGAGCTTTAAGCTTAAGAATGTGCACAAAGAGCCATATGCTTAGTTATTAATGAGCTCAGTATCTACCATGGGTATAGGACATTAAATGAAATTAGCCTAGTATTTTTAACAGATATAGGACAGAAAATAGGTGCTCGGTCACAACAAAATAAAAATGAATGGATTCACATGTGCATTTACATATACAACTTGATATATATCATATAGATGATTGAAATGAATTATTTGATTATTCTGAAATAGTGATGTGAAATATTGTACGCAAGTTATACTTATTGAAGCTTAATAAAATGTGATGTAATACTCAATATTAGATGATACGATTTGTTGTGGATTGGATTATGAATTGTCCTTATATTTTGATATGAGTTAGCACATCAATGATGGTTTACTCATTAAGTTCGCAAACTCATCAAAATTGCAACATTATTTTCCAGGTTCAGAAGAGATCTAGCTAGTCCAGTTGAAGTAGCTACTACATTTGGACATGAGCTAGTGGTAGGGATCAGTTGTACCTAGAAATGTTTTCAGTTATTTTGTATCAAGATTTGTATTTCTTAATTATTGTACAATGTATGTGTGGATTCTAAAATGTAATGACATTTATGACTAGATATGTTTGTAAATGAAATGGGCCAAAATGAATATTGGTTTGCTTAAGATGTGTTTGATGCTTGAAAATTTGTAATAAGTTGATTTAATCATCTTAACATGCCATTCTCGTAGAGTATGTCTCAAATATTCATCTGTACGTTCGGACATATGCTCTATGAGAGTGGTATGTTACATCTCATATTGACAAACTTTGTCAAGCTTCTTCCTACTAGCATAATTTTGTGTTCAATCCTTTAATCTGTATGTAAACATAAAATAAACACAAATTGAGTATTTAAACACAAAAATAGGATTTAAAAGATATTGAAATGCATAAGAAACTATAAGATAATTCAATCTTATCATATATTATGAAAATAATGACACCATTGCATAGATAAAGGAACTATGGCCTAATCAACAGTTTAAGCATGAACTTAGGAAGGTCTTACTTGACCTGGGATATAACAGAGCAAAAATACAATGTGTCCACCAAAGAGAATCATGTAGGTCCTCTCACTAAGTCATTTTTGTAAAAGAGATATGATTAACATATAGATGGATATGGTAGATACATAGGCTATTGGCTTTAATGCTAGTGGGGAATTATTATTTTATGCCTTTGCAACCAATCACTTAATTTCAAGTAATATATGACATTATTAATTTATTCAATAAGCGTAAACCTTATCTTTATATATTTTGCCATATTTTATGTTTAATACTAAAGAAAAATCCATAGAATAACTACTGCACAATTGAAATTATGATAAGCTTGCAATTAATATATTCAAGTTACATTTAGATATCATTCCTAAGTTGCTCCTAGTTATAATTTCATTAAGATAAGATATTGGTTAAACAATAAAACTAGCCCATATTATATTTCTTTCTTATAAAGAAAGTAATCGATCTTATAAATTAAAGTATAAAGATATTTAAATGAACATAAGGGTATATATTAGAGAATAAGTTAATAAACTAGCCTGATAATGAGGATCTTGGGTAGAGTATTACTAGTGTGTATACGAATTTCCTTATTATAAAAGTTGTATAATTATTCCTTAGGGTTAAGATTATCAAGATATCTTATATGGTAATTACTATTTTTGATATTATTTATGACCTATTATATTGAGCGTAACTTAATTGGTAGTACTTGAGTATATTATGAACTATATAAAGATATTTAAGTAAATTAATAAATCATTCATAACCCTGAAATAACTAGGAAAATTTTTTTATTATTTTTTATTAGTAATGATTTAAGAAATTCTCTGGCCAGAGTGAATCGAGATTTGAAAAGGTTATTTTAAAATATCAATTGTAAATGAATTACTAATTAGTAACAATGAACATATCTAAATATAAACACTAATTATTAAGAATGAGCATGTCTGAATTTAAATAGAGTAGACACAATCCAATTAGAATATTGGGTGACGAAAATATTGAATTATATGTTATTACCATACATGGAAAAGTTTAAGTCAAATCACTTTAACACTCATATGTTTGGTTGGTCGTAACATATTGCTCGACATCAATTGTTTAACTGGATAATTAACGATAAATTAAAAGGAGTTTCAACCTATATAATTATACCTATGAATTATATTTATTGTTTAAAATCATTTTAAGCATATTAGAAACTTAAAATATCACATATAACGAGTAATTAAAAATAGAAATTTTAATTTTAATTAATTTAGATTTAACTATGAAGTTTAATAATTTTAGAGATTTAATATAAAATATTTGATCTATTAAGATTAAATTATAATTATAATTAGACTTTAATTATAATTAAGAGTTTAATTTGAATTATATTTGGGAAAATTTAGTCTTTCTCCAAAAAGAAAATAATTAAGAGAGCACTCCCACTAATCCTTCTCAAGAATTGAGTTCACTTTCTTTACTCCATGAATAATATTAGAATTTGGACATTTAACAATTTGTGGTTAACAATTTCATCAAAAAAGAATAAAATTCTCAAATACTCGAATCAGGTTTATATTTAACCCTTTTATTTTCCAAGTTATGTTTCAAGTTAATTTATTAAAAAGATCTTAGAAGATTGTAAACTAATATTTCATTGCACCAACTATTTGATATCCATTGATTTTCCCACAACTTATGGTCCTTCCACATTGCAGATGAAATCAATAGTCACAACCCTATGGCAATTTAGGGGTCCCTGTGATCAGCTTGGTCTAATGCCCATCTCCTTCTCATGCTAGTGGTTAGGTTATTAGCAATTCCCCTCACTAGTAGGATGAGTCGAGTTTAAAGTGTCACCTCGTGAAAAATCAGCTTCATACTTCTACTTTTTTGTCTAAAAATCCAGTAATTCCTTTCTTTCTAAACGTAGTAAACCATTAAAGTCCAGCTTATCTTAAGTGCTTTGTAATCTACCTGGTTTCGCATCCTCACTTTCACTAACCAACTAATAGTTTCCTCTCATGAATTAGTTGAACCCTCTCCAAATCTTCCTTGTGTAGCTACACTTAATCATAATGTGTGCCAAACTTTCTAGTTCCACACAACAAATCTCAAAATTCAAAGAATTAATGTTAATCTTAAGTTTGTCCTTTGTAGGTAATCCCCCTAATCCCTCACCAAAAGATAAATGAAGAAGCAGGTCTAATGTTTTTATCCCAAAATATTGCAGCCCAGTTCACCCTAGTTTGTTTATCTTTTTGCAAAGAGTTTGTGATTTTTTATATTAAACTGAGATGGTTTTCCAGCCGTCCATTTAATTTTGTCTTGTTTTCCTTCTTGGCATCTTGGTTCTTGTTTCAAAATGAGATCATCCTCTTGGTACTATGGAAAAGCCAAATCCACTAGTTATTTTCTATAAATCTGCTCACTTTAGTGTCATAATTCACTAGTCTTCTTAATTTTTATAACTCCTCAACCTTATATAGAAGTCCCCTGCAATGCCAGTAATCATACTAAAAAGGATTATTATTACCATCCCTAATTTCATAGATCACCAGGCTTTGCATCCAGTGTCTTGTTCTTAATATTTCCTTGAGGATCTCGTATGTGTCTCGCGTTATCTTCAATGTCCAAATGCTATCACTTTTTATGATCACATGATGGATCAATTTCACCTATAAGTTCTAATAGCTAGTTTCCAAAACATTACTGAGGGTTAAGGTCTTAGACTGTTGAGTCACATGAGATTTTGTCATTAAGAATTTATAATGTGCATTTCACATGCATACCATTAGCATACATACATGATTGTTGATTTAGAAAACATTGCAAAGATTGTATGTGCACTCAATTGACATGTTCCAGGTTATGAAAGGTTTAAAATGGTTACGATATAATTGTGAATTCTTATGTTTTGAATTTTAGGTTGATGGATTACAATTAGTAATTTAGAATTAATTGTTATAATTGGGTGATTTATTAATTAATATGTACATTTGGACTAGGAAAAATGTCAAGAGACAAGAAAGTTGACATATGGCAGTTGAAATAAGTGACACGCAACATTAGGATTGAGTGACAAATGGCTTAGATAATTAGGTGAAAAATTGCTTAGAGATTGAGTGACAAATGAACTAAGTAATTAATTGACATTTGGTACCATAAGTAAAAGAAATGTGGCAAGTGTCTTTATATGAAAAGTGTCATAACACTTACCACACACCTACACCCACGACACTCACACTTGACATAACCATCTTTTCTTTTGTTTCGATACATGATCTCTTCTTTTTCTTCATCTATGACACTCACATCCTATACTCATAGCTTTGATTTGCTTACATTCAACACTTGCCACTCCAAGATTTTTTTGTTTTCTTCTTGTTGATGAAAACCCAACCTATTCCACCTTAAATTGGTGATGATTGTGTAAGCTTAGAGGCTAGGTTAACTTGACGATTTGATGAAGATTTTGAGCTAAACAAGTAAGTATAATATTGATCCTCATGTTGGATCGAAAACAAAAACATGCTTGGTTTGGCTAAGTTATAGAATTCAAAAACGTTTTCTGAAATCAAAATATAGCAGAAGTGTAAACAGTAAATCAACATGCTTTTAATCCATACATGATATGGCATAAAGAAAATAAGTAAAATAAGAACAAAATCAAAATATTACCAACTTCTCAGTATAGCTTTGATTCCTTGCTATTGTGTCCTCGGCCAATCCAATCTACCATTTGTTCTCCCTAGACAACTTGATTATCAAAATCCTTTGGTGGGAAAGGAGAAGAAAAATGTAGAGGTTTTTCTTTGTATGTTCAGCTAGTTGAAAGAAGAAAAATGAGACCTTTTCATTTTTTATATTTGATTAGTTGAAAAAACAAAAAGAAAACTTCTCTTTTTCTATATTCGATGGTTTTGAGAGAGTGTAAAGACCTAAAGCCACACACATTAATTTTGCATCAAAGCTAAATGAAAATGTGTCCTTACACGTCGAACATTTGAACGTTTAGGAGAGAGTGAAGATAGATAGCAAAAAAAATGCACCATTCAATTCTTTAATCAAAAGATTGCAAAGAAGGCTACACGTTTTCTATCCACTACCATCCATTAAACCATTTAATGAAGATATCAAATGTATTGGAAGAGAGTTGTAAAAAAAATGTTAATAGAGAGCTCCAAAACATGGACCCTTCATTCAAAATGAATTCCATGAGCTGTGTATGTTTTTTCTTCTTAAAACCAGCGATTAAAACATTTAATGAAAAGCATTACCCAGTCTTACATCTTTGTAGAATTCGGTTTTGCTCTTTCTCCTTTTTTTAAAAAATAATTCAATTGATCTAAATAATTAAATCAATATTTAGCTTAATATTAAATGTTCCTTTAGGCTTATAATTAACAATTAATTAGTGTAAGTCCAACATTTAATTATAGGCTTAAGACTCAATTTAATTAACTCTTAATTAAATTGTCCCTGTATTATTGGCCCGAATCTAATTCGTCTATTTCTCTCCAAACTGTCTCATTATCTTTCTAATAACCTCCGCTTGTTTTTCTTACTTTCCTTAACAACCTTCCTAGAAGCCAAGTTGGGAATCTAATTGAAATTAAATAATATAAGCTCTAATAAGCCTGGAATTAATTTAATATTATTAAAATTAATTATGACTTATTAACCAAATGTCATTTCACTAAAGCCAATTAGCTGAACTCTTGAATTACTTAAAATTATGAGAAACGTGTTTCAATTTATTAATACGATGTTCAATCGCAAACTCTATTATGAACCACATTATAGCCATCCGCACAATAAAGGGTAAAATTATTGTTTTACCCTAATGTTGGTCTTTTCTTTTATATCTCCCATTTCACTTTACATGGTAATTAACACACAAGATCTAATCTTGGTGTTAAGGCTTGATGGGTAGCTAATCCATCAAACATTTAGGGCCAATTTAATCACCAATCTCAGTAAAACATTTATAAGTGATGATATCACTATAAACTCTTTATTTGAGTGAATATACCCTAATGGATGTTTCAACTAATAACGCAATTTGAGTGAATATACCCTAATGGATGTTTCAACTAATAATGCAAACATGTTGACACTAGATTGATACCTTATAAAAATCTATTATGATCATATCAAGAATTATAACGAAACACACATGAGTTCACCGCTCATCAAGATTGTGGTTAATAATAAAGGAATGCTAAAGTGTATGTTTTAAGATTAAAGTAACATCTTACTTTATTCTCTAAAACATACGTTATTCCATATTCATTTAATAGTGCCATTATCGATAGTCAACTACTATCATGATTTGAAACTCATCATTCTCTTAAAGTAAATTCGTTTACTCACATGGAGGTAAATCGGAACACTACAATCTAAACCATAATCAAGTGACCAACTTGACTATTCGGCTGTGAATCAATTAATTTAGATTCTAATATTATGCATTTTTCCTATACATCTCCATGTATATGTATATTAATAACAAATACCTTATGACTAGTTATATTATGCCTATACTAAAACCAAACTCTTTTATTTTATTAATAATAAATATTTTCATTACAATATTATAACTGGAAGAAAATTAAGGAACTTGTAAATACACTTGTTTTCAGGGCACTATATTTACATAACCCTAAGACTTCATGGCTTGTTTAATAGAAACATTTATCATGATTGTTTTAGGGATGGATTGATTATGATAATGGTGTTTAATGAGTGCTGGAATATTGATGAATGAATGAATACGATTATGTTCTATTTTTGTCTTTATGATAAACAATAATTTATGAGTTGTAGTATTAACGATTTTAAGTTGTAATTGAGCTGAATTTGATGAGGAATTGAAGTAGAATTTATGAATTATTAAGAAGATGTTTGAGTTTAGTAAGAAAATGTTAGAAATATGGAAAATTTGAAGGAGAATGGAGAGTGAAATTTATGGATCACTCATCCCATGATCATGGGATGGCCCTTTATAATCATGTGCAATGTATTGGAACTGAAATTTTCTCTTTTCTGTGATTGTTGAACCAACTAAGGATAAGTTACTTTACTTTGGTGCATTTAGACTTGAAATGAACCTAGTTTGTGAAGTAAATCACACGTTAATATAGAATTCATGTACAATATATAAGATACACAAGAAGGGGGTTTAAATTGTGCATTCTTTTTGTGAATACAAAAACTTTAATATATCTTGTTAAGAAATTTTCCAACTGTTAAAAGAATACCAGAAAAGTTATACAAAAATAGTTACATAGTTAAATAGTAAATAACTTCTATATTCTTGTCTAAAAAAATAGAATAAAGTGAAAGGTTAGAAGATAGATGCTGCGATTTTTATACTAGTTCACCCCAAACTATGGGCTACATCTAATCATCAGAGTTCGTCTGAGATTTCACTATACTTCGACAATTTTACAAGTATTCTTTCTTCCCTTCCAGAGCCTCTTCAGGTCTCTTACACAAAGCATTCTTTCAGCTATCATAGCCTTTCCAGGCTCTTAGCCTTTTATTTCTCTCACTAGAAAGATATTGCGAGCTTTTTGTTACAGTAGAGTTTGCTCTTTAGCATTGCACTTTTGAATACAGAATTTTTCTTTTTAAGTAACCACTTGAAAGCTCAAAAGATTGTTCAATCTTTGACTACGACTAGTATATATAGCCTATGTCTCCAACTGCTTCTTGATTCTTGTAGAACCCATTATTCAGTTGAGTTCTGTAACTAACTCCAACTAACTAATTGTCCGATATACTAACGTATCTTCATCTTTGTATCGTTTGTGTTTTCCTCTTCTTTTGTGTTTTTCACTTCTTCTGTTTTTTCTGCTTCTTCTGTGTTTTCACTTTTTTTGTGTTTTCTGCATCTTCTATGTTTTCCACTTCTTCGATGTTTTCACTTCTTTTGTGCTTTCTGCTTCTTTTGTGTTTTCCACTTCTTCTGTGTTTTACACTTCTTCTATGTTTTCCACTTCTTCTGTGTTTCCACTTCTTCTGTGTTTTCAACTTCTTCTGTGTTTTCACTTCTTTTATGTTTTTCGCTTCTTCTGCGTTTTCCACTTCTTCTATGTTTTCCACTTCTTCTGTGTTTTCCGCTTCTTCTGTGTTTTTCTGCACACTTAACACACTTATCAATATATTTCATTTATTTCTAATATTATTATTATTTGATTGTCACCAAAATTAATAATCTTGAAGTCTTCTTGACTTAACAATCTCCCCCTTTTTGATGATAACAAATAATCTTAATTTTAGAAAGATAAAAGTGAATGAACGAATATTATTCAGATAATGAATAAGAAAACAACAAACAATATACACATGCATATAATACACATATGAAAAAAATGTAGTCGGTTGTAGTTGATGCTGTTTTCTTTTCTTGTCTCTGTTCTCCCTATATGATATCTTCTTTCTACTTTTGCTCTTCTCTTCTTTCTTCTACTCTTCTCTTCTCCCCCTTTTTGTTATTAATCAAAAAATTTATCGAAGATGCTTCATGATGTCAGAAAACATGCATTGCATATCAGTTTGGATCAACTTGAGGTCTTCTTCAATTGAAACTCATAGATAGGCTACTTCCTCATGTAGATCACCCACTGAGTCACTCA
>JANZXP010000005.1:13199728-13240366 GCA_027576715.1 Erythroxylum flavicans
TATTTGGTTTGTGAAACAAAAATTTCATCCTTTCACTTGTTTAATTTGCAAACCCAAAAAGAAATTAAGTTTACCTAGTATCATCAAGGTGACTTAATAGGCATATACAACAATAATCACACTATACGCAATAAACCTGCTAAGAAAATAAATTCATTAAAAAATACAAATATAACTAAGGGCATGCATGTCCCTATTTGATCTAATAGTAAAATAGAGGACTAATTAGTTATAACCCATAAAGAAAATTCTAACATTCTTCCACTCAATTAAAATTAATTAAATAATTTTTTGAAGATACTTTGAAACAACTAGATTGAATCAAATAACAAATTTAAAAAGTATGAATAAAGTTTTCAAAAATATCTTAGCTTTAAAAACCTAATTAAATGACCGTCCATATTGAATCATGATAGTTACTATGTTGCAATCAACATACAACTTCTCATAATCACAATCATAAATAACAACAACAACGATAACAACAACAACAACGACCCAATAAAAGTTCCTCTGATACACGTGATTTGGAGAGGTCCAGTCACAACCTTACCCTTAATTGGTAAAAAGATTATTTCTGATATATTCATATGAAAAAAAAGCATATACATATTAAAATAATAAAATAATAAGTAAAATAAAATAGTCGTAAAAGATAATAATACTAATAAAAAATAATACAATAAATATAGAGCAAGGTAAAGAATAGAAATAAATGATAAAATAAACAATCAAACAAGAAAGAAAGAAGTAAGTAAATAAATAAATCTAACAAGCCACTACAAGAAAATATCCTTATATTCCTAAACCATTCTTAAATATCCTTCATCCTATGGCTACCTATTATGGGGGAACTTTCCACAAAAGACAAAGGAGAGGATTTATTTGGGATATCATATGTTTCCTATGTACTAATGAATTCGAAATAATTGATCATCTTTCTTTTCGGTGTCCTTATACAGTTATCTTATAAGATCCCTACTCCTACAATTTTCTTTAAACCACAACCCCATGAATTAGTAAACTTACCTACAACTGATGTGGAATAAAAGATGGAGTTATAGGTAGCTTTCTCTATAATTCAAATTAGCATTTAAAATACTGGTTTATGAAATATGGAAAGAGAGGGACCTATAACTTCATCAAGGTAAAATGATATGTCAGGACCTGCTGTTAAGAGAAACTAACTCAAGGAGCTCTAATCAATCCAACAATTGTGGTAATTATAAATCCACTATCCAGAAGAAGTTAAGGAACTATCTGGTCTGAAATTCCTCCAACTCGTCCCTTAAGAAATCTAGTTCTTGATGATGGGTTGATTGAATACAAGAAGATAGAAGCACAATCTATCGAGTACAAGAAGATAGAAGCACAACCTATCTTACAAGTACAAAATCAACCCATCCCCCTAAGAAATCCAATAAGTAAGAGAAAATCACAGACAAATTACTTGCAGTTTATTGCCAAAATAACACCAACAACTAGTAGCCATTTGGAAAGAAATACCTTATTCAAGGGATACTTTCAGTAGATTGGTGTTGTCCAACATCCACTAGCCTTCCAACTCTCTGCAACAAAGCTTGAACCTCTTGATGTATCTCGAGAATTAAAGCAGTACTAGTGTAGTGTGACTTACAGATAAGACATATAAAATTAGAAACTATGTAAAACAACATCAATCCATCTCAAATTGAGACTCTAATCTCAAAATGAGATATGTCATCCTTAAAAGAGACCATCAATCATATATAACGATTACAACCAAAAGATAGTTTGATCTATAAAGAGAATATAGATCAAACTATCTATTCCATAAAGAAGTCATAATACATGTCAAGACAAAAAAATTACGTGTACATATATAACTATATGTATGTATTTTAAATATCATAGTATAACAAACAAATGCAAAATCCTTGATTCTATTAATTTTAAGTATTTTAAACACGTAATATAAAAGTCACAAACTCTTAATACAGCAAAATATAATAAGACAATGAATTCTCATATTGCATATGTGTCTACGAAAATCTATAGGCGTAAGCCCTTTAGTTAATGAGCTAACATGTTTGTGATAACATTATACTCATGAAATATATCACCATTATTAACTCATCGTTAAATCTTAAAGTGTATAAGCTTAATATATTTGGCTTCATAAGTGTTCTTTGAATTCTTGAAAAAGAATGCAACTACTGATTTGTCATAATAGGCTTAGAAATTCAAACAATGATTCTAAGCCCTCTAATTAATTTCTTTATTCACTTAACATGTGCTCTTACCTCGAAACAAGCCATAATCTTAGCATTCATGGTTGAATTCTTTATTACAGACTGCATATATATTTTCCAAGACATAGCTTATCTAGCTAATATAAAAAAAAAGTTACATCTAGTTGATTTCTTATCATTAGAATAGTCACCAATGGTTAGCATCGCCATATCTAATAATATCTAATTTGTTTATATGGTTGTATGCCAATGAGTAATCTCTAGTCTTATGTATATAATGTAATGATGACTTTGCTATAACCCAATTTTTATGACTAAGATTTACCAACTTTCCACTAAAAATACTAATTGCAAAGGCAATATTAAGTCTAGTGCATACCTTTAAATATATCAGACTCTCAGTTATACTATTGCAAGGAATGAAACTCATCTTCACTTTCTCGACCTCATTTTGATCACACTTCTCCTTGCTCAATATGTCAATTTTTGAATATAGCTAATATATTAGGCATAAAACTCTTCATGTTTAACTTCTTTATCTTTATATCGATATAAACCTTTTAAACTAGGCTAAAACCTTCTTAGATTTGTTTGTATGGATCTCCGCTTTAAGAACAAATTATGCCTTCCTAATTTCTTTTATGTTAAATTTCTTTGAAAGCATTTTCTTTATATTCAAAAACATGCCCAATTCATTAATGGGAAGTAATATGTTGTCTATATACAAGACAAAAAACATGAACTTACACCCACTAAGTTTGGATTATACACAAGAGTCGAGTGTTTCTCCTTAAAGTTGAAAATTGTGATAACCTTATAAAATTTCAAGTGCTACTGCTATGATGCGCATTTTAATTCATAAACTGATTTCTTTAATATACAAATTTGATGCTCATTCTCCTTTATCTCAAAACACATAGAGTGCTAAATCTACACCTCTTATAATAGATCACTAGTCAAAAAGGTTTTCTTGACATCTATTTGATGAAGTTCAAGATCAAAATGAGTTATTAAAACTATAATCATCCATAATGAGTCCTTAGTTAACATTACTGAGAAAGTATGAATATAGTTCATTTCCTCTTTCTGAGTGTTGTCCTTTTCCATAAGCCTTACTTTAAGCCTCTCAACATTAACTTTAATATCTCTATTAAGTCTTTTAAAAAAAACCACTTACAACCAATAAATTTGTATCTATCTAAAATGCAAACTGACTCTCAAACACCATTATTTGTCTTAGATTACATCTCCTCCTCTAAATTTTCCATCCATATTTTAGAATGATCACTCCCCATTATTTCATCATCGTCAAGTGAATCTATAATCTCTCTCAAAAAATAGTTGATCTCACTCTTACCAATAATAAAATTATCAAAAAGTATCAAAGTCCTATATTTTTGTAAACATCTCAATGGTATTATAAGATCATGTTGAGTACCCACCATAACCTGTTTATCGACATTCGTATCATCTCCAATATCAAAAGTTATACATTCATCCAAATCATCCCCATGTACCCCTAATAGTACCTGCACAACTATCTTATAAGTAATAGGAACATGTACTGCTAATGATTCAGGCTTTTAAACCACTTCAGTTCTTAATGATACATCTGCCATATCATTATCCAAAAACTCATAGTCTGTGCCTCTACAATTATGGTTCTCTAACCTTCAGGATAGTTTGTAAAGAAACCAGGAGTTGTCCTAGGACTAACTTCTTTTCTATTGGATTATAAATTTTCTTTGTTGGATAACTCCAAAACTTAAAATGATTCAAATTAAGCTCCCTACTCATTTAGGATTCAAAAGGGGTTTTAGGAACATAATTTAGGGCATAAAGTGATGTCTTTAGTGTCTCACACCTAAGATACTTAAAAAGCTTCGATCTCGCCATCATGCTCCTCACTATGTTCTTTAGTGTGACACCATGCCTTTACGCTACTTTATTTTGCTTAGGTATACTAAACATAATTTGTTATGTAGCTATACCATAACTATCAACAAACTCTACAAGCATTTCTTTCTCTTGACCTAAATATTTGTGTGACAATATTAATTTAAGCTATAAAATCACTTAAAAGTTTATTAAAATGATTGATATGGCCAAAATATGAAAAAGAAAATGTTTGCCTAATTGACTAAACAAATTGTCTAATTGACTAACCAAACTATAAGTTTGGTCGATTAACCCTTCCAAAAGTTATTAAGAGCTTTTACCCTTGGGAACTCTAGGTTTGATTGACCAATGGAATAACATTTAAAGTTATAAAATTATTAAAAAAACATTTAAGGAAAGATCAAAAATTTATAATACTCACGAGAAACATCTAAAACTCAAGATTCAAGTAATATCAAATTACAAAATCGGTTAACAACCCATTTTAATGTAGATATTAAGCAATCCCATAATTTATTAAGAAGAAACAACATGATTTAGTGAATAGTAAGTCACAAAGTTGATTAATAACCCACTTTGGTGCAAATATTAACTATCCTTATGACTTAATCATAAGAAACAATAAACAATTCTAGGGTTACATGTAAATAGAATTTAGAATTTTTTCTAAAATCCTAAAATCTTCAATCTAAAAGTTTCTAATATAAAATTTTAACATATTAAAAATTAAGGGCTATAGAACCTATTGAAAAAAGTTATAATGCCACATGAGGAAATTATATATTATAAATAAGAGATTATAGGATCATTCAATAGCATTATGTGCACCTTAATAATTGATACATGAATGATAAACATTATTAAGAATACGTGAATTCAATTGGATTTTTTAAGGCAAAAGAGAGATTTGAAGTTCCTAGAAGCAGTGTCAGTCTTACAATCAATAGATAGGGTTCACTAATAGGCATTCCACTTAATCAGTTCGCGTTCTCGGTCAGTTTTTATATCGTAACATCAAATGGAATAGTAGAAATAGATAAAGAAATGATTAAGGGAGTCGTAGGATAAATTCATATTACTAAAATGTTGAGTTAATTATACTGGACGTCCTGTGATTTATACTTTTTTAATTTTATTCCTGATTTTCAATAGCTATCATATTCAAACAACATCTTATGGCTTGATTAAGTGTCACTTAGCATAACACGTATTATGATTATGCTAAGTAATACATGATCTTGGTTGTTATTGTCTCCCAAATGTAGAACATTCGTTTTCATGCAGAACAAACTCATTTGTTGTCTCATAATGTTAGAGAATATATAAAACTAATTAAGTTGGTCTTATACAACAGCTTAAGCTTAAGTATGATGAAATGGTCTTTTAATATGGTATCAGAGCCTTTATGACCAAACGATCTTGAGTTCAAATCCTACCGTCCGCCTATTTATCATAAAATTAATTCAGCACAAAGCAGAATAGGTCTGTGCAAGTTTCAAGCCCAAAAGAGCTTTTACTTGAGGGAACATATTAGCGAATATATAAAACCAAACTTATAAAACCAAACTAAATCACAAAATGTTGTTTATTATGTGACAATAACTTAACCATAACACCAAATTGAGCCATTTGATATTCTTTTCCCATTCTTTGTGAGAAAATTAACATAAAGTAACATTAAAGACTACAAGCGAAACAAAAACCAAACGCTAGAAGAATATATTATAGTTTTAAAAATTAGGGATTGAAGTTAAAAAGAATATATTACAGGCTTGATACTCCTAAAATGTTTTTGACACAATTTGTTGTATCCAAGTCTAAATGTGGTAAAATCTCGAGGTCCTTTTTTCGTCAAGGAATCTTAAAACGCCGTTGATTCAGTGTCAAGGAGTGTTCATAGAACGCAAAGGAAAAAGGTGGCGGTGTTTCAGTGATCACGATTAATGAATTTCTATTTAGTTGTTAAGTCCTATCAATTTAATCTGAAAGCTATAGCCTGTAAATCTTGATGTCGATGACACGTACTAATATCAGAATATCAAATCAGGTATACTTCTTTTAAGTAGTGGATACTTTCTATACTGTTTGGTGTAGAAACTTCAAGGATCATCTTCTTCGTTTGAGCATATATGGGTTAGTAGTAGACTGTAGACAAAAGAGCTGAGCCATTATGAATTCATATGCTTTCAAAAAGGTTTGGTTGGACAGCATTTCCATAACTTTCATGATCAGATCACATGTATCGCCGCAAAAACTAGGGGAGGCACATTGGATGGAGGTCGCCATAACTTCAATCCTGAGTAAATAGGAGTGGCTACAATGGAGAGTGGAAAGCAATATGTAAATATGATACTTATGGCCCATCCAATATTCAGATATTTAAGTGGTCCTAATCAGCTGGATATAACTGAGCTATTAGATATGACGTGTAGCAAAAAGAAATTAGTAAACTGTTGAATACAAGTGGCGAAAACCAAGTTACAGAGTGCAGAGAAAGTGAGCAAAATATCAAAATATAACGAATTCTAATATGTCAAATTGTTAATAGCGGCAGTTCTTTGCTTCAGGCTAGAAGTTCTCCCAGCCCATTTGAAGTTCTATATTTTTGGTTTTCTAATAACAGCGACGCGTACAGCAGCTTAAAGGATAGAGGAGTGACATATACAGTTTAAACTCAAAAAATTTCTTTGTTATCAATATGCATTCAAAATTTAAGCATTGGGAAACTCTGTGATCAAAATTGCATTATATATAACTGTAGTTAGTTGCGATTGTAAATTATTAGAATTGAGCATAACTTTATCCATACACTATTTACCATGTAAAAAGAAGTTACTGGCACGGTTTTATATCGCATCTTGGAGCCACTAATTCTTGCATGGTTTTATTCTTTTTTTCAGGAAAAAAAATCAGTAAACTCTGGCATTTTCAATTATATTTATAAACAATAGACATTATCTTACCGAAATCATCTTTCGAAGTATGTTATCTTCCAAATATATTTTCTTTATAAGCTCACGAATAATCTGCAAGTTCCTAATTCGAATATGCTTAGTAATTTGGTATACACCAAAATCAAAAGAGTACAATGTGAACCCAGATGCAGAATATGGTCGTATAAAGGGTATTTTAGATTAAACTTTCCCATACACTTGCACTAATTAAGATTAAATTCTTTTACACACCAGTCTAAGTAGAGAAATTCACACATAAAGGCAGCCACGAAATGAGATCTAAAATTGTGTAATAACACCTCAAACCAATGTTCTATGTTGGTCTATTTTATTAGTCATTGGTGTATAAAGGAAATGACTAGTGAGTCAGATATCACTAAAAATAAAATTTGGAGTACTTATTAGCAAGTTCGTCGTATAAAATCGAGGTGATCCAATGTGGGGGACAGCAGGAATACACTAGTAGGTCTCCTAATGGGAATGAGTGTATGCTTACTGGTGTTTCTATGTCTAGTCAATGGACCACCTTGTTGGTACGTAAACCCAATATTTCATTTGCATGCTCCTCTACCACATTATTTGCTGTTCTCTCATCCAATCCAATGCCTATAAATAACTCTCTACACACTCTCCTTAATTCCAAGCCAATTAAGTGATGGGTCTCAAGCTTAATCCAGTGCATACTCACAAGATTGTGATAGCTATTTTCTTTCTGTTACTAGGTTTATGCATATGTTCTGCCAAAAGGTCCCTTCTTACCATTTCAACGCATGTTGGGGTTGATGCTGGTGCCAACCTAGGTGGTGTTATAACTGGAGGTTACGGTGGTGGTGGAGGCTCTGGTGGTGGTAGCGGTGGCGGCTCTGCTGGCTCAGTGGAACATGGGGTTTCTGGATATGGAAGTGGTTCTGGGAGCGGGGAAGGTGGTGGTGCTGGCTAAGGAGGTGCAACTGGGCATGTAGGTGGTGGTGGAGGTGGAAGTGGTGGTGGTGGTGGTGGCGGCGGTGGCGCTGGTTCTGCTGGAGGAGCTGGATACGGTAGTGGTAGAGGTGGTGGGGAAGGTGGTGGCGCTGGATATGGGGGAGGCAAAGGGGCCGGTGGTGGTGGTGGTGGTGGAGGTGGAGCAGGAGGTGGAGGTGGAGCAGGAGGTGGGACTGCTGGTGGAGGTGGAGGTTATGGTGGAGGAGAAGGAGCTGGTAGCGGTGGAGGGTATGGAGGAAGTGAAGGGTATGGAGGAGGTGGTGGAGGGGGTCGAGGTGGCGGAGGTGGAGGAGGCAGTGGTGCAGGAGGAGGCAGTGGAGGCGGATATGGGAGCGGTGGAGGTGAAGGAGAAGGTCATGGAGGTGGAGCAGGAGGAGGAGTTGGTGGAGGTGGTGGTGGAGGTTCTGGAGGTGGTGGAGGTGGAGGCTATGCCAAAGGTGATGGTGGATCTGGATATGGAGCTGGGGGTGGAAGTGGTGCAGGAGGTGGTCATGGGAGTGTCTATGCCCCTTAGGAGACCGCAATTATATTCTTGCGTTAACACGATTACGTCATCTTCTTACATATAATTATAATTATATAGTAAGAGCAATAAGGTCAGCTGAGTAATTGAAGATGTACTCATTAATGTGTACCATAAGAAGCGAAAATGTTGCTGCTATAATTGGACGCCGTTAAGATACGTCATGTTAATTCTTCTCTTTATATACATACGCAGATCATCATCAACTGTATGGACTCACCCTTATATTCTTCATCGTGAATCATTATATACGTAAGAGTATGTGCATGACACAAATCTTTAAAAGAAAATAATCATAGGGATATTTTCTTAAAAAAATTATGACGTGTGAATTCCTCTCTTATAAGATAAAGCCTGTCCTTAAAAAAACATTAACTATAAACTTTGTTCCTCGTCCGGAACTATTACGAGAATTTTAGTACATTCATTAGGATGTATGATTTTGTGGCTTAAACAATGTTATGAATATTATATCAGAATTAATATCAAATTTAGTTTTGGTAATGTCTAGTATTACTATTGATCAATATTGAATACTATTTCAGATATTTTTAAAAATTATAAAATAGTCTATGATTTTTTAAAATTACAAAATAATTCTTTAATATAATGTGTTGTATAATATTTTAATTTTACATCAACTATGCCCCTAAATAATATAAATTTGAAATAACAACTCACTTTATTTCTATTAATATTAAATATTTCACATATAAATAATAATCACAATTAATATAAGAAAAAGTTCATTTAATCATATATATATATATATATATATAGAGAGAGAGAGAGAGAGAGAGAGAGAGAGAGAGTTAAGATTAATGCAAAGTACATAAAATGATACAATTTATATTGTATAATAAATAATAATTATATTAAGACCTACTTGTCTTGACAACTTGTGTTTCCTATTATGATAATATATATTTCTTTAATTTAGAAAAAGAATAATTACATCAAAACGTCATATAGTAAGAATAATAAAAGGTCCATGACGTATTACAACAAGAGTTTGAGCCAAAGAATAGTGTTAAGTATCTTTGTATTACATATACGAAATTTAACATACTAATCAAATACAAATGAAAGTAAAAAAGAAATGAAAAATGGAAAACCTTGAAACTTCATTTATTCGAATATTCGCTCAAATCATATTGATTCAATTTTTTACAAAATTATTATCATTGAAAGGAGTCTCATCATCATTATTATTTAAATTGATTGCACCAAATGACATATTAGTACTTTTCCATTAAAGATTATCTTTCAAGTCACTTTCATTTATTAAACTTGATTCCTTAAAAGCCCAATTGGCTAAAAGGTTACTACGGTCAAGGTAAACTGTATCTATATAACTACTTGTTTTATTAAGAGTTATAGTAAACAAATAAAATTAGATTATTAAGAAATTACAAGAAATTATATTCAACTTAATAATGATAATAGCATACCTTTTTTGAAATTTTAAGTTGTATCAAACAAAGACTAAATCGTTCAATCTTTTGTGTTCCAATCTATTCATTTTCTTGGAATGGATAAATTCAAATATGTTCTAATTCCTTTCACACCTTATAAGACTCACTCAATGACTCAAAATTCGAATTGTAAACTTCTACAATTTTGAAACAACACTTCTGAATTAGTCACACTAGGCAATTACAAGATAATAAATGGAACATTATAAACAAAATAAAGTAATGATTAGTTTCTAGCAAGTAACAAAAGTGATGAAATATATATGAACCTTAAATTTGTCTTTTTGATGAATTACAATCGGTATCCCAAAATTATCAATACCATCCTTATAAGCCTCCATTTATGAGCTTAGGAGATATTGCAACATCTTATGTGTAATAATTATTGTAATAGTTAAATTACATTTTCCTATACACACACACACACACACACACAAAGAGAGAGAGAGAGAGAGAGAGAGAGAGGGAGAAGATTAATGCAAAGTACATAAAATGATACAATTTATATTATATAATAAATAATAATTGTATTAAGACCTACTTGTCTTGACAACTTGTGTTTCCTATTATGAGAATATATATTTCTTTGATTTAGAAAAAGAATAATTACATCAAAACTTCATATAGTAAGAATAATAAAAGGTTCATGAAGTATTACAACAAGAGTTCGAGCCAAGGAATAATGCTAAATATCTTTATATTGCATATACGAAATTTAACATATAAATCAAATATAAATGAAAGCAAAAAAGAAATGAAAAACTTGGAACTTCATTTAATTGAATATTCGCTCAAATCGTATTGATTCCGTATTTTTACAAAATTATCATGATAGGAGTCTCATCATCACTATTATTTAAATTGATTGCACCAAATGACATATTAGTACTTTTCTATTCAAGACTATCTTCCAAGTCACTTTCATTTATTAAACTTGATTCCTCAAAAGCCCAATTAGCTAAAAGATTAATATGGTCAAGGTAAATTGTATCTATATAACTACTTGTTTTATTAAGAGTTATATCTATATAACTACTTGTTTTATTAAGAGTTATAGTAAACAAATAAAAATATATTATTAAGAAATTACAAGAAATTATATTCAACTTAATAATGATAATAACATACCTTTTTTGAAGTTTTCAGCTGTATCAAACAAAGACTAAATCATTCAATCTTTTGTGTTCCAGTCTATTCATTTTCTTGGAATGAATGAATTCAAATATGCTCTAACATTATAACACTCACTCAGTTACTCAAAATTCGAATTGCAAGCCTTTACAATTTTGAAACAACACTTCTGAATTAGTCCCACTAGGCACTTACAAGGTACTAAACGTAACATTATAAACAAAATAAAATAATGATCAGTTTCTGACAAGTAACAAAAGTGATGAAATATATATGTACCTTAAATTTGTCTTTTGACAATTTACAATGGGTATCCCAAAATTATCAATACCATCCTTATAAGCCTCCATTTATGAGCTTAGGAGATATTGCATCATCTTATAAGTAATAATTATTATAATAGTTAAATCATATTTCCCTATTAAATTTCGCTTTCTTCGTAAAACTTAGTTTAAAATAAACAATAGAGAGGAAAGCTACATTTTTTATTTTCATTGATGATTGCAAGATAAGGAGTATACAAAGAAGATCTTTTTTTAAAATTACCTTGATTGCTTCCTTCGGTCTCTCTGTGGAGTTGTAAAAATAACCTATTGTTACTTTCTCATCACTATCAGCCATACGAAGTACTCTTACTAAAAGCTTTCAAACTTGGATAACAAATTGACAGGGGGGACGATAATTTATAATTTTTCAAGTATAATTGTAGAAACCTCAAATCCAGCATTAGAACTAATATACTAAAATGCAACTTACTTATTACTTGTAAACATTTTTCCCAATTCCTTCTTCACCAGAACAAAGCATTGAAATGATCAGAAATTAGCAAATCTTTTAATAGTTGGAAGACATAAATTCTTGCCATTAGTGAAATCTTTTCTTATCTAATTCAGGACTGTGTTTTATCATAGATGAACTTGGTAATTTTTCTTGCCTTTTTCCAACTTCATCAATGATAGAAAAGTATCTAGTATCTCCTATATTTTTCAACATCATATCAATATAATGTGCAGTATAAGAAGTGCAATAAAAGAATTATACCTACTTTTTAACCCTTTTCTAGCTGCTTTATAAGTAGAATCATTGTTAATGATGAACTGTACAATATTTTTTTATCCAACTTCATTCACAACTTTAGTAGATATTTAAAACAGACTATCAACATTTCTAACAAAGATAAATGCTTCAATATATTTTTAAAACATTTCCCTTTAGTAAAAAAAACAAAATTGATAATAGGCTCATGTCTTTTATTTTTCAAATCATCATACATGATTGAACACTCATAATTTACCCAACTATTCTTCTTTTATCCAAATAACTCTTTATTTCATAAACAAAGCTATTTAGAAGATTACTTTTGTAGTTATCAATTGAATGAGCTTTATATCCTAGACTATAAGAGGCAATAATATCCACTATAGGCTAGTAATAGTAAGACTGAGCATCATTAAATGATACATCTATATTATACCACCATTTAGCCATTGTCATGTCCATATTACGTTTCTTTATATTGTAAGGAATTATATATTAGAGGCTAAGCTCTAGGAGTTATTTCGGTGAAAAAAAGTAAGACACCAGTGTTTTTCTCTTCCTTACATCAGGTGCAACAATCACTTTTCGTTGAGTAAAAAATCACCTTCAATATCTCTAATATCACCCTGACCACTACAAAAAGAACTTCCATTACCAATTTTGTAATTTCGTCTTTGTCTTCTGTCTTTCTTATACTGATACTCTTTAAGCAAAGTTTTCATTTTCTATTTCACATCATAGTTGACTTTCCATAAGGATCTATATCACCTTTGATCCCAGCTAAATGATTCTTTAATCTAGTGATTTTTTTCACCTTTGAAATGCTTATTACAAAACAAAACAAATGGTATGGTTCTCCTTTTTAGGAACCAATCTAGTATGAACCTAAGACGGATCATAGAATCTTCTTTAAGCAGCCAAATTTTCAGGAGTACTTGAACTTCCCTCTATTTATCTATAAAAATAAATGATGATATATGTCAAGATTAAATTAATAACTTCAATATAAAATTAAAGTTGTGTAAGATAATATGAACAAATAGAGCAATAATAACTTCGCAACAATCATATGATATACATATGAAGTGAACTTCATGAATTTATATAAATGATTTCTTAAGAAAATTTGAGGCTTAGGATCATTCTATCTAAGAAATTCTTATGTTTCTTAACCCAAACATCATATAGGCATATACATTAATTTTAATTTTTCTTAACCTAAATATTAAAAAATCTATTGATTGTTACACTCTCACAACTATAACCCATTTTGTATAATTACATAATTCAACCATAAAATTACAATTATAACCCTTTTGTGTGATTACATAATTCAACCATAAAGTCATAACAATAGCCCAAAATAAACTCACAACTATAACCTATTTTGTGTGATTATATAATTCAACCATAAAGTCACAACTATAACCCATTTTGTGTAATCATGTAATTCAACCATAAACTAACCCATTTTGTATGATTACATAATTTAATTCATAATGTATAATCCATTTTATGACAATCACTTTGTGGTAATATATAACACAATTTGCACATAAAATAAACAATCCAAAACATTTAAATAACGAAGTATTATTATTATTATTATTTTGTCTTCTTCGATGTGATTTTGTCACTAATTTTAATCCTTCATTCACTAATTCTTTAATGTGACTTTCATTCTTTATCAGCCTATCTTTAGCAATCTTTTGTTGATTAATTTTAATCAACATAGCTGAAGTTAAACAGGCAATAACACAAACAATGACACAACATAATTTTTTTTAAATGGGACAACACAATATTTCATTAATTCATTAAATAATACTTAGATCCCAAAGCACACACAACACATTATTTCCTAATATTACTCAAATACTAGAAATACAGAACATAAATTTCATTCAATATTAGCAGCGTTATTTTATTCAACACGGGCACCACATATGACAAAACACATGGTTGACCTTGAGGCTTGATCTGCTTTATTGAAATGGCGATGGATGACAATGAAAGACAAAGGCAGAGAACAAAAGCGAGCTATGTAGGTTATGATAGTGTGACGAGCTATACGTGGGACAAAGTGGATTGTGTGAGCTGTGACAGGTTGCGAGTGTGAAGGGCTATAACTACGATGACAAGAGGAGACGGCGAGAGAGATTGACTATAGAAAGGGGCAGCCAAATCAGGGGTGGGGGGAGGGAGTGACGAAAAAGGGCCGGAGGGCTAGAGCCCAGAGGGTTATGGTTAACAATTTTTTCTTTTTGCAATTTAGTCCTCTATTTTTAAAAATTACATATCTGATCAGTACCCAACCAATATCTTGAACATTGACTGGTATTAGTCAAAAAGGATGGTATAGATCAATACTAGAAGCTAGTATGATACTAGTTGTTTCAATACCATTTTTTGGCTGATATGACAGATATCAGCAATACCTGTCATTACAACATATACTGGTCAGTATCGATTTGTACGATATAAAACTCAAAAGAGTAGGCCTAAGGCCCTCCAAATTTTGTTAAGAGGACAAAAATATATTATCTTTTTATCTAATTTATAAATTAAGGATTTAATTATATTGTTATTATTTGTGATACTTAGTAATTATTATTGTTAAATAAAATTTTTATTTTATTAAAATAATATTTTTATTATTTCTAATAATGTTGATCATTAATGATCATCAAATAATCATTATCAAAATTCTTCAATTAAAAATTGAGTAGTTGAATCCTAATTCAACATTAAACATATCAAGCTTGGATTCTTGTGAACATTCTTTCATTTAATTACATACAAAAAATTAGATTGAAATTTTAGATTACAATTTTATTTTGAAATTCACCATAGCCTCTTTAAAAATTAATTATATTAGAGGGATTTAAATTATTCAAAATAAATTTTTGTAAATAAGATAAATATATAACTCAATATACTAACATGTTAAAAAATAATTTGTTATGAGTTGCAACTATAATTTAAAATGACAAATAATTCAATTGCAAAAAAATTATAATTTTATTAGCGGACACTACACCAAAATAAGGAGATTTTAAACACTTATGCGTAGACACTTATAATAATTTTCTTAAATAATCTAAAAATTAGTGAAAATTTTAGACATTTATTTAAGACAGCAAAATTTGTCTAAAATATACTAAAAAAGAATCTAAAACTTCTAAATAAAACAAACCAAAATAATACCAAATTAAATAGTTAAAATAAGAGTTCCTTTGCAATCTATCCAAAATCGGTGGATTTAAATTCAATACTAAAATTATACAGATCATAAAAGAATATAAAGTCCTAAATCGGTTACACCATCATTCTTTATTCTCCTCCATACGCCTCATTCTTCCTAGACTCGACCGAGAGAGAGCTCCCATGGCCTCAAGGAGTCCGTCCTCGTTGCCACTCTTGTCGACGACCTCGGCATGTCGAAGGACTACGTCGACGCCCTCCGCCTCTTCAATTGAAGCAAAGGCAATGCGAAGACTGGCGCCAATGTCGGTAACTTGCCTCTCGTCACCTCCGAGGTTTGACTTCTTTTCACATTATTCTTTGTGTTCATTTACCGTCTCTTTTTGCATGCGAAGTTGTTTGTGCGACGAATGGCTTGATTATTGGGTGGTATAATAGGTTCTTCAAAGTAGATAAGGAATGTCTTCTGGAGGACTTACGATTCGGGAAGTGAATGACTTGCTTGATCGTTTGGCTTCGAGTGAAAACAGGCTAGTATTTCATTTGTTTTAACATTCGTTTAGTTCATAGAAGATATCTAGAGTTTGATTTCATCATCTAGTTTGGTGATCTCAAATTTACTATGAATGACATCATTACCTTTGGTACAAATAGGACAAAGAAGTCCTCAATTCTTTCTACTATGATTAAAAAGACAAACATATAGGAAATGAAGTGGATCATCATGATAATTCTTAAAGGTATTGTCTATTGCAGGCTGTAGTGTCGTAATACTTTTCATTTAACCTTAATTTTCTAGTTTTAATTCTGAAGTACATTTTACTAATGCCTTATAGATTTAAAGTTGGGAATAAGTGAAAAGAGCATATTCCTTGAGTTCCATCCGGATGTAGAAGAGTTGTTTAATGTCACATGTGACTTAAAGTTGGTCTGTGAAAGGTTGAGAGATCGAAGCCAAAGGCACAAAGCCAAAGCCCAGTTCATACTGGAGTAATACAGATCAATTTTCCTAGGATAAATAGTTTTTGGTTGAAATTGGTCTTTGGTGCTGAAGAATCTAACCTTGTGCTTTATAATTCGTCTTCTCACTAGCTCTCTGAGACTCGAAGGGAGCAGAGTGGAATTACTTCTTCAAGTTGGGACATTTTGTATAGGAGTTGGCGCTTTGATTGCAGGTATACAGATTAGCTTCTATTGGATCAATGAGTTATCCTATTTTGTTTTTACATACTGCAGCTGGTTCTTTCATTTCATTTTGGGCTCTCTGTACCCTCCTAAGCATCTAGTTAGTCCTCAAGGGCAATAATAGAATAAATATATTGATACTTCAAATCAAAGTGGCAGTTACAATAAGTGATTAAGGTTAGATGATTTCCTATGTAAGTACTATTTTAGTAAATCAATTGGGTTATTGCAGTACTATCCAACAGTTTTAATAATAATTAATAGCGGAAAATTGGACTATGACTCAGAGCTTCAGTTGTCTCCTGTTGGCATGGAGATCTCTCTTGGTTTTTCATATGAAGGAAATAAAACTTCACTAGTTATATTTAAAAGAAAATAAGGGTATCTTTTTGCACTACACCAATATATTGAGGTTTTAGACGCTTATGCCTAGACACATCTAATAATTGTCTTAAATAATCTAAGAATTAGTTAATCTCTCCTACACAGATGAACTTAAAAAGATCCACCAAGAAAGATCACTGTAATCACTGACTATAGCATATACGCAAATCTCTCCTATAAATGCACGTATCTATTTCCAACTATTGTTTGTACTATTATTTTGGTTCTGGATTTTAGTTTTTGAATCTTCATTCTACATCTCCTTCTTCACCTTATACCCTATTTCTACTTTTGATGTGTTTGTCTGTTTACCAAGTCTATTGGACGAAACTCGAACAAGAGAAAATTTTAAGTAGTTGGCTGTAGATGGATTCCAAATTCAATTAAGAGATAGTCCAATTAACATATTGCTTTTGGGACATTCATTTATATCCAAGTTCAAATGTGTTGCTACTCAATAGCAATTTTTTAGGGCGTCGCTTTGATAATGTCTGTCAATTTTTCATTATGAAGCCACTTTATTCAATCTCTGAATCTTGGATGCTGTACATCATTCCTTTTAAAAATCTATTTCTTTAGGATATTGTTGGTTATTGGGAATTAAGAGTTGACTAATAAAATTACATTTGTAATATTCTACTTTTCATGCTCTTATACACATTTTCAAATTAGACATATACAAGCAAGATCGCTTGAATCAAGAGCTTTTCCATGTATAATTGGTTGTTGTCTTATAATAGACCTGCAATTTTTGCACTTGACAGTAAGATGTTACAATGACGTCCACAGGAACGTTTTCCATATCCATAGTCTTTGGTGAAAGATCTCCATGATAGTGGATTTAAAACTATTTGGATGCTTGATCCTGGTATCAAGCATAAAGAAGGTTATTTTGCCTATGATAGTGGTTCTGAGAATGATATCTGGATTTAGACGGCAGATGGAAAGCCATTTGTTGGTGTGTTTTCAAGTTTGCTACTCTTATTTGATATGTGTCTACTTCTCTATGTGTGTTTATGATTTGGGGCATGCCATGTTCTTTGAACATGTGTGTGCAGGTAATAGGTTTGGGGGTTAATGTTATTCAATTCTCATGCATCATTGTTTTATTATTAATTTCAGGGGAGGTTTGTCCTCGACCATATGTTTTCCTTGATTTCACATAGTCTAAAGCTCACTCATAGTGGGCTAGTTTAGTTAAAGATTTCACTCTTAATGGTTTTGATGGTATCTAGAATGATATGAATGAGGCAGCTATTTTTAAGGTGATTTCTGTGGTTCTTGCTGTGTTGTGGCTTGCAATGATCCTTAGTCTAATTACTTCTCTCTCAGATTATGACAAAGACAATGTTTGAGGGCAATATACATAGAGGAGATGCTGAATTTGGAGGTTGTCAGAATCACGCTTACTATCACAATGTACTCTTCCTGAACCATGGTTTGCTAGTAATGATTCTAGAATGGATATGTATTCTTTTATTTTTCCTGAAGGTTAGAGAATCTGGACCACCCAATTGGTTGATAAACTTTGCTTGGTGTATTTGATGATGCATTTTGGTGGTTCAACTATCACCAATTGGTGATACTGAATTACTTTCAAATTCTAATGATTTTAGGTTTACAGCATGTTAATGACAAGGTCAACATTTGGAGGCATGAAATTAGTTAATGAAAATAAACGCCATTTTGTTCTTACCAGAGCTGGATTTGTTAGTGGTCAAAGATATGTTGCAACATGGGCAGGAGATAACCTCTCAAACTGGGAACATTTACGCATGTTTGTGGCTGCGGTACTTCAACTGGTATGTAAATTTTACTCTTTGAACTCTAATTTTTATTCTTTTGAAGTTATCCAAATGAAGTCAAGAATTTAGGAAGTAAATATTTCCTTCTTACCCATTTTTTTGTTGTTTTGCCTTTTGCAACTGGAGCTCTTGATGCCGTTCTCAGCATTAAGTTTGTTGATGGTTTCTTGTGTTCCCAACTATAAGTGGTTATAGGAATGATGGAAGATTGAGATTTGTAAAGTAAGTAATGATGGAGGGTTGAGATTTGTAAAGTAAGTGAAGGACCTAAGTTTTACTTGCCTCCTGTAAATTTAAAGTCCTTACACACTCGTGTAAATTTAAAGTCTTTGTTGTAATTGTTACAGTGATTAATTCATTTGTTTTATAGTCATTTTCAACTATTACTTTCTGCTCCTTTGTCAAATTCTCTAGAATGAATCTATTTTGGCTAATTTGTGTTATTATATACATATAAATCTGTGTAATATAACATTTATTAACAAAAGTGTTAATTTATTATAATAATATATATTATTATAAGCAGTTATATATTTTAGATTAATTTTTAAAATTTATTATAATAATATACATGTGAATGATCTTACAAAAGATGCACAAAGCAAATTGTAAGTTTATTTTTTTACTTAAAAATAGTAGAGTTTTTCGATGTAAAAAATTGTCTAAAAGTGAAAAATATCGACAGAGAAAAGCATCTAAAGACTTACACAAAGCATCTAAAATAGTATTTATGTGTATAAGAAAACTGTCTAAAATGTATGTTTCGACGCAACTATGTGTAAATAGATTTTAGACGCTTAGATTTTTGACTCTTAGATGCATAAAACATGTATGTTTTTTTTAACCCGTCTATATGTCTAAGAAAACCACTGAAAATAGTTTTTATGACACTTGTTTTTTTTACATTTTATAAAGCGTCTAAAATTATTTTTAGGACGCAAAAAGACATCCAAAAACTCCACCTTTTGTGTCTTGAAACTCTATATTTTGTTTTAATGGGATTAAAGATTAAGTTGGGTTAAACTCCAATCTATATTATAATTAACAAGTTTTGAACTAAATTCATGCTCAGATTTAAGAACTATTTTTAGACCACCTTGAGTCTTATGCTTAAATTAGTCAATGTTTAAGATTTGCTAACCAATATTTAAAAGGATTAATTGTATTGATCTTGTGAACTTTTGACCCTTTTAATATTAATTCTTAATGTTTCTAAATTATTATATACTTTATGTATTTTATATTAAGTATCACCCATCAATTGCTGTTAAAAAAATAATGAAGCAGAAGAAAAAGATAACGTTTTACAAATTCATTATTACATAAATGTCTTTTTTAAAAATTAAAAATATGATTGATATGAAAGAAGAAAGTAAAATGGTGTCCAAAGGAGACACCTATAAAAGTTTCTAGAGTGGAAATCAACTCCCATAAACCAAATCAATATAATAAATGTCATTTTTGAGCCATACTTTTCAATGTCATTTTGTAATATGGGTAAAAAACCTCCAACCAACAGTCAAGGACTCCAGAACTTGCCTAATTAGGGATTAGTTCATCAGAAGTTTGTGGTGGGTACATCCTCGCTCTTTGCAAGTCTGGGTATCTAAAGGTAAGGAAGTTTTAATCTAGTTGCACACATCTTCTTCTATTTTATTTAATCATTGATCCTCATGTATTAAGTTCTTGCCAACTTGTATGGAAGCACTACATAATGGGCCTACCTCAATCTAGCTAAAAGTTAAACTCAAAAGCTTCATCTCTATTAATCCTGACCTAGATCCCAACATATTAATTGTTCACTTACATTTTGTAGGACAATTTACATGATTACCCTCTTGGAACGTTCCTTATTTTGGAACTCCCTTAAATTTCTCTCTTTCCATAACTCTTGAAAGGTTATGGCTATGATCAGTACCTATTGCTTTTATAGTGTTGTAGCTTGTGCTTTAGTTAGGTTATTAATCACCTCCATTAATGAATTTGAATGCTCACTCCATAAGAAGTATTCTCCGATCTTATTCCAAATTGAATTAGATAAGGAGAAAAAAAAGTGATTACTCATCTCATTCTCTTCTTTGCATAAGTTACAAATCCCATTTAGATTCAACAAGAAATGTAGTATGTCCATAGTAGTTATTCTGTCCTTGACCATTAGCCAAGGCAAGAGTGTTGTACTAGGTCTTAGAGTGTTATTCAGTATAAACCCATGCTAAGGTACCTCTTGTTTAGTGCTATATAACCATTTCTTGTAGGCCTTGCTTGTAAATTCCTTAATAGGATTACTAAGTCAAAGGTAGTTGTCATGAAGGTTAGAATCATGAGAGTAAGAGGGTTACAATTAGTATAATGTTTCAGCAAAGCTCACCCACTAATATTGATTGATAAGTGTAATAACCTTAGCCTTGTAATCCATCCTTGAGAGAGCTAAACAACATCGGGTTTTTGGGATAGGAGACCATAATCTATCTAGTCGTCACGCCATAAAAAAGCAGAGTCCTATTCCCTATTTTACAGCATTCACGCCATAAAAAAGCAGAGTCCCATTCCCTATTTTACAGCATACTTTATTGGCCACCTCATGCCTAATCTTTAAATTTTGATTAAGGAACCAAGAGAAATTTCGTCTTATAGAAAGAGTCCATCAGTTGTTCCTTTTCAAAAGTAACTGTGAAGCTATCTCATCCAAAGGGAATGTTTGTCTTGAAGCACTCTCTAAAGTCTTTGATAAAAAAGACTTTATTGCTACCACTAATAGTATAGAAATTTACCTATTTAACCTTAGGAAGACCTGAACTCCTATTTGCTTTAGCCTATAGAAAGTTATTTATCATTTTCTTGATGGATTTGACCAATTTCCTAGAAAGGGGAAAATGCGTTCTCCAATATAAGTGTAAGGAGCAAATGACTAATTTATCTTTTCTTCCAAAAGAAAGAAATCTATTAGTCAATTTGTTGATTCACCTTTGAATTCTTTCCTTTAATTCTTTTTATTAAAGGAAATAATTCATTGAAATAAAGTCTTCAAGTAGTAAATAGTAGGCCTAGATATTGCAAAGGCAGGAAATTCCTACTTATACCTGTTAGAGTGGAAATACTAGATTTCACTGTTGATAAGAGGATGAAGTGGCTTTTATTAAGATTCACCTTATGGCTTGACATCTTAGTAAACCCATTGAGAGTATCCATCAATAGTTTAATTTATTCTGGATGAGCTTTAGAGAAGAGAACTATATCATTTACAAAATAAAGATAGGTAAGAGAACTCTTCTACACCTAGAATGGAAATTGAATTTAGGATTATTTAAGATATTGATCTTCAACATTTGAGAAAGGATTTCCATATAGAGAATGAAAGATAAGGGGACAAAGGTTTCCCTATCTAATTCCTCTTCTCCCCTTAATAATCTTAGAGCGAGTGCCATTAATCATAATATGATAAGCTGTAGTGGAGACATAGGTTTTATTCTAGTTGATAAAGATTTTATGAAAATTAAAAGCCTTAAAAACCTAGAAAAGGAAAGAGCAATTAATACAATCAAAGGCTTTATTAAAATCAATTTTAATCACATAATTTAGGGAAGATTTCCTTCTAGTATATCCTTTTAGGAGTTCTTGAGCAATTAGAATATTATCACCTTTTATCCTTCTTAAAAGCATTTTAATTCTCATAGATAATGAGATTGTGAACTCCTTTCAATCTACTTGCTAAGATCTGAGAAATAATTTTGCAAATGAAGTTTGTGCATGCTATAGGCTTGAATCTCCAAATGTAGAGGGATTATAAGTTTTAGGAATTAAAAAGAGAGAGGTTATATTGAAATCCTTTAGAATCACTCCCTTTTCAAAAAACTCATGAACTACCTCTCTAACCATTAATCAAATAATAGACTATGTCTTTTGATAGAAATAACCATTTTAACCATCAGGTCCAATGGCACAAAGACAGTAGCATTAATGTCATCATCTAAGATAGATTTCACCATCTCCCAAGAAGCATCAGGAAGGATTTTTTCAGAAATGATATATTTGAGTCTATAGTAGTAGAAAGACCTAGATTTGAACCCAGAAGCCTCTTATATTGACTACCTCCTCTGTTATGGTTGGTTGATCAGTAAATAGACTCCTATCCACACTAGTTATATAATAGATTTTATTAGTATTTCTCTTATCTGATAAGGAATTGAAGAAGAACTTAAAAGCTCTATCCCCCTCCTTAAGCTAGTTAATTCTAGCCCAATGCTGGATGAGTGATAAATGATCTAGAACAACTTTTAGAAAAATTTCTAGCTTTATCTTTTCCGTCTGAATAAGCCTAAGATCCCCAGTATTAAAAGAAAGTAGAAACTTAGCGGCTACTAGACTTATCTCAGTTTTATCAACAATTGTTTGAGTGTTAAGAGCACAAACAGCTCTCAACTTTTTCAACTCTACTTAAATAGCTTTAAGCTTTTGACAACAAATGTATTGTTTACATCTAAAGACTTAAGCAGATAAACCCTCCAAAATTGCATCATTAAAACTATCCACTTTGACAAGATAGTTATTAAACCTAAAAGGATAATGATTAGTGGTTTTTTGAAAAAAAAAGAATCAATCAGAATCAGAGTGTAATCTAAAAAATGAAGATCTATAAAGGTAGCTTTACTATTATCAAATTGTGACAGCCAATCACCATTTACTAATGCTTTATCCAGTTTTTTTTCCATATGAATCATGCATTGTTTTGTTTATTGCTCTAAGTAAAGGAATAACCTTTTTATTTAAGATTTGTTTGCCCTAAATGTTCTACATAAAGCATGAGATCTTCATTGTAATTCCTTAAGTTGTAGTTACCCCCTATTTCTAATCTATAGATAGTAGAATTGAAGTCTCAACATATGATCCAAGGACCTGAAAATGTAGTTTGGACTTTTTTTAAGCAAGACCATAGACTACTTCTTTAGAAACTTGTATCAAAACCACAAACAAAGGAAGAGTAGATTATAATCCCCTTCAAAATAAAGTGTATTTTTAGATGCATCATATGCTCATTAGAGAACTTCTCTTACACTTTGACAAATTCTCATTAGCCAATTATAATTTGGCCATAATGATGGTGATGATGATTAGAGAGAAATTCCAGCAAGGACAAAAAATGTTCACCTTATTCATATTCTCATATCTTATTTTTATTTTAAGTAAAACTATGATTAGAGGTTTAATCCTCCCTATAAAATCCCTTAAAGCATTTAACTTTTATGGGTTGTTGATACCATAAACATTCCACGCTAAAATTGTCATGTTAGGATATTTTTACCTTTTACACCTTTCCTACTTTCACTTCTCTGAGTTCTCTTACTGGTCACATTTTGAAAGTCCAATCTCCAAGTCTGGAGGGTTGATTGAGGAATTAGTTGAATAGGATGTATCTTCCTTTTTATCAAGAGATTCCATTTTGTTCTCAAGACCCTATAAAAGAACTGTTGTAAGTTTATTATTAACAGATGTCACTTGTGTTGTCATTTCCTTTCCACTTAAGTTAGTGATGAATTATCCTTATCAACAATTATAGTAGCATCATCCTCTTGTCTAGGCAGGGGGTCCTTAAAACTGATTGTATCAATTTCTAACCCTATTAATTTAGCATAATTAATCACCTTTAGAAAACATCTTACCTGTCAATTTCGAAACTTTCCTTTAAGATATAGAGGAAGGTTTCCAATTATAGGAAAATTGCACCCTATCCTCTTATAGAGAATTATCAATACCAAGTCCATAATTGGAATATAATTAGGGAGCTTTTTGGTTTAATCCACACTGACACAAATCTGTGCATAACCAATCGTTTTTCTATTGGCAATCTTTTCATCAATACATACTAGTCAGCCTATGTAACTAGCTAGTAAATTAAGGGGGTGTTTGTTTCCATTCTTGTTTTTTATTTTTTGTTTTTGTTTTCAAATTCAATAAAAAAACATGTTTATTTAAGCTTTCAGTTTCTGTTTTTAGTTTTAGTTTCTTCCAGTTTTTAAAAATTATGAAAACCATAAAAAATGGTTTTTGTTTCTTGTTTCTGTTTTTTTCATAATATGATTTACTATCATTTAAATATATATTATTTAATTATTAAATTATTAATAAAAATTATGAATAATCTAATTCAAGATTATATATTTAATAAATTAAAATTAATTATTAATAAAACTTACGAATAATTTAATTTTTATAATTAAATTATATGTAATTAAATTTTAATAATTATTAATAAATATAATTAAATTTAAAATATATAAATATTCAAATAAAATTTGATTTAATAATTAAAATATATTTCAAATTAATATTAATTTATAATAAATTTTAATTTTTAAGTTATTTATTGTATTAAAATAACATAACTTTATTAATAATTTGTTAATAAATATTATATTATAGATTAAATAAATTTATTTAATTAAAAATAATATATCTTTAAGTTTTATCTAATATGTAATTATTATCAGTGATAAAAGTATAACCAAATTAGCATTAACAACGAAACAAGTTTTTGTTTTTGTTTAAAAGAAAAACATAAACAAAAAACTAAAAACTAAAAAAAAAACTACAACAAAAAAATAGAAGTAGAACCAAACGGTCCCTAAATTTATAGGTTTCATCATTTTGAATTGTTTTGTTTTCAGATTTTTTTTTCCTAATTTCAATTTATTGATGAGGTTAATCTTCGGAAAGGACTTAGATTTGAGAAAATGTGTCGATATTATTTTTGACTAAACAAAGGACTTGGATTGGAAAAGAGGATCTCATTTGTTTTTATCCTTTCACAAGGAGTCCTTTCCTTCTTTGTATGATAGCAAATGTTTACGTAGAAATTTATCCATAAAAAAATCTAATATTTTAAAAATTAGATTGAAAATTGAACGATAAATTAAGAAGTTTAAAATTTAAAAATTGAACTAGTTCTAAACCGTCATAAAATTGATATATAGTAAAGATTAAACAAAGATGAAATTTTTGAACTAAAATTAAAGAGGGAAACTATTGTTGACCATCTAAGAGGTTTAAGTTTAATCAAAGAAAGAGATTGTCAAATTAAAATCAACTATTTTACTATAGTTTATATAATCAGTTAGTTTAACAAATCACTTAATTTTTATTGATAAAAGTTATTATGGACATTAGTTGTTTGTATACTCAGGATTTGTTAGCTAGATAAACATATTTGTAAAGGAATGATTGGGTAATTATAGGAGTTTGTTATAATTTTCCTAGAACAGAATTCTTTCCAAGTGCAATTGTATTTGTATATATTACCTCCATATGAGAGAAGAACGATGCTACAATTTTTACTCAAAAAGTACCATTATTTGCATGTATTAGAACAGTGTTGAATTTAACTAAGCCTTGAAGTGAAACCCTTTCTCTTGTTCTAACAACAATGAATAACCCACCCAACACAACCAATTATCATCCAATAAGACAATTCTACTTTTCCCATATATATTATGCTCGATGAGACTAATTACACACCATGGTCTCAACTTATGGAGATGCGAATTGGAGCACATAATAAGGTTGGATATCTCACTAGAGCAGCAACAAAACATAAACCTAAAAACCCTAATTTTGGGACATGGATTACTGAAAATCAAAGAGTGAGAAGTTGGCTTATTGACTCAATGAATCTGTGGCTAATGAAACGCTTTATTTATCTTTCTACAACCAAAGAAATATGGGAGGTACTGTCGAAAATTTTCTATGATGGATCTAATGAAACTCGTCTTTTTGAATTGAATTAGAAATCTTTTTTTACAAGGCAAGATGGTAGAATAGTATCAACATACTACAATGAACTTGTGGCTATTTTTCAAGAAATTGATCAAAGGTAGACTTCTCAAGAAGGGACTATTGTAAGAGTAGTTCAGTTGCATTCAGCAATGTCTAGGCTCAGAGTTCATATTTACCAAGTGGACTTGATTCTGAATTTGATCCGATTTAGGGAGAGATCTTACACAAAGACCCAAAACTTGACTTGGCGAGCACATATGCATATGTCAATTTATAATCTTTAACGTCAGCTTTAAATCTAACACTTGCTTTAATCTTTGTTTGTAGTGACATAAGTCCCTTCCTATAACTCATGAATTAAGAATTATCACAGTAAAAAGATCTACTAGAGGATCTCGCTCAATCTCTAAACATTCAGTGATGCCGGCTAATCAAACCCAACAAGGATCATCATGTGGCTGGGGAAAGAATCGTAAAAATCAATCTGCTAGAAAGTCTAATTGTCTTGTGTGTGCTTATTGCGGTGAATCAAATCACTTGAACCAACATCATTATGAAATCATTGGCTATCCTGACAGGCGGGATTTTTCAAAAAGAGAACATGAAAGACAACTATTGGAAAGGCTATGGTTCCAACTATAAACAAAGTGGAGTCAAAAGTTGAGGAAAAATCGATGCCTATGGCAAATATTGCCCATTCAAGTATTGTGGGTAAGGTAAATACTTTCTCTACAATTTCTAGACAAATATATGGATTATTGATACAAGTACATCTAATGGTACATCTGATCATATCATTAGAGATTCTAGCCAATTACGATCTATCAGCCCATCCCTTCCATCAATTGTTTCCATTGTTGATGATAGTATGAGCTCTATTGTTGAGCAAGGATACGTTACCTTGTGTAATACTCTTACACTAAATTAAGTCCTAGTTATGTCATCCTTTGAATATAACCTCTTGTCCTCTTAAATGTATTGTAATTTTTTGGTCTTCATTATATGATTTTTTGGATATTTTGACTCGAAGGACTCTTGGTTATGGTGTTAAATAAGACAAACTATATTGCTTGGAATTAACAAAGAATGGAGGAAAAAGTTCAATCATTTATATCAGACATAATCTAGAAAAACTCGAGAAAATGTCTTGTTATGGCATCAACAATTAGGTCATCTTTTGTTTGGATATCTTAGGAAATTACAGCCACATCTTTTTTTAAACTTAAGTGATTCAGATTTTTATAGTAATGTTTATGAACTGGAAAAGAGCCATCTTGTTCCTTGTTTGCCTAGTTTAAATAAAAGTTCTGAACCATTTGCAGTTATACATTCGGCTGCATGGGGAGTTACAAAAATTCCTTCATTACTTAAGGCTAGACACTTTGTTACATTTATTGATGAATATACACATATGACTTAGATATCAATACTTCATAAAAAGAGTGATGTTTGTGCATCATTTCAAAGATTTCGCAAAATGGTGAGCACTCAATATCAAAAACAAATTCAGGTTTGGCAAACTGATAATGGTATGGAATTTATGGATGCCTCTCTTGGGAAATCTTTTGAGTGAGAATGGAATTCGACATCAAACCTCGTGCACTTATACTTTATGATAAAATAGCTCAACTAAAAGGAGGAATAGACAAATATTAGAAATGGTTCATGCTTCTCTCTTTGTGATGAACATGCCACAATTTTATTGGGGAGAGGCATTAAAATCTGCAATTTATCTCATCAATCGATCACCATCTCGGGTTTTAGATTTTTAAACTCCTCAATAGAAAATGCAATCCTTACTTTTAATTCCTCATCTTCCCAACCTCGAGCTTTTGGTTGTATAGCCTAGGATCATATCCCTAAGACCTTGGGAACTAAACTTGACCCTTGTGCAAAGAGATGTGTGTTGTTTGGATGTTCAAATTTTCAAAAAGGGTGTCAGTGCCATGATCCTCAAACTAAAAATTTGCATGCGACTTTGGATGCCTCTTTTCAGGAGTCAGAATCATATTATTCAGGGGGAGCTTTAACATCTTCCCTTCAAGGGGAGAATGCTGGTGAAGGGAATATGTTACAAAACATAGAAGGAAATGTAGATAAGTGCTTAGAACTAGATGGAGTTAATATCTTGCCAAATGAAATAACTTTTTGAGGCAATGTAGAACTAGACAATGTTGATAACAATGACACCAATGAAGAATAACCTAATAATACATACTTGTCTACTTTAATAGCATTAACCAAAAGGTCAATTCTCAAGTCCAGTATCTAATAATTCTAGTAGAGTTTAATGTTCCTCTTGAAACTCCAATTCCAAGATACAAAGATCGAACAAAAGTGTACCAAAGAAACAGTATGAACCTGATCTCAAAGCCTATGTCAAATATCCTAGCAATAATTATGTTTCTACTTAAAAATTGTCCAAGACATATGCAATTGTTGTTAATCAATTATACAGTGTTTCTATTCCTAGTGTTTCTACTCCTGGTAATGTGTAAGAAGCCTTGAATGATCCAGAATGGATTAAGGTAGTGAATGAAGAGATCGAAGCCTTGCGAAGGAATACGTGGGAGCTTGTTTCATTACCTAAAGGAAAGAAAACAATCAGATGTAGATGGGTATTTATTGTGAAACTTAAGGCTAATGGGAGCATTGATAGAAATGAAGTTTGCAAGTTGAAATGAAGTTTGCAAGTTGAAAAAGTTGTTGTATGAGCTCAAACAATCACTTAGAGCCTAGCTTGGGAGATTTTCCATGATAATGAAACCTTTTGGTTATAAACAAAGTGGTGCAAATTATACCTTGTTTATAAAACACAAAGGAGGAAAAGTAACAGCTTTAATTGTGTATATTGATGATATGGTCTTAACAAGAGATGATTATAAAGAAATGAAGCATTTACAAGGATACTTAGCTACTGAATTTGAAATGAAGGACTTGGGACAAAATTATTTCGTAGGTATCGAAGTAGTAAGGATATATCAAGAAATTTCTCTTTCATAAAGGAAATATGAACTTGATCTCTTGACTAAGACTAGAATGCTTGCCTGCAAACCAGCCAAAATGCTTTTAGAAATGAATCATAAGCTTGGAATCTTCCAAAATAAAATTCCAACAGATATAGGGCACTATCAACAGTATAAAAGAGTAAATATTCTGAAGCTCACAATGAAAATATCAACCTAGTATATTGCTCTGTTTCGTAAACCTTTATACAGACGTTTACAAACCTATCTGAGGAATTTGTACAGCTAAGGAAATATCATGCACATCAGTTACAGATTTGCCTTACCAAAAATAAAATAACTACATCAATTGCAGGCCATAATACTCGGCTAGATGATTACTGTAAATCACTTCCAGATTTGTTGTTGAATTTGAATCTTATTCTTGTCTTGTGTCATTTTCCTTAATACGCCCCCTCAAAATTAAGCTTCCATCGGCAAGACCAATTTTGGCTATTAGACATTCTGTGTGATCCTGAGACAATGGCTTAGTTAGTAGATCAGTCAATTGATCTTGAGTATGAACACGACTCACTTTAAGTGCACCTTTCTAAACTTGATCATGCACAAAATGAAGATCAATTTGAATATGTTTTATTCTTGAATGTTGGACTGAATTGAAGCTGAGATGAGTTGCTCCAAGATTGTCACATAGAAGAGAAGGTGGCAGCTTTAATGAAAAACCCAGTTCTTGAAGAAGGGAAAGTAACCACATTGTTTCTGATGCACCATTAGCCAACGCTCGATATTCTACTTTCGTGGTGGACCGAGCAACAGCTCGTTTTCATGAACTCCATAAGATGGGATTGCAGCCCAGAAATGTGATGTAAGCTGATGTGGACGTTCGATCATCAATGTTTCAAGCCCAGTCTGCATCAGTGTAGGTTGTTAAGCATGGTGCTGTAGCTGACTTAAGGTGAGGTCCGTGAAAGATTATCTTCTTGAGATATCGAAGAAGTCTCTTAGTGGTAGTCCAATGAGTGACTGTTGGCTTGTGCATAAATTGAGATAGCTTATTAACAGCAAAAGAAATGTCGACCCGAGTAAGAGAAAGATATTGTAAGCTGCCAATAACCTGCCTATACTTTGTGCTGTTTACAGCAGCCGTGCCATCTACCAAACGAAGGTATTGAGTTGTTGACAGCGAGGTAGAGACATCCTTTGCAACAACCATGTTTGTACTCTCCAAGATGTCACAAACATACTTATGTTGGGAGAGAAATACACCTGCAGTAGTTGGTATAACTTCCACTCCGAGGAAGTAATGAAGGGAACCCATATCTTTTAAGGAAAATTGGTCACCAAGTTTGTTAACAACATGAGCTACAAACTTCTTGTCATTACCCGTAATGACTAAATCATCAACATAAACAAGGAAATAGCAGATAATGGAATCATGGCGATAAACAAAAAGAGAGGAATCAGCTTTAGAATTTTGGAACCTGAGTGCTAGAAGAGCAGTCTTTAATGTCAAATACCAGGCCCTTGAGGCTTGTTTGAGACCATAAATTGCTTTCCTGAGCCGGAACATATAATCAAATCGAGACAAATCTTTGAAACCCAGAGGTTGCATCATGTACACAGTTTCAGTCAGATTTCCATGTAAAAAAGCATTGTTTACGTCCATTTGTTTTAAGGGCCACCTATTCATGACAGCAATGCTCAGCACTATCCTTATGGTGGCTGGTTTAACCACTGGACTAAAAGTTTCATTATAATCAACACTAGGTTGCTAATTATAGCCCTTGGCAACAAGCCAGGCTTTAAATTTATCAACTGAGCCATCTGCCTTCTTTTTGACTCTAAACACCCACTTACAACCCAGTGGGTGACAATTGATGGGGGGAGGAATTAAATCCCAAGTACCATGTTGCATGAGAGCAGTCAATTCACTAGACATGGCTTCACGCCATTCAAGGTGAGATACAACTTGAGTTACGGATGTTGGTTCTAGAGGTAACGAAAGAGAGTGTTTAGACACAGTGTGTAATTGCTTGGGATTAAAGATGTTCATAGATCTATTAGTCATGGAATGGGTTCGGTGGTTTGGGGGTTCGGTGTGTATAGGAGATTGTGAATCAGGAATTAAACTAGATGCCAGTGGATTTGAAAGAGAAGCATGCAGAACAGTCATATGTATACCAGCATCGTAGTTCAAATTCATATCACAAGTATTGTCATGCGATTCACAGTGAATAGAAGGAGAGATAGAGGAGGATATACCTAAAGGTGGCGCAGAAATGGCAACTGCAGGTTCCGAGCTTGGTGGTGGCTGCGAGGAGCGATCAGGACGAGATGGAGGGGCAGGAATGGAAGGAGAAGGGGGAGGAAACGGGTTTTGCTGAAGGAAAAGGTAAGGAGCTGAAGAAAATAAGTGGGTTTTGGCAGATGGGTCATGCTTGGAACATGCGTGGAGCGCGGAGCGTGGGCCTTGTGTGATGTTTGAAAGGAATGGGCTCTGCAATTCATCAAAAGTCACATGCCGTGAGAGAGACTCTCGATCCGTTAATGGATCCAGACATTGCATTATGTATTTGGGAATAGCCGAGAAAAATACAAGGAATTGATTTTGTTGTAATTTATGGGTATTGTATGGCCTTGTGAGAGGGTAGCATAAACAACCAAATTTTCTCAATTTGAGATAATTTGGTCGTTGACCAAAAAGAACCTCAAATGGAGACTTGTGTTTAAGAAGAGGGGTTGGTTGGTGACTTATGAGATAAGTGGCTGTTTGAAAGGCATGGGGCCAATAAGAAAGAGGTAAAGAAGCATCGTGAAGCACGGTGAGACCCGTCTCGACAAGATGACGGTGACGTCTTTCGGAAACACCATTTTGTTGGGAGGGTATAGGGGGCGGTAGTGTAGTGGCTTATGCTATGATCAGACAAATATTGTTTTAAACTCAAAAATTGGCCACCATTGTCCGAATACAAGCTTTTTATGTAACACTTGAATCTTGTTTCAATAAGTAATTTAAACTGTTGTCGATGTGCTTTATGGATTGAACAAGAAGTACATGACAATGGTAATATATTTGTTGTGAGAGGAAGGGAAAAAAGATTAACAAGATTTTGAGCAACTTTAATCGATGGGTTTCCAAGATGTTTCTGCCACCCATAAATTGAAGTTCATTCAGGCACATAAGCAACCATTTTGGGAGTAGAAGGAGCCACCATTAAGCTGGGAAAAATGTAGACGCCATTCTCACACGCACCTCTTAGTAGTATCGCCCCTGTGGATCATGCCTTCACAAGAAAAAAAAGGGTGAAATTCAAGAAAAACATCATTTTGCTTGGTGAAATGATGAACTGAAATGAGATTTTTGTGAATATTAGGGACACATAAAGTATCATGTAAATGAAAGATTTTTTTGGGTGTGGGTAATGTTAAAGAACCAATATGCGTAACCGTCAAATCTGTACTATCACCAAGAAGGACTTCATCAGTGCCATCATACTCAGAGTAAATTGATAAATTTTTTATATCTCCCGTGATATTGTGAGAGGCTGCAGAGTCAATTAACCATTTATTTTCTTGACCATCAAAAATTCCTACACAATTAACAGTCATTTCAGAAGAATTGAGTTGAGGGTAGGCCTTAGCTGTGTGACCCATTCGATCACAGTACTGGCATTTAGGTTGATAGCGTCTCTGATTAGAGTTGAACCGACCCTGATTGTTGGGACGACGTGGGTCGCGAGATGGGCCATTTGCGCTGGAAGACCGATTCTGGCCTTGTGAATGGAGAGGCCCATTTCCCTCGTGAGAAGTTTTTTGTTGCCGAGATGCATGAAAGCCAGAGCGTCAGCTTGTGAAATTTGCAGCAGCCTCCATCCTATGTAGGTAATTTTCATGCCCTACAAGGAGGTCATGAAGCTCCTCAAAGGCAATGGATTTTTCTCTTACCCGAATAGGGGTAGCAATCTCACGAAATTCGGGCCCTAACCCGTTGAGAACATAGAGAGTGATGTCATCGTCGGAGATTGGGTGGTCGATGAGTGCAATCTCATCAGCCAGGCCTTTAACGACATGAAGATACTCTAGAATTAGGCGGTTTCGACGTTGAATCAAGGTGAGTTCTTCCTTGAGTTGCATGGCCCTTGTACGCTATTTACTTGCATACATGTTGGATAATTTTTTCCAGGCATCATAGGAGGATTTTACTGTGGCAATAAGGTGGGGAAGTAGAGGCAAGAATGGCACTAAGAATTTAATTTATCTTGCCTAACCCAATGGTGTTTCTTGGCTATAGATGGTGGGGTGTCGTCAGAAAGAGGGCAACTGGATTCACCAGGAACGTAGTCCATTAGATCATAGCCAATTAAGAGAGCCTCAAACTGAGCTCTCCATTGGGGAAAAGAGGAGCGTGTGAGTCTCTCATTGATCTGGGCTATTATGTTAAACACAACAAGGGGAATTTTAAAGGTAGGCTGAGTTGGGGAAGACATTAGGATCAAATTCTCGTTGGAGAGTTGAGATGTTAATTTATCTATCTCATACTAGGCCAAAATATAACCTATGCGGTGAGTGTTGTCAATCAATTTATACATCAGCCGAGTGAAGTACACATGGATGCAGTCTACTAAATCTTAAGGTACTTGAAAGGCACTCTAGAAAAATGTTTGTCTTTCTCAAAGAATAGTGTTTTTAAGATTGAAGTATACACAAAGCAGATTAGGCCAACGATTAAACAACTAGAAAATCTACATTTAGTTATTTTATGTTTGTGGATAAAAATCTTGTAACATGGAAAAAGTTGTTACAAAGTCAATTACAAAAGTTGAGTTTCGAGGTATAGCTCATAAAATATGTCAATTACTATGGATTTAGTGTGTTCTATCATATTTAAGAATTAAGCATACAAAACCTATGAATCTTTATTGCGATAATAAAGATACAGTCAATATTGTACAGTTGCACAGAATCCTATACAACATGATCATACCAAACATGTTGAAGTTGGCAAATATTTTATCAAGGAAAAGTTAGATAAAAAAAATTATTTAGTTTCCTTTTGTCAAGTCAAAATATCAACTTCTTGATGTTCTTACAAAAACAATTTCAAAAAAAGCATTTCATAATGCAATTGGCAAGTTCGGAATGTTAGACATTTATGCTCCAACTTGAGAGGAAGTGTAATTATGAGCTATTTGTTTATACAAGTAAATATAGGAATTGTTGGCTAGATAAACATACGACCAATTTGTTAGGGAATGATTGAATAATTATAAGAATCTATTCTAGTTTTTTTTAATAGAATTCTTTCCAAAGTGTAATTATATTAGTATATATTACCTTCTTATGAGAGAAGAATGTTGAAATTTTTACCCAAAAAGTATCATTGTTTATAGTTATTAAAGTGGATTGAAATTTTGACTCATTTAAAGCTTTTAACAAATTAATTCATTTTTTTAATCATTGCAAAGATATACCTATACTAGGGCATTTTAGCAGTCATATTAAATAAAAGAAATTATTTTAAAGTTTTATATTTTATTATTTATGATATTAATGGCCGCTGAAGTTTCTCAACTGACAGTTATATAACTTCTTCCGTTTAACAATTTATAGACCAACAAAATCTCCGAAAGTATCCTTACCAAATTCCCATGAAACATATGCTTGTCTTGAAATTTATCCATCTTTTGAACGGTTGAAGGTGTAACTAGTAGGCACAATTAAGTAAAGAACAGAAAATAACTATGACTTATCATCATCTCCATGTAAATCCAACATGATCTGGTTATAATTATCAATGCAAACTTTTTCTGTGTACTTTCTAAGTCTTAAAAATATATAAATGTTACTCTTTAATATAATAAAGCAACTATCTACTTCATCAATTGCCTCTCTCAAGACCTTATCCTCCAAAGTTGACACTATTACACTTTGCGCCATCAACAAAGCAACTATCTGCTTCATCAGTTACCTCTCTCAAGACCTTATCCTCCAAAGTCGACACTATTACACTGTGCGCCCTCAACAAACTCTTTTCCTTGTACAAAATCCTCCATTCTACGAGAATGGCTCTTACCTTCACCTTCCATATAATAAAATCATCTATTCATTGAATATTTCAATCCAACGGGTGCAAAGATATCTTGACAACAAACTTTGAACTTCACGAAGACAATGTATGCTTTAATACTAATTATTGTCACTTCAATTGCTCTAATACCAGTAGTATAATAACAATTACTCTGATAACAATTACCACACAAATAAAAACAATAAAATAATAAACAAGAAGGCAAAAGAATACCAAAAAAATTACGTTATTCGATCAATCTATGCGGCCCACGTTCACAAATAAGGAGATAATTTTTTCTTACTCTGAAAAAATAATACAAAAAAAAGTATGATAGTTACATCTTTAGATAAAGACTATTTCCAGAAGTTATTTTGTGGATCTTATTTACAAAATCATTATTAAATTATTTATAAACTAAAATTATCTATAAGAAGTTAAAATGAAATGGAGCCTTATTAGTATTACAACAAAAGTCTAATGTCAATAAAATCTTATTTTCGCATATACCTAAAATCATTGATTTACTTAAAATTACCAAAAGCTTAAGATTACTAAAATTTTATTTCAATACAATTCAAAACATATTTCATAATATTTTTCATTTTAGTGGACCTCCAAGCTAGGAAAACTTACCAAAAGCACCAAAATATTTATCCATATAGTCTGTCTGCGAAGGCAAGCTAGTTATACTAATCGCCCGAGTCCAGCTTGATAATAAGGGATGAGTGTAATTTTCCAGAAAGTTCCGGGGAAGCTTACACGCAGAAATTTGTTTATTGACTTTGACTTCATGAGATAGCTAAAAGAATAAGTGTAGAAGGAAAGATGCAAATATTGAAAAGGGCTTTGATGACGAACTTAAATTTAGATGCTCAAGAATGATCTTTGTAAAGTCTTAAGATGCCAGATGATGTTTTACCAGTTTTCATTTGCTACAAAGGAGCGTGATTATCCATTTGTTGGTTCAATAATCAATCTAGAACCAAAAACGATGATTGAGATCTAGAGGTAACCAAGAAAGAAACAAATGAAGTGTCACTAGTTGAAAGAGCCAAACAACAGGTGATTTACGACACTAGACATCTGATTATCCTGTGACCCCCCAGTTACCAAACATCAGACAGGCTCAAGAGACGAGAACTTCTCCTAGAATATCATTGTTATTACATACAACTCTAACTTTCAATTTTTGTAAGAAAAGAAACAAAGAATAAAATCGAGTTAAACGTTTTGTAACGGAAATGGAATCCAGACCAATAAACGTAAACTATTTTCAGAACTCTAAACGTACAAATTTGTAAAAAAAAAAAGCATTGTTCAAGAATGTCAAAATTTGTTCCCTTAGCAAAATAACAAATAATATATCAATAACCTTCCGCATAATTTTCTGGTCGCCAACTTTTTAGAATTTAACGATCTTTTTCCTTTAGAATTTTATGAATCAACATTCATACATATAAATGTTCATTATGTTAAAAACAAAGGATTTTCAAAGGAAAAAGGTGAACATAACGAAGTTGGGAAGCTTCATATGTGAACAAAACTAACAACATTGCCGCTGGTATGCATCGTGAACATATTCAATTTCTAATTGCTTCGTAAACTACTAATGGCATAGTGTCCATAAGAATGGCATATATAAAAAGAACCTCTAAGATGGTGACAAAGGAAATTTTATTTAACTAACAAAAGTTATGGTGCTTAATTTTTTTCGAACTGGAGATAACTCTAATATTTGCATAATTGATTACGATACCAAGAAGTATTCGTATATAATTAAGATACCCTGGAATCCTTAGCTTCTAAGTTTAGTTATTTCTTGGCATGTTACATAAAAAGCGCTTTCCAAATTCACAAATACCAATTATTTAACACCGTTTATAGTTGTCTCGCTCAAGGCATTGCTACCCACTCATAAAATTACAGTATATTACAATCGATGTGGACATGTAATAACCTTGAAACATAGCTCGCCATCGATCAACAGATGCCCTATATCACATTGGCGGAACCATTAGTCCAAAACTTGCATATCTAAAGTAACTCCATATTCATTTTGAGTTGATGTACCAGAAGCATATCATGGATACTTCTGTTGACATGATAAAGCTTAACCCTTAACCGATGTTGCATATTGTTTAATGGAATTAGTTAGGAGAATTGGAAAACGAACAGAAATCACCTGCACTGTGTAATACAGTTGAAAAGGTGATTTATGACGGTTGACAAGTGCAGAGAGTCAATATACGTATTCTGCCGAAGACACGTGGCGAGGTCACATGCAACCGCATGATACGCCAAGGAAACCAACAATGATGAGTAATTGAGAAACCAACAAGAAAAGCGAATCAAGGATTTGACGGAGAGCCGGTCGTCAATTGGCGGATGTCAGTACATGATCGGCGGAGTACTTCAAAGGCTTCTTACGGAGTGCAATTGCAAAGTGACAATATGAAAGGACAGCAACTGGATTCTCGAAACGGTACAAAATGAGATGAGGAAGGCAAACCGAAGGTAATCAGATATCCAAATAATGAAATTGAAGTGCGATTACGAAGAAAAGACGGCGAATCGTGACGAAGCACAAAATCCCTAAAAATTAAGAAGGAAGAAAGAATAGGTGTGCACGATGAACAGAAAAGACCAAAGTTCTAGCACTGTTAGTCAGCAGTCAGTAGGTTACCTAAGCAATACACGGGCGGCCAGCTACTCATAACCGACAGTTAGTACATAGATAGCTAGCTAAAAGAGTATGCGACAAGATAGCTTAAAATAAGCATCAAAAGGAGGAACGAAGTTGTAAGTTCAATTGTTCATGATAATTGCGCTAATAGAATTGTACACCTGAGCTAATTATACTCGAAAAGCAAAGGGAACGTACCTGTCGCCGTTAGAAAACTGATAGAGCTTGCCGCGACTGGAGAAGACGAGGACAGCTACTTTGGCGTCGCAGAGAACAGAGAGTTCGAGAGCCTTCTTGATCAGTCCATTCCGTCGCTTCGAGAAGGTGACTTGACGGCTGCTCTTGTCTTCGATCCGCTTCATCTCCACCTTCCTCCGCCCCATTATTCGCGGGCCGGTGGGATTTTGCCCTAATTTTAGCTTCACAGTGAGCTTTCTATGAGACACAAGAAAGTACGGGACTCGGGAGAGCGAGCGTGGTTGAAAACAAAGAAAAACAGAGGGAGAGAAAGCTTTGTAAGGAGAGAAATTTGGACTGAAAGTGAGTTTCTTTTAAGTGTGTGTCAATACAGAGAAAGAAAGAAAGTCGGTGGGTGAATGGTGGATAATTAGTATTTAAAGCAACGTGTTATATATTGACACGTGGATTTTGTTCGACATCAATTATTATTTTACGTGTATTTGATCTTGTCCTGAACTAAATCTCTATTATTCAAATAAATGTATTTTATTGACAAACGAAGACCGAGTCTCTTCAAAATATTAAATAATATTTTTATTATTTATTTCATTTATCTTAAATAATTAAAATATTTAGTTAATACAAAATTCTCGTATAATTCCGGACGATATTTTATAGATTTTAGAAGTAGGTGTAATTTTATATTAATATAAATTACTAAGTTGGGATAAGCTATAGTTGGAGGTTGATTGCATCCTGCAGTAAGAAGGACACGTGGATGTAATTAATATTTATTACTAGTTAGGGAATGCTTCAACGGCTGTGACTAGCTAAAGTACTAAAAATAGAAAGCAGAGAGAGACAGAGCTGCGCCTCCTTTTTCTTTGGGCCTCTTCTGAGTTCTGAGTCCGACTGGACAAGGAGAGGGAAAGGAAGTCTAAGCCTAAGGATGGATGGATAGTGTTTCTCTTAGAACGATAATGGTCATTAGTCATTACTCATAACTTACTGTCGGGTTGCTTTCGATCATTTCTCTCTCTCAGTGTTCGTACTGGATCTATCATAATCACTGCCTAAATTTGTCCTTTTTACTCAAAAATATCTCGCTGCTCCTTTATCAAAAACCGAGACAACCACCTCCAAAGTTACACCCAGACTAGGAAATTAGTCGGATTTAATTAAATTGAACTGTTTTTAATACTATAATTAAAAGTAATAAGAAATACGATATACTAAAAGCTCTTATTATAAAATCTTTTTAACCGTAAATTTTATCCCTTAGCGATTAGATCAGTCATATTTTATAAGATAGAGTAATGATTTACTAAACAAGTTTATAGTTATGAGCTAATGGTGTTACTAAAAGGAATAAAGTAAGAAATGTGATAATAAGGTACAAATTAAAGGAATAAAGTAAAAAATGTGCTAATAAGGGACAAATTAAAAGTAGCTAATATATAGACAAATTAAGAGAGATAAAGTTTAGGTAATTTTGACGTGTCAATAGGAGACATCTGGACATTCCAGTGAGAAGATGCGAGATGATCGTACTTAAAAATTGTAAGAAAAAAATAAAGAGGCTTAAGAAAAATTAAGGGAAGGTGGTCAAAAAAAATATGATAATATTATAACTAACTGAGAACATGAACCACAATACAAAATTTTGACATGCTAGAATTTAGGTAAAGAATCCCTCATAAAAAGATCATGATAGTTCTCTTATATTTTTAACTCTTGTCTATTATAGTTAATTAAGTGATTATTATTATTATTATTATTATTATTATTATTATTATTATTATTATTATTATTATTATTATTATTGTTGTTGTTATTGTTGTTGTTGTTGTTGTTGTTGTTGTTTTAATTAGTTTTCTTACTATTATTAATTTTATTAATATTAAATTGATTGTATTTATCAATATTGTCATTAATTATTAATAATAATTATTATTAATAAGTATTAATATTATTGGATTGATTAATCTTATGAAATTGATAATTATTATTAGTTTAATAATTATGATCTACTTATTAATAATTTTAATTCACTAAGTGTTAATATATTATTATTATTAACTTTCTTTTTATTATGATTAATTTGATTAATATTAAATTTATTGTATTTATCAATATTGTCATTAATTATTAATAATAAGTAG
>JANZXP010000005.1:13240466-13259619 GCA_027576715.1 Erythroxylum flavicans
AATAATTTATCTTTAAGTTTTATCTAATATGTAATTATTATCAGTGATAAAAATATAACTACATTAACATTAACAACCAAACAAGTTTTTTATTTTGTTTAAAAGAAAAATATAAACAAAAAACTGAAAACTAAAACTAAAGCCTACAACAGAAAAACAGAAGTAGAACCAAACGGTCCCTAAGACCCTGAGTAGTCCAACATTCCAATGTTATGCTATGTAAGTTAATTCAAATTAGGAAGTTGCATACCTTGATATTTTCTAATTTGATACTAGGTTTCCCTTATTGCTGGAATAATGGGAACTGAGTAATATGCCAAGGTCCCTCTTCCACCATCTTATTTGATGTAGCTTGGGAGGAAAAAGAAAATAAGACAAGGTTATCTTTAGAAAAGAAAACATTTGTAAGTCTTTTGGACTTTTACTAGTTAACAACCCACTTTTGGATGACAGGAAAGGAAAGTCTTTGCTCCATGAAGAATCCTACCAGAGTAGATTCCCAAATTCTTACCCTTGCCTTCAATGTCTCAATATTTGGAGTAACCACTAGTTTGTAATTAATTTTTTGGAGGACTATAATGAAGAGTAAGGCCTGAGGGCTTCCCTACCACTTATTTCTAGCTTTTATTCTAGGGAGTGCTATCTAGTGAAGATTGAGTTGTGGTGGAAGGTGGTGGCTAGTATGTTTGTGCAGGAAGAGGGAGGGAAGGTGGTTGCAAGATAAGATTATGGGAGGGTAAAGGTGGAAAGGCATTAGAGGCAACAGGCTGCGTTGATGAAGTAGGTATAGGAAAAACAAGTTTTGAGACAGTTTAGGAAAATAACAACCTTTTAGAAGAGAAGAAATCAATTGCAGAAGTTAGAAAAGGAAAGTAGGTTGGTGGGAAGCAAAATGATGCCTAAAGTGCCCTTTTGGAAAGAGAACAGATCATAATGATCTAAATAGAAGAAGCTAGAACAGAGAACGAAAACAAAGATTTTGGAGAAGGAGGAGGGACAAAGAATAAGAAGGAGGTGAAGGATATAAAAGGTAGGATGGAGAGTTAAGAGAAAGTTAGAACAATGCTAGAAAAAAGGGGGCTTGTTTTAGAGAGAATGCAGAGTAACATGTTGTCGACTTTCATCTCTTCATATTCATAAAAGTTCAACATAATAGTATGTCTTGGTTGCCCCAAGTTTTAGCACAAAGTTGTTGGCCTTAACTTTGATTGGGGACCTTCTTTTTTTGGGATGTTCATCTAAATTACATTCAAATAAATTTATACCTGTTTGACTGCTGGGAAGTCCTCATTGTTATGCACATCAACTTTAACTAGTGAGAAAAAGTCCAAAAAAAATTTTCCTCCTCCTTATGAATATCTCGAGTTAAGTTGTTACTTATGATAGAGTTTTGATTGCAAGAGGCAATAATTCTACAGTTGTTTAACCTATAAACTTGTATGTTGAAAAAATGGAGTAGATATGAAATTTTTAGTTAAACTCCACATAGGAATTCACTATTTTCTTTCTTTAATATGTGAAGAGAAACTCCCCAAACAACATCTTTTGTCATGTTTAAGAGGAACACTTACAACCATCTTATTTTTCTATGGAAAGAGTAACAATTTACAAATCTTTTTCAAAGTCAAAATGAACCTTCAAAAAGTTAATACAGAGTAATTTCACTAATCTTGAGGAATGACATCCTTCAGTTAAGGAATAGAATTCCTGTAGATGCTAGAGTTTCTATCCTCATATAGCATGGAGAATGACATTGTAATTTTAAAGGTTCTTCTTCTTTAGCAATATATCTACCTCAGCTTTATCATTTGCACAGAGAGGATAGAATCATTTGGTTAACCAATACCAAAGGGTTTTTTTCTAATGAATCTTGCTACAAAATTTACATAATAAGCTTGGAGAATGTACCTTGGTATCAGTTACTTTGGAAACATACCTTGAACCCCAAATCTTCCTTAATCAAGTGGCTAATTATTAAGAACATGAACAAAACTAAGGATAGATGGTTTGGAGTATATGACCCTATATGTGTCTTATACAAAGAAGTGAAGGAAGATAGAAATCATCTCTTTTTTCTATTCAGGTACTCCAAAGTTGTCTAGGGCAGGGTGTTGCATCTGCTATTGGAGCATTGCCAATCATAGGAATGGAATAGAGTCTTGGTATAGGTTATTAAGAAAGCTAAGGATCTCAACAAAATTAAGAGCTTTTCAAAACTACTTTCATTTCAACAATTTACTCAATTTGGAGAGGAATAAATAACAGAATATATAAAGGGGAAGCCATTGGAAAGTATCAATTAGTTAACAACACTCTAAATTGGATTAAAGAGATCATGTTAGTAAGGAATGCACAAAACAAACTCACTCTAGATATGAAGCTCAGATGGAATCTTTGAGAACTTGATACTTTACTCGCAGGAAATATTGTACTGATCATGAGCAAGCTTTAACATGACTTTTATTGTAATTGTGTAATAACTTTGTTAGTGTTAATAAAATCTTTCATTCATCTTAAAAAAACAATTATATAGCTAAAAAACTTTCTCTTACTCACGCCGATAAATAAAGTCTCAGTTTATGTTATGTGATGCACACATATACTCTTTAGCCTCTCAAGGCTCTTAATAATTCTCTGTTATGTTCAACTAACCTCACACCACCTACATATGGTGTTATTTATACTTAAAACAACTTATAATAGCCGTTAGAAATAAAAACCAGTTGTTACAATAGCTAGTAATAGTAGCATTAATCAACCATTCTAGCACATTGGTTAACCATTCTAATACTTTGGTTGATCAATATGGTCACAAACATACAGTATATGTTTTCAAAAGATATTGTTTAACTACGTTGAAATACTAGGTACTAATTTATCTAAAACCCTAACATTGGTAGTCTAAATCATTATATAGATTGATTAAACTTCCTAAAACAAGTTTTTTTTTAATTTAATTTCTTTTAAAAATTAAAACATAATTCTTTGATAAAAACTTAACCAAATTTATTTTAAAAGTTCTCCAAAAAATATTTTAATGTTTTAAAAGGGTTTTCATTAAAATTTTCCCAAATGTTCTCTTTATTGAAACAAAATATATGCAATATGTCATAAGTATAGAATGATCATATAATGAACGGGACCCTAGTACATAAATGATCAAGATAAGGTTATAAGAAGGATTACAATAATTTGATTAAAGTTTTATATATTTGATTTCTCTTTGTTTTTAGTCCATTATTTTAATTGCATACATACTCCACTTTATTTATTTTCTTAATTCTTATTCAATTTATCCAATTGACTTGTTTACTCACTTTACCCTTTTACTAATCTTCATCATTAAAGCATTTTGTAATTCGATTATAATAGAGCTACTAGTATCATCAAAAGTAAATTCATTAATTGCAATATATTTGGCTATCATCAAAATAATGGTTATGTCTTCACTAAGTCAATATAATTCACTTTTAAATCTAAATCCGATATATTATAAAATTTAAAATTTCAATCTAACTCATGAATCCATATATTCTAACTTTTCTAGTAATTATATATCAAATAAAGATCTATTAAATTATTTTAAAATAAAATTATAATTTGTTATAACGATATATGTAGAATAATATTCGTGATTCAAATAAAATGAAGTTAGTTAAATAAATATAAACTTTTACGAAATTATGATAAGTTCTAAACAATATAAAATTTATATAATTATTATATAGTTAAAAGTAGCTATTAAAAATAATTACATTTGAAAGTATTTATAAATTACTTATAAATACCAATTTGGGCTAAATTTTTAGCCTTTGATATACTCAAAAGATGTCATTTCGAATAAGGTAAAATTACACTTGATTATATTATATCTATCATTTGTTATATGTATTAATCAGGGGCATGTGTTTGACATTAAGTTAAACTCACAAGTCTTTATTAATAGGAACGGTGAATTGGCTCGATTCCTATTCGGTTTAACTTAACAAATTTAGCTCGATTTGACTAAGATTGGGCTTTTTGGCCAAATTCGGACTTAGGCTTTACAATCCAAAGCCTTATGTATAAAATATGCTAGGTTTTTTTACACCTTTTCTAGTTCTTATGTTTTCTTTACCGCCAACTTCTCTTATCTCCATATTGTCATTATCCTCTATATTGCTCTGCGACTCTATCACTTCAAAACTCTTTATTATTTTTCCAATTTTCATATTATTCTCAGAAGTAATATTTTAATCATCATTCACATTTTTTCTAAGTTCTTTAAGTTGACAAAGTTTATAAAAGTAGAAGAACTTGCAGAGAGCATAGCAGACTGTAATAGGTCAGATAAGGTTGGGAGCTAGATGATTTGGCTCAAGCTTAAGCTCGAGCTACATGAGTCAAGTCTAATCGAGATCCAGGCTGAGTTTAAGCCACCTGTAAAGGCCTTTGGATTATACTTATGCAGCCTTAGGTCTAGCTTGGCTCGTTACCATGTCTACTTATAAACTTCCAATATTTATACATGATATCCATCATATGATTAAAAAAAACCATAATCAAATGCATATATGCAATTATAAATAATTTCAAGGAAGTTACGAAAGTACATATAAACATATACTTATAGAAAGATATCAAATATATATAATGGCGAAAATCCTCCATATTATATATCATGTGCATATATTCTAATAAATCTCATTTTACAAAGATTAAGGGACGAATACAATCAAAACAATGAGATGTTGAATATGGGACACTTAAGGATTCAAATACAAGTTAGTTCACTAAGGGAATTAAATCAAATGGTTTCTCCCAATAGTAGATGACTAAGCTTGAATGTCATCACCATATGGTAAATAAAATAGCAACCCAAAAGAAAGAAATAAACATACTTTAAAGAAGTTAACTACTAATTATTAAATATAACATTGAAAGTTTCCAAATCATGCAATGTAATCTCAAAACTCTCTTATAACAGCCTAAAATTATATTTAATATGCATGGACATTATAATGACATAATTTATAAATATCTAATTGCAAATCCTAATATACCATTCTTATGCATACAAAAATATGCTTTTATTTTTGTAAAATATGAAAATTAAAATTATGCATGTACTATGAGATATAAATCTTAAATTTAAACAAGCATCTCGTGTATGCAATCATCACCTCATGAATATTACTTTACAATGCATTCACATTTCTCATTTCTTAACTACTATGTCTATTGGAACATCATATATAGAGCTCTTGGCTAAGGCTAGGTAGCAATCATCTTTATCACTATGTACCATATTATTTAGTGACATTTTTTCTATTCTTTTTCTCATTTTTTTTGTCACTGTTCATGGTGAGTTATATTTCTTTTATTAGAAGGATATATAAGTAATTTTCTTAAAAACATATATACACTATAACTTTTAACACTTTCAAATCATTTTAAAAACTTGTATACTTCATTCACATTCATAGCATGCATTCTCATGAATCAATTAAAATTTGACATCATCATCCTAAATTGAATGTTTACATATTATCCATCTGTCATAATGGCAATAAAAAACACATCTAATTCTATTTTGGAATTATTTTGAAAACAATCCTATATATTAATTAATTTATTACCAAGATGCCTAATTAGGTTACAAATGTACTTACTTTAATAAAGTCTCTCCTTACTCCTTGATGGGTAATAATATCAACTAGGGGCTTAATAGACTCTACATATGCAATACATGCAAAAACATCTAATTAAACCAATTTGAATTCAAGAAATTAAATTGCATATACAATTTCCTAACTCTCACCCATACTTAATCAATTAGGCTTCTCTATTTTCCTATAGTACATCCTCATGTAATTTCATCTTTAACAATTCACGTAAGTCTTAATTTTAACTCACCAATACTTGCCCACGTGTCAACTAACTAATTTACCCAAAATAACTCTCAAACGCCAATTCAATCTCTATATAATCTCATCCTAACATATTTCTTGCAATCTTAAGTTAAAACTAGTGGAAAAAAAATCATACTTACTAAGTCATTAAAGCTATTTAAAGTTGGGGTTCAAAGGCAGCCACCAATCCTTGTCTCCTCTTTCGGCTTCCTTAAGCTTTCTGACTCTAAAACTTTTGTCTAGTCATAATCCTTTATTTCAAGTAAAAGCCATAGGTTTTCACTTCCATCCATGTTCAAAAGTCTCTTTTCCCTTAAAAAACTCGCATTTTCCCTATATTTTTGGAAAATGAGGAATATGAGAGAAAACAATGTGTTTATTCAATTTTTAGTATGTTTTAACCCAGTTTGTTGGCATGATGGTCGACTTAATTTTTTACAAAGCAAATACTTTTTAACTGATTTCAAAGCCATATAAGTTAACCTGTATCATGGTTTGGTCAACCAATTAATGTATTAGATGTCTGAGCATCCACATCAATTGTTGATTCTTTTTATGAATTATAGATTATTTTTAAAATGCTAAACAAAGTTTAGTTTTGGCACAAAACTTAACCAACATCGTGTCTTATATTTAAATTCAATTTAATTACCACTTGTATAACATAAATAGTACCTTGATCTTATAAATACTCCAATAAATATTCCAAATATTTCATACATAATTTACTAAAATAACACTCATTACATCTTGAAAGTAGTAACAGAGATAACGAGAACGGTTTATTTAGACCTTTTGTGAAACATTATGATGAAAATTACACCTTTAAACAATATTTAAAAAATCATTTTTAATATCACATCAATGCTAAGTTGGTCTAAATAGCTTAGTTGTGACATAACACAGGCTAAATTTATGATTCATATGCTAAAAAATTACAAAAAAACTTAGTTAGGATTTAATATAGTAACAGTGGTATTTTAAAAATGTTAATGTGCAATACAATATCATAAATAACGGTGAGGACTAACTTACACTTTAAATTGCGTATGGTTACTGTGATCTATATACTGAGACGGAACGAAATAAAAATTTGGAGACAAAACAGAACAAAAATTAGAGACAGAACAGAACAAAAATTTGTATTTTTGTGAACTAGAGACGAAACAAAAATGGAGAGTGTCAGCAACTAAACACTGCTAAATACATAATTTTTGTGTTTTATTATCTGTCTTCACCTACGGCAACATCAACCATACGCAGCGTTAGGGTTCACACCTTTTGCCTAATAACTAAAACATTTGTAATGACAAAAAAATCTCACATAATCAAGTTCCGGCAACAATTAAAATAGTTGTAATAATTAGTTGTTTCATATTATAATTTTATAAGACAAAGCATTGCTAGTATTTAGGACTGACAACATATTGACTTGAACTTGAACTCAACTCAAAATTTTGTAATACTCAAATAAAGCCTTAAACTTGATCTAACCTAACCTATTTAGATCAAGTTTTAAGTGTTAGGACAAGCTTGAACGGTTCAAGTCCAACTGAGATCGGGCAATCCAAAGTTCGATTAAGTTGGACCAGGCCTAAAAGCCATTCATCTCCTTGCTAATGTTGTCGTCTTCAAGTTGCAACAGAATACAGGGTGAAAACCATAACAACGCGATTTCAATTTTTTTAAATGAACTATGTTGCTACAATTGGAACTCGCATAAATGTTAGTTATAACTTGCAACAAAAATGGAATGACCACTCAAATTTTGCATGGAACAGAAACTTCCATGCAATAAGGAAAATACAATAAAGAACGTGAAACTAACCACCCGATTTCTACATAAACGTATCCATGCAATAAAGAAACCAAACGGTAGAGGTTGAGAAAACTCAAAACAAAGGGGCCAGCTTCATAGAGAAGTTAAGGTAGCGACTCGAGCTAGTGTGGGAGGGTGGGGTTTTACACGACAACACGCAATATACGTGCTTATTTTTTTTAATACTGTGGAGGACCCAGGTCAAAAAAAGCGAAAATAGAAAAACAAAAATGTCCCTCATTAGGGCGGGTCGTAGAGGTGGCGGAGATAGACGCTATCCCCACTATCTAGTTGTCCCCAATATACGTGCTTCAACTTTGCAAAATACAAAAAATTGCGCCGCTTTTTAAGTGTATGAAAATTCGAGTTTCGCTTTATGCTCGGATCGTTGAGCCTAAGTTAAAACTGTAATCTAAAATTTGATTTTTTTAAAAAATTAAAATTAATTCAAAATATGAACAATCGGAATTAAATTATTCTATTTTTAGTTGAATTAAATTTGGACTAAATTGCATGCATATTAATATTTATTTTATAAAATTGGTCCAAAAATAAAAAATAAAAAATAAAAAGTCAAATATTTGATTAATTAAATATCTATAACATTCAATTTCTTTTAGAGTTTATTTTTATTTTAGGCTGGAGTGAACACTATAAAATATAAATTACGTGTGTCCCCTTTGTCGATATTCGAGTTCAGAACACAAAATTGGCGCTTTAGTTTTCCCTCCATTTTCAAAAACTTCGTTTTTACGGTATTCTTTCAAACCCCCAAAAGGCCAAAACCCCCTTCTCTTCTTTAACTTCCCCTTCTCTTCTCCGACTCAATCGTCTTTCCCTCAAATTGGAAACGAAAATCCTCTTCTGTTTCCGAATTAAAATCCCCTACAAGTTTGTCCCTTCTTAGTTCTTGCCATTTTTTAGCTTCTCTATTCTTATCAAAATAATTCCAGAAATTTCCATGTATAAGGCTCAAACTTGATGTGGGACGTCTCCAATTTGCCTTTAGTAATGGAATTTTAAAGTGAAACTATTGCTGCCTCTTCAGAATCTTCGAACCCTGAGACCTTGCAAAGCCAATCTGTGAGTGGTTCACAATTCAATTTTGGTATTTCTTCGCTAGTTTCAGAGGTTTAAAGGAATGGATACCAAAAAAAAGGGCCTCGATTCGATTCCTATGCAATGTGCAAGAATTTCAGGTATTACTTCTGATTCTGCCGAAACCCTAGATGGGTTTGTCACGTGCGAGTCTTTAGAAACCCTAGGTGGGTGTTCGTCTCGTAGCCAATCACCTGTCTCTGTTAATGTTGAGTCGGTTGGATCTCTATTGTATTCAGTAAAGAATGATGGAGGTGAAGATGATTTGGTCTCTAGGCAAGTTGAAATCCTAGATTATGAATCTATTGTTTCTGGGTCGTCTAATGGAGCTGGCTCTTCACCATCTTCATCAACTGAATTGGATGATTGTGCCGTTCTTCGTGTACCTAATAAGAAGCTACATAAGGAGCTTAATTCAACGTTGCAAGTAGAACCTGAGGAAAGTCCTTCAAATCAATTGGATATGATATGCAATGAAGATTCCGATGGGAGAAGCTTTCATGATGCTGAAGATCGTCCTTTTGATACCCCAAAAAATGATGAAAGGGGCTCTGATGATAGTCAATGGTGCCAGTCGGTAGTGCAATGGTCTTTGTCGAATCAAGAGAACAAAGAAGATGGGCCTCCAGGTTTCTCATTTTCAACGAGGGAAATTGGACAAGCTGCAGTGGTATGTTCTGTTGGATGTGTAATTTATCTTGTTCTTGTTTGTGTTAGGTTGTTGACCTCTTGTCTCTGGTCTTTGTTTTGGTTTTCCAGGGAGCGGGGCTTTTCAATCTTGGTAACACATGTTTTGTCAATGCAATCTTGCAATGCTTTACACATACCATGCCATTGGTTAAGGCTCTTCGTTCCTGCAGTCATGTGATGCCCTGTAAGCACACTGTCTATATAGCTTGGTTTATTCTGTATTCACTTGCATCTATGTTATTGCTTATCTGTCTGGAATTTGATTTTGGACTCACTGTCTGGGAGTTGGGTACTTTCAGGTGACCGTGAAGAGTTCTGTATTATCTTTTTCCTTCGTAGTCATATTGAAAATTCAATAGCTTCTTCTGGGAAGACTGTTTCACCTTCAAAACTTGTAGACAATCTGAACTGTATCCTTCTCTTTATGGCCATATGCAAAAATGTGTTGCATGATAATGTACCATCTTGATGTATGGCTTTTAAAGTTTATTTCTTGTTTGTCATTGTTTCTATATAATCATTTGCTGGGGCCCTATTTGATACGAAACTTCAAATAAATTTTGTTTATTCTTGACCTGTGAATAATTAGATATTTCGCCTAGTTTCCACCGATACCAACAGGAAGATGCACATGAATTTCTTCAATGCCTATTAGACAGACTTGAGAGATGCTATTTTAATATGAATGGAAATTGTGATGGTTCATCATCCCAACATTTTAACATCGTTCAGCGAGTATTTGGTGGTCGTCTTGTAAGCAAGGTATGCTGGGTACAAACCATTCAATTTTTTTTTTATATTTCTACTCAGTGTACCATCTTACAAACTGTTCTAGAAGGAAAATTTTTTTTCCAAATCTGTTTTACATTTCCCCTTCAAAGATGGTTTTTCTAAGGCCTTGTCATGCTTTTACTAATAGTTTTTATTCACTTTTTTATTATTTGAAATTTAGCTGCATTGCTGCAATTGCGGGTACTGTTCAGATAAATATGAGCCGCTTATTGACTTGAGTTTGGAGATTGAACATGTGGACTCTCTTCAAAGTGCTTTGGAATCTTTTACCAAGGTGGAAAAAATTGAAGATCCAGAATCGAAGTTTATGTGTGAGAACTGCAAGGAAGCAACTTCAAAGGAGAAACAACTTAAGCTGGACCAGGTTCCTTCAGTTGCTGTTATGCATTTGAAGAGATTTAAGACTGATGGGTTATCTATTCAGAAGATTGGCAAGCGAGTGGAGTTCCCATTGGAGTTAAACATGAAGCCATACACTAATTACGGTGAAGATGATGATGTGAGTTAATTGGTTAATCAAAAGAAGTGTTAACCACTATTTAAGTATTGTGGTAATGGCAATCAAGGAATAGGCATGGTTGCTATAATTACAAATGTCAAACTGGATGCTATTTTCATTTTAATAGACATTACTGTCATGGCAGACACATTCTATTTGTCCAAGAAAACATAGTGTGAAGTTAATACCAAGATGTTCCTTGCAAAATACATACTCCTTTTAGTGCCTTGCTAATCTATATATGATGGTTATTGACTTGGAATATTTGTTCACTTTGTTCTAACAGGTGGACTTGAAGTATCATCTATATGGCATTGTGGTTCACCAGGGGATGTCTCCTACTTCTGGACATTACTTTTGCTTTATACGGTCAGGTCCAGAAACATGGCATGAGTTGGACGACTCAATGGTAAGTTTAGGGAGGTTCAGCTTTTGCTTGGCTGCTGATCATTAATCTTGTTAAAGAATTGAAATGCTGATACCTATATGATTGCCGTAGAGCTAAAAATAATTTAAAAATGAATTCATACTTGCGTTATGTATAATTGCTTCAATTTGTTGGAGTGTTGTGACATTTTCCCCGAACAAGTTGTGTCTAATCAATTCAAAGAGTCATCAATGCATCCATGTTTGTTGGCATTTGATAGGCCCTTAATTAAGAAATGTTATAAGAGAAAGAAGGGGCACGTGGGGTTGAAGGTATATGTTAGGAGGCAAAAAGGTGGGCTACATGGGGGGCAGAGAGAGAATATCCTAACTAACTTAGCAGGAGTAGGACCCATTATGAAGAGTGAAATATTTTGGTGACATGAGGGGGCACGAGGAAGGTAGAAAAGGATTTCTGGAAGGTTTTGGGAGATTGGTTAGCCTCTCGAAAGCTAACAAGGTGGAGGGGAACTATTTTTTGCTAGTTTTCTAGAAATTGATTTAAGAGTGGGAGAGGGAGAGCTTGAGTTTCTTTTCTTCTTGTTCTGTTGCTAGTTTCATAGCTAAGGATTTGCTGTCATTACTGTTAATCTACTAAGAAGGGGAGGTTGTATTGGGAGTATTGATATTATACTAAAATAAATATACAGAAGTTATTACTAGAGCCTGTCAATTGGTATCAAAGCAACGACATTGGGGTATGGTAAACACCAGGATGGAGGCTAGAATGGATCAGGTGGAGGAGCTAGGTACCATGAAGGGGGACATGATTGAAATTAAAGGGTGGTTGATGGAGCTAAGAGACTCAATGGCTAGACTGGAAGAAGTAGGAAGGAGGCCGGGAAAGGAACCCATGGTGGAGCTGTTAGAGTTGGGAGCTGAAAGGGGACGCCGAGAGGTAACTGAGGAGACCCGTAACCGCGAGAAGTTCTGGAAACTAGAACTGCCTATATTTGAAGGGGATGACTCGATTGGGTGGTTGTTCAGGGTGGAGGGATACTTTGCCATAAATGGCATGACTGAAGCAGAGAAGATGGAGGCGGCAGTAGTGTGTTTAGAAGGTAAAGCCTTGAATTGGTTCCAATAGATGGAGGTGAGGAGTCCAATACAAACTTGGAGAGAGTTCAAGAAGGAACTAATTGAGAGGTTTCAGCACTCTCAACAAGGGGATGCTTACGAGATGCTCATGGCGTTGAGGTAGGAGGGAACTGTGGCTGAATATTGGGAGAGGTTTGAAGCTCTTTTAGCAACAGTGAGGGAAGCTTCGAATGAGTGCTTGATGGGGGCATTCAAAACCGGGCTGAAGGCGAGTATTAGCGCGGAGCTCCATTTGATGAGGGTTGAGACTTTAAAAGGGCTTATAGATTTGGCACAAAGAATAGAGGAAAGGAACCAAATTATGGAACAAGCCCATGAAGAACACATGAACAAGCAGTTGAAAGGCTGGGCAACTCAGAGGTGGACTGGACGTAAGGGAAACTGGAGCCGGGTCACGGGTCATCCAGACTCGAGTAGAACCACCAGTTGCGTACCTCACCGGCTAGCAAAAGCAAAGAAGGAAGGTGCACCTACCACTTTAGGGATGGGATCGACCTTACCAGCGACCCGTGCTAGCACCGCCGCACTAAACCCCCTGCTTTTCAGCGACTCACGGAGGCCGAGACTGCCAGGAAGAGAGCCTTAGGGCTCTGATTTAAATGTGACAAGAAATACAGCCCCAACCATGTTTGCAAAAACAAGCAACTCAGTGTAATCTTGCTGTAAACTGTTGATGAAAAGGGAGAGAAGATCACTGAGGAGGAGGTTCGGGAAATAGAAGAAATGAATGCAGAAGAAAAAATAGAGTTGGCTACCTTGGAGCTATCGATAAACTCTGTAGGAGGTATTACCACCAATAACACCATGAAACTAATAAGGAGATGTATGGGAGAGAAGTCCTCATATTGATAGACAGTGGGGCATCCCATAATTTTATTACTTTGGAAGCAGTAGAAAAGCTGGGTCTGGAGACAAAAGAAGTGAAAATATTTGAAGTGTCATTGGGGGATGGTTATAAGGTGATGGGTAGCAAGCAATGCCCCATCGTGGAGGTGAATTTGCAGGGAATGAAAATTAAACAACCTTTTTATGTATTTGAAATGGGGGGAGCAGATATGATCCTTGGAATTGAGTGGCTGAAGTCATTGGGGGAAGTGAGGGTTAATTGGCACCAACTGACAATGAAGATAAGGATGGGAAGGGAGGAATATTGCTTGAAGTGGGATCCAAGCCTCACCAAAACCATGGTGTTGCTTAAATCCACTATAAAAGCTCTTAAGAGTGGGCATCAAGGGTATCTAATTGAATTCGGAAAATTACAGATGACGGAAGCGGAGGAAGAGACGTTACTTGTGGCTGTCCAGCAGCTCTTGATAGAATTTCCAGCAATGCAAACACCCATTATTGAGTTACCACCTCACAGGAAGCATGACCATGCCATTGTCTTGAAACTGGGGGCTGCACTGCCAAACATACGGCCATATAGTTACCCACACTCTCAAAAGGCAGAAATTGAAAGATTGGTTAGGGAAATGTTGCTGGTTGGTATCATTCGACCAAGTAAGGGACCTTGTTCAAGTCCGGTGTTATTGGTTAAGAAGAAGGATGGAAGTTGGCAATTTTGTATTGATTACAGGGCTTTGAATAAGCTAACACTACCCGACAAAATTCCCATTCCAGTTATTGATGAGCTAATCGAGGAATTAGGAGGTTCCAAACTGTTTTTCAAGTTAGATTTGAAGTCGGGATACCATTAAATCCGAATCAAGGCCGGGGATGAAGAGAAGACAGCTTTTCGAACTCACCAAGGGCACTATGAGTTTTTAGTGATGCCTTTCAGCCTCATTAATGCACCCTTTACATTCTAATCGCTTATGAATGACATTTTTCAAGAGCATTTGAGGAAGTTCGTGTTAGTGTTCTTCGATGATATCTTTGTGTACAGCCCCGATGAAGATTCACATTGGAAGCATTTGAGAGAGACCTTAAGGATACTCCAAGAAAGCCATTTGGTGCTAAACCTCAAGAAATGTGTCTTTGCTAAATCACGAATAGGGTATCTTGGTCATATCATATCTACTGAAGGTGTGTTGGTTGATCTCGAAAAGTTGGCAGCCATGGAAAGATGGCCAATACTTAAGAATTTGCGAGCATTGAGGGGATTTCTTGGATTAACTGGGTATTATAGGTGATTTGTAAAGAACTATGCGAAGATGGCTGCACCACTCACTGCACTCCTCAAGAAAGATGCCTTCCGTTGGAGTCTAAAAACTCAGCAAGCTTTTGAAGAACTCAAGAAGGCAATGATTATAGTGCCGGTCTTGGCACTACTAAATTTTTCCCGACCTTTTGAGTTAGAGACTGATGCTTTGGGGAGGAAAGTGGGAGCGATATTGATGCAAAATGGACGCCCCATCGCATATTGCAGCCATGCCTTTTCTTCAGCTAGAAAGAATAGTTTTGTTTACGAGAGGGAATTAATGACCATAGTTCTAGCAGTAAAGTAGTGGCGTCATTATCTGTTGGGACACCCTTTTATCATCAAAACCGACCAAAAGGCTCTTAAATTCTTGCTAGAACAGCTCAACCTTGGTGAAGAACAATAAAAATGGGTAACCAAGTTAACGGGGTACAAGTTCGAAATCCATTACAAACTCGGAAAAGAAAATCGAGTGGCGGATGTCTTATTTAGAAGAGAGGGTAGCCTTGAGTTAAAGGCTGTAACTGTATGGCAGTATGAGGATTTTGGAGGGTGGGAAGAAGAAAGCAAAAAGAGATAAAAGGAGAACATCTTCCAAAAGGATTTTCTATCAAGGGAGGTAGCCTCTTATACAAAGGCAAAATGGTGCTTCCAAGGGGATCCTCGCGAATTCCCTTGCTCTTGCACGAATTTCACTGCACACCCATAGGGGGACATTCTGGGTATTTACGGACTTACAAGAGGTTATCCACTTTTGCCCACTGGGAAGGAATGAAGAAGGATGTTCAGCAGTATGTTGCAAGTTGTGAAATCTGCAAGCAATGCAAGTATGAAGCCTTGAGTTCAGCAGGACTCCTACAGCTGTTACCCATTCCCCAAAGAGTTTGGGAGAATATTAACATAGACTTCATCACAGGATTGTCTAAATCCCACAGGTTTGACACCATTTTGGTAGTAGTGGATCGATTAACAAAATATGGGCATTTTCTAGCCCTTTCTCATCCTTATATTGCCAAGGAAGTGGCTGTTCTTTTTGTAAAAGAGATAGTCAAGCTACATGGATTTCCCAAATCTATAATTTCAGACCGGGATAAGTTATTCATTAGTTTATTTTAGCAGGAACTCTTCAAGCTCTCAGGAAAAACCCTCCGATTTAGTTCTTATCACGCAGAGACGGATGGTTAAACGAAAGTAGTGAATAGAGGATTGGAAACCTATCTTCGATGTTTTGTGGGGAGTAAATCGAGGGGATGGATGAAATGGCTGTCTTGGGTAGAATATTGGTACAATACCAATTTTAATCAATCCGCCAGGATGTCTCCTTTTAAGGCTCTATATGGGAGAGTTGTGACATTTTCCCTGAACAAGTTGTGTCTAATCAATTCAAAGAGTCATCAATGCATCCATATTAGTTGGTATTTGATAGGCCCTTAATTAAGAAATGTTATAAGAGAAAGAAGGGTCACGTGGGGTTGAAGGTATATGTTAGGAGGCAGAAAGGCAGCTGCATGGGGGGCAGAGAGAATATCCTAACTAACTTGGCAAGAGTGGGACCCATTATAAAGAGTGAGGTAGTTTTGGTGACAAGAGGGGGTACGAGGAAGGCAGAAAAGGATTTTTGGAAGGTTTTGGGAGAGTGGTTAGCCTCTTAAAAGCTAACAAGGTGGAGGGGAACCATTTTCTGCTAGTTTTCCAGAAATTCATTTGAGAGTGGGAGAGGGAGAGCCTGAGTTTCTTTCTTCTTATTCTGTTTGCTAGTTTCATAGCTAAGGATTTGCTGTCATTACTGTTAATCTACTAAGAAGGGAAGGTTGTATTGGGAGTATTGATATTATACTAAAGTAAATATACAAAAGTTATTACTAGAACCTATCAGTATTCAACAGTGATATTTCTGTTTTCTTTTTCATTTTTTCTTCCTCTTCAATTTGATGGTTGGAAAATTTCCAAATAAATGAAAAATATGTATATTTTTCTAACAGAATGTTTCGTAATTAGCAGGTTACTAAGGTTCAAGAAGAGCATGTGCTATCTCAAGCTGCATATATCTTATTTTATGCCAAAGAGGGTATACCCTGGTTTTCGAATTTGATGGACTCGCAAAAGCTTTGCCTGGATCCTTGCACCTCAAATACTTCACCCAAGTCAGTTCTAGATAGTTTGGACCGTGAATGCACTTGTTTTAGTGAAGCAAATATTGATAGTGGCATGGGCGGTTCAACTGCTGTTGCTACAGACAAGATATATGCAGAAACAATTCTTGCTGAGCCTCAAAACAACGGAACCATGGATGAAATGGCGGTGGCAATTTCTCAAAATACCAGTGATGAAACAAGAGAGAGCGGGTCTCAAGTTGATCATCCCATGCTTAATATGTCTATTCCACATGGAAAAGGTGATTGCCATAAGGGGATTTCTGAAGAGGACGAATTTGTTGCTCAATCTCCTGGTAAAGAAAGCTGTGATGAGGGTAGTCATACATCTGAAAGAAATGATGGTCTTGACCTAACTACACCAATCAACCTGAAGCGTCAAAACGCAAAAGTGGGGTCACCAGGTGAAGTTGTTTTCAACTATCAAAATCCTTTTTACTTACGTGCAATATGAGAATAGAGTCTGAAATCGACTTGATGCATATTTTCAGGGCCCAAATATCCCATCCCACTAGATCATCTAAAACAGGAGAATAAAGTAAATTTGAAGAGACCTCCAGTCCAGGCATGCGGGGGTACAGAGATAAGAGAAGCTACTAGATACCTTAGGCAGATGCCTAATTCAAGGTCCACGAAGCTTTTGGCTGCCATGCTTCCAAAAAATGACAAGAGAAAGCTAGGATCATCTCCTTGTAAAAGAGCTAGTCCTTCTAGTCGCAGTAGATCCACGCACAGTGTGACTGTTCTGCGGTGAATTGTTTTGGTATATATTTGATCTAATCAGTTTTTGGGAGACGCATGATTTATAGAGCTAAATTGAACAGTTAACGCAGTTCACATTGATGAACAAATTTCACTGTTGCCTCCTTTTGCTTTCCAACGAGTTAATCAATAGCCTTTCACAGGTATGTGAAAAAGGGTGAATTTAGTGTTCTCACTTTTCAATACAGGAGCAGCAATGTTTGGTGTTTTCTACCGTCTAATGGGTGATACTGTCTTGGAATAATATTTTTGATAATATCGGCTGTTTCGATTAATACTGAATGGTATTGTAAATATTAAATACTGGATAATGGTATAATATCATGTTGATATTAAAACTTAAAAGGACCAAAAAAATTTGAATATATTGTCTTAGTTGGTCACTCTCAAGAATAAGTTTTTTAATCCGTTATTTTATTTTATTAAATTTAATCTATATATTTATGTAAAATTTACGCTAATATATCAACAAAATTAAATAGTATAAAATTGAAACACCTTAATAAAATAGAGGATCTCGTTTTGTCACTCCCTCTCCGCCCGACTCAAAACTTAATTTCCACTCAACAATCAAACTTTTGTTGTTGTCTTGCCACTTGGAGAGTATTAATTCCTTGTCCGCTGTTTTTTTTAATGAAAAATTTTGAATTTAGAAACCCATAAAAGTGATTACATGTCTGGTATTAAAATCCCTTACAAGCCCAAACCCAAATTCATGTTTTTCGACCAAGAAATAAAACGTTACGTGCCATTTTTAGCTTAACATTAGTTCTACCCAAGGACTAATGACTCCACACGTGTTCATTCACAAAGTTCCGTCTATACTTCGTATGCTCTGATTCAGCTTTCCTTTGTACGCCTCTCATTAGGCCCTAATTTGGCAAACATGGTCGTCGAAGATGATCTAGTGGTTCGGGTTTGCTATAGTCAGGCCTGAGAACATCCACATGTTGTGAGAGAATCGATATTTGCGCTGAAGTTAGGGATGACAATTTTGGGTTGACTCGGCTCAGCCCATTTTTTGCTCGAATTTGACGGGTCATAAGCAGGCCATGGGTCGGCCTGGTCATTTTAAACAAAACAACATTGTTTTGTCCAAAACGATGCCGTTTTGTATTTTTTAATTAAAAAATATAGACTTATTGGGTCCGATCTGGCCCGCCTGTGACCCACCGAGTAACAGGTTGACCACAGGCCTGACAGCTTAGGTCCGACCCAGCCTATTGACATCCTTAGCTAAAGCAAGTTCATTATTATTATCATCAATACTCTCTCACACTAACATCCTCCTGTTAAAGAAATGCTTTAAAGATAATCACTTTTAGTATTTATTGTACAAATTATTTTACAATTAATAAAAGTATTTTTTATTATTTTAATATTTATACGTTTATAGCTTTGATGTTGATCTTAAATTGATTTAATGAAATCCTTAACACAAAACATAGCATAGAGGAAATCATTATGAAATCATGGTAATAAGATTCTTACCATGTATAATTATGTTAATATCTAAACTTTCCCTAATTATAGGATTAATGAGATGTGATACCATTAATCCGATCATTAATCCGGATAGGCTAGCGCATGATATATTCCTTGATTAGATCAAGTAGTAGATCTCATAAGCTGTAGATATAAGTTGGTTAGAGTTAACATGTGGATACTTACTAAGAGTAATAAATACATTGGATTGACCTATTATGAGTGTAACACCCCATTACCCTAGGGTACGCACCGAGACGCCCGTAGGTCATTCCGATACATATCCTAAGATAAGGGAGC
>JANZXP010000005.1:13288417-13298645 GCA_027576715.1 Erythroxylum flavicans
GGATATTGATAATGGTAGGTTGCATAATGTTTTAGTGGATAATTTAGTATGTGTTTAGTTGTTAAATTGAATGATTAATGATGTTTAGGCTAGGATTGTATTATTTAGTTATATTTTGTGTTTCGAGTGTTTTATGTGTTAGATCATGATATTAAGCTTAAAGTTTGTGTATTTGAGATGTCTTGATTTGTTTGTTAGTGTTTCAGATCAATTATCGAAGAACGAAGAAAATTCAGAGGAAGGCCTGGAGTCACGATCATGATAGAAGCCTAGTGGTCTACCACGATCATGGCCCCGTATGCCACAATCGTAATAGAAAGCAAAAATTAAGTGCCATAATTATAGCTTGTGCTACAGCAAGCATGCACCGGCTTTTAAAACGTGACTTTTTAAGGAATATTTTAGACTTTTAGGCCTAGAAAAAATCTAGGGTTTGCCTAAAATGGAAAAGACTATAAAAAGAAAAGAATGAAGACCTAAAAGGGAGCTCCATTTTTGGCACTTTGAGAAAGATCCAAAGAGGGAGGAAGAAGAAGAGAGAAGTAGGAGAAAAGAAGGAAGAAGGAGAAGAAGGGTTGCAGTTCTGCTATCTTCCTGATCTATTCCAACCCTTTCAAGTGACAGTTCATTTCATCTTTATTGTTCTTTGTTTTGAATGTATAAGATGGATTAGATAGTGATGGATTTATGTTTAATGATGATGTTACAAACTTCTTTATGGATTTGTTCTTGAGTCAATGTTAATGTGATTTCTTTTGATGTTAATACATTCGGTGTTGTGATTATTTGTTGTATTTGCATACTTCGATAACAAATTGAGAGAGTGAATTGATAGCAAAATGATTAGATTAGGTAATGGGAGTTAAACAATCTAATAGATCATGTAAATAATCAAATTGAGAATTTAAATGAAGAGAGATCTCGTGTAAGGACCTGGTAGTCTATTAGAGGGCGTAAGATCTGATTAAATTTGTATGTTTTTTGTTAATTGAGAGATTGAAAATTCCATAATTTAATTAGGGGTTATATTTAGGGTTTAATGATTCTAACTTGAGAGAGAGTAATCCACCCTTCAAAAGTCTAGGATCAACACCGTATCAACTCAAAAGTAATCATGTTATCATTTGATGATAGAATAAATCCCCCTTCTCATAATCAACTAATCTTCCTTGTGTGATTTCCATTGTTAATTTCGTGGTGCTCAATTTGCTTCTTTGTTTGTTAATTTTACGTTTTAATTACAATCGATCATCTTCATGTGTTTACTTTTCTGTGAAATTTTTATTTCATTTTAATAATTCTTTAGGTGTTAGATAACTTAGAATTAGATTAGTTCGATAAATCCTCGAGGGATTGACACCTCTCATACTACACCTATAACCTATGTGCTTACAATATAATGAGGGTTTTAATTAGATTAAAACTTGCCTCAACAATAGATAATAGGAGAGGGGTAATTACTAGTATTCACTGTCTTCGTGGGATCAACCTGTACTTGCTTGTGCTAGCTACAACTACATCATGAACTTGCAGTTAATACAATATTAACAACTAAAATTAGTCAATCAGTTGTGTAGTTAGTTAAAAAGCAATTTTACATGTTATAGTTGCACTATCTATAATAGAAACTGAATAAAGATCAAATGTTTCTAAAATGACCAATCATATTGATATCAAGTATCACTTGGATCAGGATATAATTTCTTGTAGTGATGTTATTGTAAAGAAAATTTGTAGAGTAGAAAATTCAATGAATATGTTGACTAATTTTCTTATAATTTGAAAGTTTAAACACTGCTTAGACTTAATTGTAAGTAATCATAAAATTTGAGTTATCCTATATAGGGCATATGTGGAGAAGTAATGATGACATCAAAATTTACAATTTAAATAGGTATAGTTTTGTAAAGCGTGCCTTGAATTTAATGGTGAAGCTTTTGTTTTATATGAAAATTAGATGCACAATAGTCCATATAAGAATTGTTCTTATAGGCATATAAGGTGTCAATATGAAGGTTAATTGCGACACACCAGGCTTAAGCCAAATTTTACTAGACCTATGGCATACTGTATCTAATGGTAGGGTCTAGTTTAAGCCTTATTATTGGGACAAGGCTAACAAAAATGCCAAGAGAATATTCTAAACATTATTAATCAAATATCTCATAAATAAAATTTGAATTCAAATATTAAGTATCTCATAAGTGCCATCATCCCACAATTAAAAAATTTGAGTTATTATATCTAAAATTGAACAAATAAAAATAGACTCTCTATTTATTACGTTGTACAATCCCACTAGATTATAATTGTGTCTCATAATCACTTTATATCCCTAAACTCCTCCTTTATGAGCTTCTGATATGGAAAACCACATAATAGTATAGTATATAACAAATAAGAAATATAAAAATTATTATTCACTACACTATATGCAATAAATGTTACTATTATGGCTAGTTAGTTCTACAACTACCTCTATAATACTTGTCAAGAAATTTTTATATGAATGCATAATGCAATAATCCACACTAATTAAAATAAACAAAATAGCCACAAAAATATGATGAAATGATAGTTGCCTTACCTTGGCATTGACTTATACGTCTCAATCAAAATAATAATATTTGTTTTACTTTAGTACCAATTGATATATCCTAATTAATGAAATGATATCTACATTATTTTTGCATTAAATGATAGGTCTCAACTAATCATCATGTTGCACTACTTTATATCTATTTAGGGTAGACAATGACTGATTTATCTTGATCAATGAAATTGTACGTACCCATCTCTATTATTTGATGATAGGTTACAGTGAACCCTCACCATCCTCATAAACACTACATAATGTCGTCTTGTACCCTTAAATGCTAGAATATAGACTTAATACCACACATAAATCACAAAGTTTAGAAAATTAAACCTTTTTATGTGAAAACCTACACCATTTTTTAATTAGGGTATGGTTAGGAGTTCGACTAGTCTATCTAATTTAGGGTATGACTACTTGAATAGCTCCTAGTGTCTTTATATGAATTTTAGATCATTTTTTAATTTTTGACAATCTCTTTAATCCTCTTGATCCAATATTCTTATCAAAAGTTGTGAAAAAATCAAATAATGTTTGGTGGTGATAATAAAATGAACCCATATGCTTATACTAAATTCTCCTATTTAACTCAATACCACTCTTGATGTCTTTCTGTAAAAATTTAGATGTTTTTATTTTTTATAATTTTTCAAACACCACAACTCAATATAAAAATATTGAATATTGTTTAGTGGTGACAATAAAATCAATTAATATACTTTCTTATCCTATTCAAATATAATTTAATCACCACCTAGACCACTCTAGTAATTAAACAAACACAAAAATTTGACAAGGTCTTTCAAATATACACAAAAAAGATCAAGTATAAAACCAATGATACGCATTAAGTTAATGCTAAAGTTCACAAACTATTAAAGGGAAAAACTTCATAACAAAGTAAAATCATAACATTGATCTTGCAATCATTTAAAAGATGAAAGTAAATTAATGGTTATCATATTCTCCCCACCTTAAAATAAATTTTTCTTTAAAAATTCATTCACCTATGGTGTGATATTTAATGTTTAGTCATCCTCCTAATTCAGGGAAATCACCTTAACTTGCTCTTTATGCTTGTATGTCCTTCCAAGATTGTTAATTAGTATCATAACTCGATTTTCACCAGTCAATGGTCCAATTGACACTACAAAACAAGTAAATATTTTTTGTGGATAGGTTAAAACTATATGCGCCTTTTCCACAAAAAAAAAAGTTCTAGTTGAGTCCCTTTTCTAAGTATAATCAACCATTTTTTTGGTCTTCTTTCATACAACCAAAATGTGTACCCCTAAATGAAATTTGACCTCTATCTTTACTTATCTCACCTTTAAGAGGTACGAAACGTTTTCTCTTATCTAGATGGGAGGCCTTGATACCAATCCTAACTGCCCCTCTGTTACTAAATCTTGTAATCCTAGCTCTTAGCATATTTCACCCCTCTTTACAATGTCTATTCTTACTTTGATTGAGATGGTTATTGACCCTTCATCTTACCCTAACATTGTCCTCTTCTTATTGAGGGATTGTCAATCCCCCTTCATCATTAACCATACAAATCTTCCTATTTGACATTTGTGAGGGAGATATATCATGAGTTTTAGAAATTACAACTTTAAATCCCACTAACTAAATCAAAAAATAATAAATCTTAACTCAGTCTATCCTTAAGAATCACACTTCATCCTAATATCTTATCCCCTAAGTTTAGACCTAAGGTTTTGATATCACTTTGATGTAATTTAAGCCTAATTCAATCTTATTAAAGTAGTGGTGCACCTTTACCTAATGGCAAGGCCGAATAATTTAAGTCCCACATTCACCTTAAAGCTAACAAACTTATTAAGATAATATTCAAAATAATTTTGAAAGTAACAAGATATCTCATAGTTAATTCTTATAGTCAAATATCAACTATATTATAAATTTCATATTCTAAAATTGATACACCCAAATTATAATATCTTTAAATTAAATAAGTAAGATCTAAACTATATGTGTCTATCATGTTGTAAGATTCAATTAGATGAAATCATACCTCACATCCTATCTATGTCCCTAAGCTCCTCTTTTTTATGCTCCTCATATGAAAAATAAAAATAATAAGAAAGCATATACCAAATAGAAAAATCAAAAATAAAGAAAATAAAATTATTCCTCATTCGACTAAATGTAATGTCTTATTATTGTGCCTAGTCGACTACAACTACCTGTAGAGTATTTATCAAGAAAACACAATTTTCACAAGACATACAAAACATACAAAGCTCTATATCTACTTGAGGTAGGCATTTGATGATAAGTCCAAACCAATAAAATGACATATTCTCCACTCTAGAACTGACTGATATGTCCTAACTAATGAAATAATATTTGTCCTACTTTAGGGCTAGCTAATATATCTTGGTCAATAAAATGGTATATGGCCTACTATAACACCTAATGATAGGTACTGATCAATTATTATAAAGCAATGCCTTATGTTTGCTAAGGGTAAGCTTCAATCATTACATTCTAGTTAGTGGGATAGTACTTGTTGTTCTATGAAATTAGATGATAGGTCTAGGTCAATCATAACACCTCTCATAACTCAAAACACCTTATAATGCCCTTTTGGAGCCTTCAAGCACATCAGTAGCCAATATAATCTGTTTCCAAAAAAAATTGTAGCGTATAGAATCATCAATATGCACAAATTACAATATACTAGCACTAACACTATAAATACAACTACACATGATGTCTGTATAAATAATTGATGTCTAAACCACATCTAAAAATTACATAATGCTCATCTATCAAACTATAGTTAAATAGTCATGTAATTTAACACACAAAAAAGTATTTAATTTTTCCACAAATTTGAAATTTGGATTAAAAACCTTAATTTTCTATACCCTAATATAGAATTGTTCAAAATTTAAGCATGCAAATAATTAATATAAAGAAAGCAATTAAAAGAATATAATCAATAACATAAACAACGTATGAAATCCTAATTGGAATATATCACCTGTTAGCTTTGCAAAAAGTAACGTAAATCTGATCTTTTATGTGGGAAATAAGTATTACTTAAATAACCATCTTTTTTATTGAATCTCACTAAAAAAACTTTGTAAGGATTATTTTGTGTTTTTTATCGCCTTTTCTCTAAAATCACTCTGTCTTTACTTTTAATTTTATGCAATCCCCTTAATCGATATAATGCATTTTTAAAAATGACGTATCGAAGAGTTTGGCTAGCTAACTTCAAATTCTACTAGTAAAATATTTTTAAATAAAAACTTAAACCGTCATTTGATTGCAGTTTAGTTAGAGGTTTGATTAGTCAATATATAGTTGATTTAGGATTTGACTAGCTAACTTAGTTCCTAATGTCTTCATATAAATTATAGATAATATTTCAAGCTTTTCACAAACCTCTTTAGTCATTCCAATGTCACACCTCTATTAAAAGTTATGATCAAAATATCATATAGTATTTTATAGTGACAACAAAATAAACTTAGATGCTTCTTCCACTAAACTCTTCAACTTTGGTTCAACACCACTTTTTTATGTTTTCTTATAAGATTTCTCTTAAATTTTCATGACTTATTAGTTCATCTCAACTCAATATTCCTATCAAAATTTATAATAAAATGGTGAATAGTATTTAGTGTTAATAATAAAATGAAGTATTATGCTTCCTCCATTAAATATTCCTATTCAATTTCAATATAGTCATCAATTATACGACTTAATAATTAATTTTTTAAACAAAAAAAGAATTCAAATAAAAAACTAATCATAAGTACTAAATTGATCCTAAAGTTCATAAGCTATCATAGTGCACAACTCTATAACAACATACATTCATTACACCAATCTTGCAATCAATCAGAAGATGATTTTCATGTTCTCATACCATTGCATTTTATTTTCATGTTTTCACTATTCATATATTGGCTATTAACAAGTCTACTTTTTCATATAAGTAGGCATTAGTTCTTTAAATAAAAATCATCAACTTTTAAAGTTATAAAGGGAATTGTAATTAAAGAGAAATAAAGCTAATTAAATTAATAAATTAGTTCATGTTCTTTCTAAGATACTGCATGTGTTGTATGGGGTTTGCCCATAAACATCATATTGACCTAAGGATCTTCTTCTTATTCTCCATCAGCGAGTCTTGCTAGATGGTTAAGTTGTTTTTGTCTTTTAACTCCCTAGTTTTCCTTACTTCAATATTCTCTTTGTTCATTTTCTTACTATAACTTAAACTCTAGAACCATAACCCTGCCCTTCCCTTTTTTCTTTCCCTCCTAGTTTTATTGCTGTTTTTAGTAATATATTTTCAACTTTTTGCCTTACTATTTTTAGTGTCCTTTCAAAGAATCATATCGTCCCCTTTTTTTTTTCAAACTCATTCTCTTGAAGATCCCTATACTTACCTTCCTCTTATCCCAAACCCCTCCCTTCAACCTAATATTTCCTCTACCAACCATCCCTTAGGTCTCAACTCGCTCCCAAGAGTTCTTAGTCACTTAAGAAATCCAAAATGCCCCTTAAGAGAACCTGTAGTCAAGTGCTCAATGATAAAACTGGTGCTCCAACCCTATAATGCATCCACTCATTCTAGGGATGGATAGATCATAGTTTCTCCTCCTTTAAAAATGCTCTAAAAAGGAGTTGTAAAATGGAACTCATCCTTTATCGAATACTTTTTTTGATATAATTCTTCTTAGAAATAAGGCCTATATATCCTCCCCTAGAAGCATGAGTGAATAAAAGTTAGAGTGCTTATGGATTACTAGAGGTGCTTATCTTGGATTACTACCTCTTCATTTTCAAATTTAAATTATAAGCAAAAGCACAAAGAGTGCTAGACAATGATTCCTTACACTTTGATAACAAACCAAATGAGTGATAGACAATAATCCCTTACACTTTAATAACAAACCAATCTTTCTCCAAAAATGACATCTAGGATTAGTTTCCTAGGATAAAAAGAATAAAAGAATCCTCTTCTACACTACATAACATTCCTCATAAGTACTGGACCATTGAGGGATTATGCCACATTGCAAGTTATGTTAGAAGACTTATTCGAATGGATAAGGCTATAACAACTCTAAAAAGAATATCTTACATAAGGATACGTATACTAGTGGATAGGAATCATTCACTTCTAGATGTTGTTGCCCTCATAAGAATGGATGAGAATGGGAATTTATTTGCAAACATTATTCTATTTTCATACCAAATGCTTAATCAAGGCCAATAACAGAGAGTAAATGGGAAGAAATTTAACATAGGTTACTACTTTAAATTGATAGGCACTGAAATTGAAGGGGATCAAAATCCATAAAAGGTGAATGTAGTTGAAGATATCATACTGATGGCATAATCATAATAACTTATTCCAAGCACTAAAACTAAGAGGTCCTATGATAATTAAATGATATAATCAATAATAGGGGTAGAAGTAGTCTTCAATCATCATAACAAGGAGGCTGACTTTTAACTGCTCCCAAGTGACTTAATTATAATGATGGAGAAAAATGTAAAAGCCTTATCTAATACTCAAGCTCTCAGTTTCCCTCAATTGCAGGTCACCAAGTCCTCATAGATGGTTAATTTCAGTAAGCAATTAATTTCCCTTGATGCTAGAGCTAATCATCAATCAGTAGGTAAGGACTTCATTCCAATAGGTAAAAGGAACTGTAGCAAGAAAGTTAAAGGCTCTTACCTTAAACTTCAATATAATGAATTTTCTTTGTTGGTATGTAGGGGGCTTAATAGCCCGTCTAAACAACTTTTATTGAAGAACTAAATTCAATCAATAAACACCATTTTGATGGACTTTTTGGAAATGAAGCTAAGTGAACAAGGATTGGCGTAATAAAACCTCTTGAATAAAAGATGAAACATCCTATCAAACCATAAAGCTCACCACTATGGAAGGATAGTTGTGGCATATGATCCCTTAAAGATGAAATTGTTGAATGCAATTCTTATAAATCAACTTCTCTATTTGGAGTTGATAATGTTGCATGTTATGATTACTATTAATGTTTCATTCATCTATACATCATATTTCACTTTTCAAAGTGATCATATATGGAAAAGATTGCAAGAAATATGCTCTAGTATACAAAATCCTTTACTAGTGATATAATACTATAAATTTATTCTCAATACCTAAAAATTTGAAGGGAATGTTTGTATAAGAAAATAGTTGGATGAATTGGCTAGATATAGAGTTGACATGCCTTAAATATAAAGGGAACTTGTTTACTAGGAGCAATAAACAATAAGACAACTAGTTCTTAAAGAAGAAGCTAATGGTAATGGTGAATTCAAATTGGCTATTAATATTTTTAGAGAGTAAGGCAGAGTGTAACCTTTACTTCTTCGATCACTCACCAATTCATATTAAAAACGTAAGCTTCAGTACCTCTCTACACTTTCCCTTTATGTTCAAAAATTATTTGAGCTTAGATGGAGGATTTGAAACGACCATATTAAAAGTACTATATATATATATATATATATATACATATATATATATATGCATGGATCCCCTCTCCTTATATGAATTGCTAAAATTAAATGTATAAAGCAGGAGCTCAAGATCCTAAATAAGTCCAAATATAATGATGTCAATGTCACTATGAAGGATTTGATGGTCAAGCTCTAGTAAACTTAAGGACTTTTATATTTTAATCCTACTAATCAAATTCTCCAAGTAAAAGAGAATAAGGTACTAAATGCTCATCTAAGGGCAACTAAGACATACTACTCACTCCGTAAACAAAGATCAAGAGTCTAATAGATGTTAGAGGGGAATATAAACACCTCATTCTTAAACAAATCAGTTTTAGAAAGAATACAAACAAAATTAACTTTTTACATCTAGAGGATGGTTTTATTGTCACTACCTAAAGGACCTCCTAAATGCTACCCATGATTACTTTAGTAAAACTTAAGCCCTAAAAAGAATTCCTCTTTTTCCAGGTACTTGCTTAACTTATTTATCCTTATAAAATCTCTTATGAATGTGTATATTTCTTGGACTCTCTTTTTACTCCAGATTATATAGAGAAAGTTGTCTTTAACCTCAAACCAAATAAATTACTGGGATCATATAAGTTAAATAGGAGTTTTCTTTCAAAAATTATGGTAGACATTCATATGTCTTATACTAAAAGCCCTTAATCCCTCAATTCTTAAGGATTTTAGACCAATCAATTATAGTAATTTTATCTACAAGATCATCTCGAAGCTATTGTTTATCCAGTTGAAGCAAGCAATAAAACCTCTCATTAGTGACACTTAAGCAGCCTATATATATAGGAGAGACATAGGTGACAATAACTTACTATTCATGAGCCATTTAAGAGTTATAAAGGCCACAAAAAACCCTTCTTCATTTGCAATTAAAGTAGAATCTTTGATACCCTTAATTGGTCCTTTATCACTCATGCAATCCAATCCTTTGTTTTCCCTCATAAGTTCTTAAGAATGTTAAAACAATGTCTCATAACTCCCTCGTTCAGTATATTAGTGAATGGAATGCTAAATAATCTAAAAAAAGGAGTTAGGGTTAAAACAATGTCTCACTACTCCCTCCTTCAGTATATTATTGAA
>JANZXP010000005.1:13345423-13382218 GCA_027576715.1 Erythroxylum flavicans
CCGCTGGAAGCGAAGCATCCGTAATTGATCCGATTAAGGAGCTGTGCCCAGGAGGCTAGAGGATTATCAATAGGACAAATTTCCTATTTCTCCTCCTTTGGCGTGACTCGAACTCAAAAACTTTTGTAAAGAAGAGCCTTAAGTGAGGAGATGAAGTCATTAGGTCACTCCTCGTATTATTGTTTATGTTTTCTGTAATATATAAATAAAATTTAATAAAATAAAATAAATATATTATAATCAGTGTAATAGATATGATCTCATAATTTTTGTTAAATAAAAGTTTAGGATTTAAATTTTAAGATTTTTAGTAAAATATATGAGATTTTACGTGCTTTAATTAATATTTTTCATGATTATTAAAAATTATGATAATTTTCATTTTTAAATATCTTCTCTTAACATTTTGGTAAGTAATAATGATGCTAATAATATATATTAGTTAAATATTAATAGTATAACTGTCCATCATATTTTTTTTAAATTTAATTCGGGTTATTTAAATTTTGATAAAAATAATAATTTACTCTATTTGTTCATAATTTTATTAATATTTATTTTCAATACTAATTATTCAATGTATATATTGTTAATGTTGTTACTTTTTAGCAAAAATATAAGATCCCATGTTATAAATTCTAATCATGTTTGTCAAAATTAAATCTTGTTATTATTATTATTAATAGTTGATGCCATCTAATTCACGTTCTAACGGTGCGATGTTCGGAGATTGTAAAGAAAAGTGAAACCAGCGTTTGTCTGCTCCGCCTAAAAAAGGCAAAATCACGTTCATAGCACATATTAATTTGCGGATCTTGTTAGGCTAGTCCCACGAAAGGAAAGAGAAATATTTATATAGGAAACATCGTTAATATGTTTTAGTATTGTTTATTGGTTAAGCAATCATTTTATCATAATAATTTAAGTTGTTGTATGAGATCAATTTAATTGATTTTATATATTAACTAATATACCCTCTCAAATGAAAGTCTTTTGAATTTAAAACTTGCAGAGACTCACTTTATCTTGTGCTAAATAATAGACAATAATTTAAATTGTTACGTGAGGTCAATTTAATTGATTTTATATATTCACTAACATTATTTTTATAATTTTGTCTTATTATTATTATTAAAATAAATTTATGACATGACTTTAAGATCGGACAAGACAATAATAGAGAATTATTTCATTCTATTATTGACATAATAAAATAATATTTCTTAACAAAGTTTCCAACTTTTGGTAAGAAAGTTGGAAGATATTTTTCCAATAAAAGAAGCTTGACCCATTGGTATGCTTGAATTGTTGGTAGTTTTAGAAGGTGTCGATTGGGACCACAGAATTTGACAAGCTTATGTTAAAGCCGATCCAAAAATTATTGAATTTTTTATAAATTTTATAAAATATAATTTGGGTTGATAAACACCGTCATAAAATTTTATGCTCGTAAAATCTTTTATGCTTCTTTTTTTCTGCCTAAAAGCTTGACACGCTTAATCTAATTTAGTCGGCTCAATTAATCCTTATTTTAAAAGTATAGCATGTTTTTCTTGTGTCATTTTTAAGTCGTCTGAATTTATTCTCGGATTGAATTTTATAATGTCTATTGAATTTTTCTACAAGGAAATAATATACGAAACTTTGATTAGTAAATGCACACTAAAGCATCATTACCTACTACTAATTATTATTAACCAAAACCAATACATTACTCTTTATATAAATAAATCTAAATCAAGGTTTAGTAAAATGTAGATCTTCACACCCTACATAGTTTTATTATTAATAAGGTCACAGGTCGGCTCATCCGGTGATCATAGGGTCATAGGTCGGCTCGTCCCGTTATCATCCTTACTTTAAAAATAATTAATTATTAATTTTATCTAAATAAAGATGTAATCTTAAATTAATATCCAAAACTTACTTACACATATATAGAAAAAGTAAATAAAAAGGAAAGGAAAAAGAAAGCCGAATCTGGAAGCAGGCAGAAAAACTGAAAAAGGACCAAAGAGGCCGTGATTGACGAGTCATGTGGGGTCCACCCTCGCATTCGGACCGCGGACTTGAACAAAGATTTCAAACCGATTAAATTAGTTAGTTTTCTTTTTTAATTTTAAATAAAAAAAGAAACTCCCCCGAAACCTAGTAAAACAAAATTTTAGGAGTTTAATTTAATTATTTAAAAAAAGGACAAAAAAAAAGGGGGTGACGTCCGTGATTGCCTATGTATCACTCTCCCTCACCACGCGCCTCCTCCTTCTCTCTACTTTCTCTCTCTACATTGTCTCCACTATATAACCTTCGCATTTCCTCTCCGACAACACACACTCCTCACTTTAACCTCCGACAGCATAATATCTCTCTACTGTTCCGTGGAACAGAAACCTTAATCCTAAGTAAGGTTGTTGTTTGTTGTTAGCATTTTTTTCTGTTATGGCTATTGAAGAGCCCTGTAATAAGAAGCGAGGCAGGGATGAGTCGGACGAGGTAGGGCTGGACTTGCCCGAGGTTAAGAGAATCAGAGACGACTTGTTTGGGATTCTCGACGACTCAGATTCTGACCCGGCGATTCAGGATCTGGATTCCGTCATGAAAAGCTTCGAATATGAGATATCGGCGACGGCTTCTGCTGCTTCGCCGATGCCGGTTATTGACCTGACGTCGGAAACCGCTGACTCGCAGCCGGAACTCGTACACCTTCTGGAAGCTTCTGACGATGAGCTTGGGTTGCCGCCAACGTCGATAAGTTCTTCTAGCGAGGGGATTAAGAAGAAGGAGGACGAGTTAGTGCGGGTTGACTCGAGTGTCTCCGTTGAAATTGGTGAGTTGTGGGGGTTTGAAGACCAGATCCCGAGTTACGACTCGTTTGGATTGGCAGTTGGTGACAATTACGACAACACCGGTTACGTGGATTTCGACGACGGGTTGTTCGAATATTCGAACGTTTGTTTCGATTCATCCGAATATTCCGATTTCTCCTACCGGCTGGGGATTGCACCGGCGGAATAAATTTTCCCTTGTAAAAATCTTTTACCTTTTTTTAATTTTTTTTTCCAAAGAGACCGAAATCACATATGTAGGAATAGTTATGTCGGAGAATTCCTGGCTCGCTTGAAGCAAGAAAATTAATTATAATTACCAGAACTCATTGATTATGCTAAAAATTAAAATAAAACGTAATTCATGTCCAAGGCACAATCAGGTGACCATATTACAGACCATGATGACCATCACGATTAAAACTTAAGCATGGCTGATAAACCAGTTCGGTGGTTGAAACATTAAAATGATATTTAGTTTGCCTCCGTAGATTACGAGGGTCTGAGGTTAGCTGTATTTGTTCAGCAGCTGAATGCCTCTGGTCAAAGTTAGGTTTGATCTGAAATTCCATTGGGTTTGAAGTGTTCGGTTTGAATCTGAAGGCACTGGATTTTGATAATTTTGAAAATAGTTATTTGTCTTTTGAATAAGACTTTATATTATAGGATTTTTTAATTTTATTATAAAATTATGTTGTTGTGAATTTAAGAGAAGTTTCGATGTTGGTCTATAACTCTGAATGTTGCTATGAATTTAAGAGAAGTTTCGATGTTGGACTATAGATCTTAGTTGGAATTTGACCCCCAAAGTCTAAACTATGTTGTTTTGATTCAATATTTGACCAAACAATTTGGAGTTAGGTTTATGCTGGAAAAAATTTTCAATCCTTTGCTATTTGTAAGTTATGTTAGAAAGTTGAGTTCAAATATTCTGATTGAATTTGAGTTTGGTATAAAATTTGGTTAATTCAATGGAACTTAAGAGTCTTGTTTAGTTGAGGATTTTATAATAAAACGATATGGAATGTAACGATAAAATAAAATGATATGGAATGTAACACATGTTGATCGTTTGAAAGGAATGAAATGAAATTGGAAAAAAGTGAAGAGTTTCACGTTACGTTTTGTTCCATTTTAAACAATAAAAACAAGAAATTTTGGATTTGAAAATTTAGGATGGAACGTAAAATAATAAATATATACTACTTAATATACCTTTAGTAATTTTTTGTAATATTAATTATTTCTCCTTACTCTAATAACAACCAATAATTTCTAGATATTTATTAGTTATTTTTGGTAATATCAATTATTTCTATATAAATAAAAATAAAAATATATTATTTTTAAATATAAATAACATAGAATAAAATAAATTAAATAATTAATAATAATTTTTTATATAATAAATAATAAATTGTATGTAATTAATAATAAAATATAAATTTTTATTGAATTTTTTATTATTTTAAAATTAATAATATATAAAAATTATTTGCTAAGGTTGTGAAAATTTTTTATATATTTTTTATTTTAAAATAATAAAAATTTTATTATTAAAGTTACAATCATGACTTTTTAATTAGACATAATTTCTGTTTTAAAATCATAGCGTTAAACTTCCTGCAACAATCATTTTAATGTAAAGGATATAATAGTTATTTATTATACATTACATTAAATTTCATTTCATTCATCTTCGAAACAATATTTCACTACATTACGTTATAAACTCTTTCATCCTTTTCAAACAAATTTTCATTATATTATATTCCATTCTATTATAAGCTGTTTCGTTATGTTCCATTCTATTCTATTAATTAATATTTAATCAAACAGATCCCTAGACTCCTAAGAACTAAAAGAACTTGCTTATATGAACTGAAAAAGAAAAGCCACGATGCATCCTATCATGCAAGTGGATGCCTCTATTCTCTGCATATTAGCCGTTACGAAAGTCAAAAAAAGAAAATCTAATACAACTTTCAAATCAAGTTGGAATTTGGAATCCAACCAAAATCCAGCCATCAAAACATGTCAAGTGGTTGGTTTTTGTCATTATCTCTGGTTGAGATCATTGGTGGAATTCTACCTGACTCCTGTATACTTACTCTTTTCTTTTCTTTTCTTTTCTATTACTTATACGATAACGTTATACTCTATTTTTTAGTATAAAAATTGAAGTTAAAAATTTTGTTTAAAAAAAGAGATTTCGCAAAATATTTAATTTATATGAACCATGTTTGGAGTGTTTATGACTCGAACCTATTTTTGGGTTGAATTCAATCAAAATTCAAATAAGACTCGAGCTCAATAATTGAAACTTGATTCAATTAAGTTTTCGTTAATTTTTTAGTTTAACAAAACGGTACTATTTTAATACATTAAATTTAAAATAAATCAATTTAAGTGAATTCTCTTAAATTCCAAACTAATTCAAAATCCAGTTTTCAATTGTTAGGTTCACTATTGACTCCACATAACTTCTTCACATATTTTAGTAGAAAACTATCATAAACAAGTAAAGTACAATCTCCAATATTATTGAAGAGTATATATATATATATATATATATATAATATACACAATACGAAGATCAACAAGGGCCTGATGAGCTTTTGACCCTTTTGTCTTTGTAGTGGCCTATTCTTTTGTTCTTTGGGCTTTTGATAGTTAAGTTTTTCCTGTTTTGGGCTCCATTAATAATTTGCAGTTTCTCCGCTATGCATTTGAATAAATACGATTTATTATTATTATTATATATATTCGATAATATTTTAATACATAATTAAAGCATAACGACAATTCTACTATTATATAGAAAGAGCTTGAATGCTTCTAATTGATATTTAAAATTTTAGAAAGTAATTATGAATACATTCTAAAATTTGTGTTTAGAATATTCACACATATAATTCAAGTCTAGAAAGTAATTATAAATGCACTTTTAAATAATGATTAAAAACCTCAATCCATTCGATTAGTTCAATCATAAAAATTTTGAACCTTTTAACTTTCTAATTCAATTTAGCTTAAAACTCTTATTGTTAAAAACCGATCAATTTATTAATTAATCGGCTAATTTTTATAAATTAGTTGGTTCTAATAAACCAAAATTAATTAATTAATTTTTATTTAACAATTTTTCACTTAAATTTTAAATCATGTGATAGATAAAGAAAATCTTTTTCAATCATATTTTAAATTCTTTAATTTTTAGTCAATTTTATGACGGTCAAATATCGGTTAAACTTTTTAAATCTTAAACCTCTTGTCTGATTTTTAGAACATTTACACCCTATTCGAATTTTTAATATGGGCAGAGTATAGAGTCTACTAACAAGAATTGAGCTTGGGTCAACTATTTTATAGTCATTTAGATAATTGACCCTTACTACTCATAAACCCTTTAACATTTTCTTGTTTAGCCAATATAAGATACTATAACACTCCTCCTCAAGTGCAACTGGGACTAAACATCCAGTTATCACTTGAAATAAATACAGTGATAACCAGACTAGGCAGTTGAGACTGAACATTTAGATGAACAACCAGGAAATTAATAACCCGGACTAAACCTGCTCTGATACTATATTGAAAAATTTAATATGGGCAGAGTGCAGGGTCCACTAATAAGAATTAAGCTTGGGTCAATCATTGTCCAAATGACTATAACTATTTATTTGAATAGTTGACTCTTACCACTTATAAACCTTTTAACATTTTCATGTTTAGCCAATATAAAATACTCTAACAATATCATAAGTTAAGATTTATTTATGTTAATAATTAAAATTTGGGAAAATCATAAATTGTTGTTTTAGAGACAATCACAGGTTATAAAAATATACCACAAAGTAAATTTTGTTTATGTGATGTAAAGTTTATAATTAAAACTTATATTTTACAATATAAGTTATATTATTACTTAGTACTAAAATTTATATTGTTACAAATTTGATAATTTTAACATGGTAAACATATAATAATAATAAGATAGCATTCTGATTTTAAATAAAGTTAATATTATTTGAATTAAATTCTTAATATATTAAATAAAAACGATTATACTTAATATAAAACTATACAAAAAGTCCTTTTTCCTAATTTATCATTACTTAATATTCTTTATATATATATATATTTTTTTTAATGCAAAATATTATTAAAAATACTTTTTTACTATTACATCTAATATATCGTGAACCGAACTCAACTTGTAATATTTTATTATAAGTTGGATAGAATAAAAAATGTTAGGTTTATCAAATATAAAAGAACCATTTAACTCTCTTGAAAATTAACTATATCCTAAATTATAATTAAAGACCACAAAATTTAAATCAAATTACAAAACGCAATCTTCCAAAATAAATTCAACATTGTAAAATTTATATTGTACGTAATAATGCTCATAAATATGTGTTACATGAACTAAAAAACGTTAGAAAATATATTTGTATTATATTAAAATCAATGTCGGTTCGAAGTGTTTAATCGTAAAATCTTTGAAACATTTAATTTTTTGATTTGGTTTTTAACTTGTCAATTAATTTGCTTTAACAACTCTTGTTGTTAAATTGATCGTTTTATTAATTAATCAGTTAATTTTCATAAATTAATAATTTCTTATAAACTAAATAAATCAATTAATTTTCATTTAAGAATCTCCTTTTTAATTAAATTTCAAATCTTTTAAACATTAAAACTCTTTAATTTTCAGTCCGGTTTCTAAAATATTAATTAAAATATAAAATTAATTTATAAAGTAAAAATTTAAAGTTGAAATTATAAAATATAATTATATATAAAATAAAATATATATATATATTATATAAAATTTATATTTTATATATAATTTATATTTTAAGCATAATATATATAAATTTAATTAATTTAAATGATATATACTGAAAATCGGTATTATTGTCGATAGTTGAATATATCACCTTATTATAATCTTATATTTAAAAAAAATCGAAGCTCGATGTTGCTTGCCTTGCTTGTTTTCCTTTCTACACCTTTACAAGTTCATTCCTTCCAATTTATTACTATAAATACACACATAAGTCGAATCGGAAAGATAAAAAGAAAAGCAATAGGGAAGTGAAATCGAGAGGGGTTGAAGCTTGAAGGCGACAGAGATCGGCTAGTAAACATGAAGATTTTTGTTAAGACTTTGAAAGGAACTTCCTTCCAAATCGAAGTGAAGCCCGAAGACAAGGTTCGCCTTCTTCTTTTCTCTCTATCTGTTTTCGATTAGTGGAATTAATCACAACTCGGCTTCTGTTCTTGTGATTGATTGTGTCCTCTTGTTGCTTGTTGAATGTTTTGATTTTAATCGGTTTAGGTTTGGGAGGTGTTAGTGGATTTTGGGTCTTCGAGTGATTGAATTGATATTTAAAGTTGTGTTTTTGCTAGTTGAGCTTGAATTCGTAGTGGATTTAGGGAATTTGGGGCTTTGTAATGTTTGGTCAACTTACACTAGAGAAGATTTTTCTGGGTATTCAGAGTCAATCGTTATCTGATTGTTGGAACACATAAGAATCAGTTTGCTTCAATTACAAGAAAATTTCCTTGTTCTTTGCTCTACTTAAGAAGAATAAAAAATAACAAGAACGAGTAGTCACCCATTTGAGTAGGGTCTTGGTTTTTTGGAAGGATGTTTATAACAAGCTTGCCTATTTACTGGGATAATTGAACAATTATTCGGTTCATGGAATTCAATGACGATTCACTTTTCATGATATGGTACTGGTCAGGAGGCCTATGCATTTGAAACATCAGGATGCAGCTGCTTTTTTGTTTATTTGACAGACCCAGCAATTCTTTGTGTCAAACATCAAGATTTCTTATTCATCATACTTTTGCTTCAGCTACAAGTGTCTTATACTTAATGCTGTTGTTTCTTTGGTGTAGCTTATAAGAAGTTAAACCCGTCATTTTTGTCTTCAGGTTTCTGATGTCAAAAAGAGTATAGAAACTTCTCAAGGGCCCGATGTCTACAATGCAGCACAACTGATGCTTATTCATCAGGGTAAAGTCCTTAAGGATAACACTACATTGGAAGAAAACAAGGTTGTTGAAAATAGTTTTGTTGTGATAATGACGTCAAAGGTGCGTTTCATTTCTTCTTACAGCTCAACTTGTTGGGGCCAGTTGCATAGCTTATTCTCCTGGGTATCTTTTCATTAACACAAAATGTGTGATTTGTATTGTATTTACACACGGTTTCTTGATTAATAAATCATTTGTTTGGTTGTAGTTGATGTGACTAGGTAGTATCTTTTGTGGTGTTACATCATATAGAAAATTAGTTATAACAGTTCTCATTAGTTAGCTTGAAGAAACTCCACTAAATGCATTCATCAGTCTGTTCCCCTCCCTGTCTTTTATTTTGTTGCTGCCGTAAGCATAATGGCTAGTGGATTATAACATAGTCTCTTTGTACTATAACTATGGCAGACTAAAAGCTCACCTGGTGAGGGTTCAACTACGTCAGCTGCAGCTACAACTAAGGTAAGAGTGTGATTTTGTGTTGTTTGCAACTGTTTTATAGCTTCTGCTGATAGAGAGTTAAAAGTTCAACATCTTTAATTCTGAAATCAGTGTTAATATATTACTTGGTTCCTTATGTTTATGAATTGAGAATTTGTGCTGACTTACGTCCTGGGGATATCTTTCCGGGTTTAAGGAAGAACATTAAAATTCTTAACCTTTCGTGCATTTCTAATTACTTCTTTAGAATATATTGCTGATTCGTTTACAAAGTTTCCAATTTGCAATCTTCTCCCTTTTGTAAATTTTGGCTTCTTATTGTTGATTTTATAGGCACCCCAGTCAAGTTCACCGGCATCAGCTGCACCTCAAGCTCCTGTAACTACACCAGCTAGGTAAGTGTATATCTTTTTACATCATGTTTTTGTGTAAAAGTAATGAACTTGCGATAATCATATATATTGCTTTGACATATTCTGTTTGCACATGTTGTTTCATAGACCTGCTGCTACTCCTGCACCTGCACCTGCACATGCTCCTGCACCTGCTCCTGTTCCTGTTCCTGCTCCTGCTCCTGCTGGGTGTGCATCCTTATTCTCTGAGCTGTTTGTTCTTGTTTGAAAAAATGATTCATGGCTGTTAAGTTTCCCCTTGAGAACCATGGCTATAATTTAATGAGTTGGAGTGATTTCTTTTCTAACTACTCATTGTTGTTTATTGAATCAGGCCAGTAGCTGATGTCTATGGCCAAGCAGCGTCAACTCTTGTTGCAGGAAATAACTTGGAAGAAGCAATCCAGCAAATTATGGATATAGGTGGAGGGACCTGGGACAGAGACACTGTTGTTCGGGCTCTTCGTGCTGCTTACAACAATCCTGAGAGAGCCATTGAATATTTATACTCAGTAGGTTCTCCAATACTTGTACCATATCTTTTGAAGTTTGTTGCTGGGAAACAGTAGTTAGAAGTTCAATTTGAGATAAAATAAGGATGAATTGTTAGATTATTTTTCAAGTGTCAATGATTACTCTGTCTCTGTCTGTGTCTCTGTCTCTCCATGTTGAGGTGTTGAAAGTTTGAGATTTTTCCAGTTTGAAGACATTTGGTGCATTGCTATGAACTGTAGCTTCTATTATAGATAGCTAGTTGAAATTTCTAAGTGGTTATGATGCATGATATATTAGTTGCTTAAACCAATTACTGGGTAGGATAAAGAGAATTAGGGAGATTCAATAAGTGTGTACTTTTTATGTCGATGATTACTTTCTCTCCTCTCTCACTCCCTCCCTCCCTCTCTCTCCATGTTGAGGCTTCAAAAGCGGAGAGTTCTGGAGTCTGAAATATATTCAGTTCATGATTATGCATTCTAGTATATGTAATACAGGGCTAGCTTTAATCTCTTCATCCTTCCGTATGGTTGTGATGCCTGGTCTCCCAGTTTAGTTACCTACTCACTAGGTAAAATTAAGGGGCTATGATTTGGTGTTTGCTGTTTGTAAATTATTCTCGGGTTATATTTGATCTCTTTCCTTTTGTGTTGTATCTTGCCATATTCTTCATGCAACAAATCATTTTCGTTTTGGAGGTCTTAGTATCGAGTTGCAGAAATTATCTTTTCTTCATAAACATATCTCTCTCGTAATTCATGTCATCATGTCTTTCCTAGTCTCTCCAATGTTGTGCAGGTTTCTCATTTATGGTCCATTGCTTATTAACTTCTGTATATTATGCCGTTTTCCATCTCCCAACTATATTGGGATCACAGAATAAAGCGGCTATTAACCAAATTGAATGTATGATTCAGAATTCATAACTGCCTTTGCTTTTTTGTCTGTTAAATCCCTGAACTCATAATTATATACGTACATTAGGGTATTCCTGAGCAAGCTGAGGCTCCACCCGTAAGCCGTGCCCCAGTGATTGGCCAAGCTGCCAATCCCTCAGCCCAGTCTCAGCAACCAGCCCAACCAGCTCCACCTTCTAGTGGACCTAATTCAAGTCCTTTAGATCTCTTTCCACAGGTAGTTTCTCCACAATTTGTACTTTATGATCTGCTGAACGTGGATTCAATCTAATTTCATGTTTTTGCTTTCAGATTTACCTTAAGTTGTTGATCTTTTGATTTTTTACCTCTTCTCTAGGGCCTTCCAAACATGGGTTCTGGTGCTGCTGGTGGTACTGGTGCTGGTACTGGTGCTGGTGCTGGTGCTGGTGCTGGTGCTGGTGCTGGTGCTGGTGCTGGTGCTGCTGGTGCCGGGACTCTTGATTTCTTGCGTAACAGTCAGCAGGTCTCAATTCTTTAGGTCTTGTATTTTTTTTATGGTTGGTTTGATACTTATGATGAACTCAAACATTATTTTCTGATTATTTTCAGTTCCAAGCCTTGAGAGCTATGGTTCAGGCTAACCCACAGATATTGCAGGTTCTTTTTTTGTAATGACTACTTTAGTTTTTCCATCTCTAGAGTGTTTGGTGTAATTCTTCTCTTCTTTTTTGCAGCCCATGCTTCAAGAATTGGGAAAGCAAAATCCTCACCTAATGAGGCTTATCCAAGAGCATCAAGCTGACTTTCTGCGCCTGATCAATGAACCTGTTGAAGGTGGAGAAGGGTAGGATTTGTCATTGTCAGTTCTATTATTCTTTGAACTTGTGATACTTGTTTCTCATTCTGATTTGTTGAGTTAATTGTTAAAGGAATATACTGGGGCAGCTTGCTGCAGCAATGCCACAGGCAGTATCAGTCACACCTGAAGAGCGTGAAGCAATAGAACGAGTGAGTTCATTTGTCTTAATTCAAACTTACGTTGATGCATACCTCAGTTTGACAGATGATGTGATGACAAATTGTCCTTTCAAGATTCTTATACACTATATTTGTTTACTCGGCTTCTAAAATTCTGTGCATAGATTTGGTCATAATACCTTATACCTTGTATCCCTTAAGACATTCTCAATAATGGTATATTTAAGGTTTCTTTTCTCGTTTGCAGCTTGAAGCAATGGGTTTTGATCGAGCAATTGTACTAGAAGTCTTCTTTGCCTGCAACAAGAATGAAGAACTGGCTGCCAACTACCTTTTAGATCACATGCATGAGTTCGAGGAATGACTGGAGTTTGTGAACATATTGCCAATCCTTTCATCCAATCGTCATATTCCTTTTCCAATATATTCCCCTCAAACTTCTTTTCATATCAAGTTTGGAGTTTTTATGATGTGAAGTCTCTAGACAGGGAACAAAGATGTAACATTCCTCCAGTTTCTCCATGTTTAGTATGTTCATACACATGCTGTCTTTTGCAATTTCTTTTATTGTGTATACTTTCACATACTTGGCATGGACGTTCTAATATAATCAGTTTCTAAATTTCATCAATTTATGCAGTATCGTTTGTTTCGTGAAACCGTATTTTCGTGTAATTTTCTGGTTTGAACGTGTTCTTGTCTCTTGATAGTTGCTCTGATGACATTCCTTCAAGTTCTTGTCCAGCCTGAATGTGCAAGAGGATTGCGGTGAAGAGGACCCAGACTTGGAAAATGATCACTATTCTGATTAGGGAATTGTGCCAAGCGGGTTGACGGAGATTCTTAGTTTTTATATCTTGTAAATGTTAAAATATCTGAAAACGAAAGGTGGAATCTTAGTTGAGGCCCCAGGAATCTTAGTCGGGGACTCGAGGAATCTCACTCGGGTTCGAGAGGTGATGGTTTACCTTGTGTCGGATGTCAATGGGCTCTCGTGTTTAGTTGTTTAGGTACCAAGGAAATGGTACTTAATCTATAGGGCCCTAAGTAGTAAAGGTGGTATTGAGTCAAGTTGGATTTGAGCTCGATCTAAGGCTCGAACAGGTTCAAGACTTGTGGCCGAGCTTTTTGACCTAACCGAGTCTGATTTTTTTAACTAAATTTAAGTCTAACTCAAATTTTGAAATTTTTAAAAAGAATTTAAGTGTAGCTAAAATGGGTCTAGTTTAGTTTAAAAAAAGTTAGTATTATATATTATTATGCCTTAATTTCACAAAAAAAAGAAATAATCCTCATTACATGGAATGCTTCATGGAATTAAGTACATTTGAGTTCACAACAAAATTATAAATTATAAATTAATTGCAATTTGTTGTAGTAATAGACAATGTGAATGTAATTGTCATTTTTGATTATGCTAAAAATATGATCAAAGTTGTCATAAATTATGATAAGATGTTCAAAAGTAGTCATAATATTTTGAGTACAATTGTAATTATATTAATATTGAAATTATAAGATTGTTTATAATTTATACTTTAAAATTTTAATTGATAATTACATACTATTGTTATTTTAAATTAAATTGTGTTGTCTCAATAAAAATAATGTTGTTTCCCTTGAAATTTTGTTGAGATGCCAACTTTAAGGAGGTCTAGAAATATATAACATTATCTCTAAACGGGAAGGTTTAAAAATATGCAAACTTACTTTTAATTAGTGGAGAAAAAATAAAAAAAGTTTTTGAAAATGATTGGAAAAAATTAATAAACAAATACATAAGTAAATGAAACTTAATAAAAATAAAAATAAAAGTACATAATAAATAAAAATAAGTAAATTTAAAAATCTGAAATAAATAAATAAATAACCAAAAATAAGTGTCACAAATAAAAGTATTAAGTTAATTAAAAAATGAAAAAATGAAGAAAAGTGTTCAAAATAGTATGAAAAGAGATTTTTTAAGAATATTTTTAATTCGTCAAAATTTCTTATTAAAAGAAAATTTATATAAATGAATTAAAATAATATCTTTTTTTTAAATGAAGGAACCCACAGCCGTTATTCTTTAGATACATACTGGATAAATCTCCGAATTGACATAATAGCCTGCAAATCAAGCCAACCGATTACTACACACTAGGCAAGTCTAGTACAATAGGCTCGATCAAGAGAATGTAGATAGAGAGATTCGAATATAGGACCTTTTAGCTCCATAACTTTTACTCCACTATCTCGACCACAAATAAGGGAATTAAAATAATATCTTTTTTAGCTAATCCTGAACCGACCTAATTTATTGTCCTCCCAAGTGCTTTTCCTCCTTTCCATTCTTATCAGAAGCGTGAAAGCTTTTCCATGTAAGCTTCTTCTCCACTGGAACTTTGTTGTACAACAAACCAAAACCATGTTTTGAGCCATATATGTGAACCGAAAGCGAAGAAATAGCCATACAATGATGGGTTTCTTTCACGAAGATGGATCAAAACCAATGAACGTGTATCTTTTTCCAAGACCATGTGCATTCTTGTCCTTTTCATAACATAACACACTGTTCTTCGGCTCAGTGAAAAAAGTTGTCCATGGAGGACCACTCTCAGTTTGGAGATGCTTTCTTCTTGGTTTCCAGCCATATATATTTTGGACCTGAACTCCATTTTCATGAAAATTATTCTGTCACGTACTATGTTTCTGTAATCTCTTCAAAGTAACGAAAATTCTACAGGTAACATAAAAAGTTGATTGGTGAATGATATTATAAAATTTTCTTATTTAATAATAATAATAATAATAATTAGTAAGAACTATTAAATGACGGACATACAATTAATCTCTTTTCTTATTTTATGAGAAAATAGGAGTAGACAATAATAAATTGTTCTTATTGTAAAAATCGACCGGATTAAAGCAGATTCGCAGTTAAATAGAATTGAAAAAATAGTAACGAATGGACATATTTTACATAGAAAACTCCTAAATTAAGGTAAAAGCTACGGACAAGAAAAAGAAATTTTATTATAAAATTTAAGAATATAATCTCTCTCTATTTTACAAAGAAAAACATTAACTCTCACTAAATAGGAAAAGCAATCTCTAAACTTTTGTAAGGATTTAATAGAAGAAGAGATTTTCTAGGATATTAGAAAACTAATATGAGGAGGCCTATTTATAGGCCTCCCATATGAGTACACCCAGCTGTGGACAGATTGTCCATAGCTGGCATCGTTTTTTTTTCTTTCTACTATTCCTAACTTTGTGCAATCGGCTGCTTTCTTTCTTAACTTTGGTGTAGTCGGCAGCAACAATCTCCCACTTGAAGATTTGATTGAGAGGCAATTAGATCTTCACACTATTCTTTTTACTTTGTCGCTACATGTTGCTTACATCTCTGTCAGGCCACAAGAGGATCGACACCATATAAACTTGTCACCATTGATTGCTTTTGTCATAAAATCTGTTAGGTTATCCATTGTATGAATTTTCTGCATGTCCACCGTTCCTTCTTCCACTTTCTCAAGAATAAAGTGATATTGAGCTCGAATGTGTATTGTCTTTGAATGAAATGCTGGATTCCTTGCAAGATACAAAGCACTTTGATTATCACAAAACAAAATAATGTTCTCTTGTTTGCATTCGAGTTCTTCCAACATCAACTTCACCACACAACTTCTTTACTACGTTGTGTAGCTATTATAAATTTTGCTTCTGTTGTTGATGTAGCCACAACTGACTGCAGTTTTGAAACCCAGCTCGCAACTCCTCTAGCTAGTGTAAACACGTATCCTGTAGTAGATTTACTTGCATAATTAACATTAACATATCCTCTGACAATAAAATCTTATCCTTCATAACATAATGTAACATCTGAGGTTCTCTTGATATATCTGAGAATCCTCTTAATTGTATTCTAATGTTCTTGACCAGGATTCGCAATGTATCAACTAACTACTCCCACTGTATATGCAATGTCTAGTCTTGTACAAATCATAGCGAACATTAAGTTTCTCATTGCTGATGCATACGGTACTCGAGACATCTTCATCCTCTCTTCTTCATTGCTAGAACTCATACCTAAGGATAACTTGAAATTAACATGAAGATGGGTATAAATTGACTTACAATCTTACATATTGAATTGCCACAAGATCTTCTTTAAATAATTCTTCTGAGAAAGTCAAATCTTCCTATTATTTTTGTTTCGGTGAATTTACATCCCTAGAATCTTGTTTGCTAGTCCCAAGTCCTTCCTTTCAAATTCTCTAGCTAATTGTGCCTTTAATTCTTTGACACGATCATTGTTGGGGCCTGTTACCAATAAGTCGTCTACATATAACAGCAAGACTATAAATCATCTTTCTTAAACCTCTTGAATTATGCACAAGGATCTGCATTCAGTCTGTTATATCCCAGCCTCATGGTGATGGAATCAAATCTCTTATACTAACACCTCGGCGTCTGCTTTAAATCTTACAGAGATTTGTTTAACCTGCAAATCAAGTTCTCTTTCCCTTTTTCTTCAAAACCTTCTGGCTGAAGCACTGATAAGAATACCGTATCGTACCGGCTGGTATCGGTTAAAAAATGGTACCAAAATATTAGTTTCGGTACCGGGTTTAAATACCGGCTAGTACCGGTACCCGGTGGTATTATAAATACCGGCTAAATACCGATCAATACCGGAAAATTTGAAAAATATAGGGACTAAATTGTAAAATTTTCAAATTTTAATTAAAAAATTAAAAAAAATCAAAAAAATTTTAAAAACTTTCCCTCTCCCCATCTCACCTCTTACTTCACCCCCTTCCTTTTTCAAAATTTTAATTTATTATTTAAACTTTTATTGTAAGTTTTATTTTAAAAATAAAATAAATATTTTATTACTAATAATTATTGTATATTAAATAAAAATAAAAATAAATTTTTTATTTTTATAATATCATATTTATTAATAAAAATATTTAATTTTTGAAAATATATAATTTTAAAATTATTATTTATAAACTAATATTTATTTTATATATTTCTAATTATTAAATCTATTTTTATTTGAAATACATATAATATATTTTTAAAATATTTTAAATTTAATTATATTTATTAATAATTATTAAATTAATTTATAAATTAAATTAAATTAAGATATTTATAATTTTAGTAATAATTAATTTTGATTACTTAAATATATAATATATTTAATTGATAGTAAATTAAATAATTTATGTTTTTATTTCATATTTCAATTCTACTTAGTTATTTCTTTATCTTGAACTCGTATTGTAAATTGTAATAATTTGAAAGTTAAAGATATTTATTGTTTTTTATTGGATGTTTTGACGTAATTATTATTTATTATATAATGAAAATTGAGATTGTAATATTTAAATACTTTGTATTGTTTTTAATTTTATATTTGTATGATGATGATTGTCTTTTTTCCATAAAAATTGCGGTTATTATTTGTATGTGAAATATCAGAAAATTATTATTATTTCATATTAATTGTAATTATTATTTATTATTATGATTTTTGGAGACAACGTTAAGAATATATAATACAACTGTACAATATGATAATAGACTATTTTTACAAATTTTTTAAAAAAATTGAAGGGTTATTTTATAAATTTAAAAAATTACCCGAAATAGTATCTAGTATTAACCGGTACCGGTATAGTACTGTACTAAAACTCAATTTGATACTAAATTCGGTACGATATTCGCAACATTAGTGTAACCTTTTCTTTCTCTTCTCCTACTCAAGTGCTAACTTTTTTTCAATATTCCAAAGATAATACTTTAAACAAATCAAAATTCCCTATAAAATAAGATTGTGAATAAATCTCCTAATGGAACTAAACTCTTCCGCTTAAGCATTCTGTCATCTTTGACATTATCTCTTCAAAATTCGAGGCTTTAACAAATGATGTTCTAATAAGATGTTTCAAACTAAATTTAATTCGATCTCCACTTGTCACTTCCTAAAATAAACTAACTATTAGTTTTACCAATTAAGCACAAAAAATCAACCCAATACTAAAGAGATGAAGTTAATAATATAACCAAATCACATCTTATCAACAATATGAATATTATAATTATTATCTTATTATAATCTTATTTATAATATATACTCATCACTTGCATTTTATCTTATACTTCAGTTAATTAAATAAATATACATAAATAAAAATATATTTACATAATTTTTCAAAAAAACTTATAATATAGAGTACAATTGTTGTGAATTAACAATTTCTTATTCATAGATAGATTTTCTCACCTGAGAAAACTCAATTAATTCGGACAAGTAAAAGATCAATCTATTTACATTGAATTGCAAAGGTGGTGCCTCCTATATCTTATTCCTAAAATATGTGGATATGATTAATATGTATATTATAAGAAAATAGGATTATTTTCTTAGTCAATAAAATTTCAATTATTATAAATAAATACTTTTTATTAACAGAATAATTTATTGAATATAGTTTTACAAGATTCTTTAATTTAGTACCTAAATAGTTATCATATTTTATTGTAATTATAATATAAATATATCATATAAAGATTAAATGTCAGTCAAAGATGAGATTTGAGTCTAAATTATATTTGTTTAAGTGACTACTAACATCGTTCTTTTAAGCCTTTACTACCAAACGCGGGGTGGCGTATGACAGTATGACACGGTCCTGATGAAAATGACACAATTAGATAATGTGAAGCACGTGGTGCTGCTCCTAAGCTGCTGAGCTGCCGCCCACGCTTTCCAATTTTTATTAATAAATAAGTGTTTGGGTCAGGACAAGGCAAGGCATGATTGGCTTGTTTCATACTTTCCACTTGTTCACGTTTATCTCCTGCCCACTTTCACCGCAACTTTTTGTTAGTTTGTAATGCCATAATTGCCTTTTCTTACACAGATGTATTTGACTTGTTTGACCTTATTGCACGGTTCAGAGAGCGCTTCTATTTCATTTTCAATTCAATAGGAATTAGCTATTTGCTTTTCTTAATTTATAGAAGAAGACGACTCAAGACTCAAGAGATTATTCTTGCTATAAATCAAAATTGGAGTCGATATTTGGGATTACAGTAATAACTATTTTATCGAAAATACGGAAACTGTTATTTGTGTACGAATAAAATTATAAATATATGTATTAATTTATAAATTATACATTTTTAAATAAATTAATAAATTTAATAATTAAATGATTACTGAAATCCTTTAATATGACTTCAATTTCATGGCATCAACAAATTCTCACCCAGAGTTCAAATTTTTAAAACGCAATACTTCTATGATTTAGAGTCTAAACTAAAATTTTTAATGCATTCAATTTTCAAAAACGACCTTGAAAGCACTGGGGGGAAAAAAAACAAGATCCACCATACAAGTGGAAGTGGTTATCTATTATCACTGAAAATGCAATTTTTGTGTGAAAAGTGGTGTATGATCTTTATGCTAACTTAAGCTTTCGTTTTAAGCATATCAAAGTCAAATTGGGGTGAAAAATGAGGAAGGGTGAAGCAAAATGTATAAAAGTTATTTCAATTGATAAAAAACATATTTTTTATGCATTCATTAATGCAAAAGTTTTTAAATAGAGACAAGGTTGACAAATTGTAATTTATTTTTAAAGTTTAAAGAAATAGATGATTTACAATATAAAGATACTAGAATTTGTAAAGATTAACTGAATTAACTTTATTATTTAACTTTGAATATTCAAATTATGTTATTTATAAATTATTATATATATATATATATATATTTAAAATTTTACTTAGAGAACAATAATTTTACTATTATAAAAAATAAAAAACAATTATGTTCTATGATTCAAATTAGTAAAAGAAAGTGAAGTCGGAAATCATAATTTTCTATCTTATATTATTTAGGAGTTATTACATTATATACAACTTCTAACCCCGTATCACACTTTACATCTCATTGCTAGCATTTCTATGTGACTCCTTTTACACTTATGTATCTTTTGTCATTTACTCCTTTCAGCCACGGCCACTTGTGATGTCCTTATGTGGCGTCTATAAGACCTTCTTTTTGGTGTTTGGTAAACACCAATATTGCACAACTTTGGCAAGATAATAGTGGCATATTTTGGTAACTTGTAAGATCTCCTTGATGATATGTGGCCACAAAATCATATATTATATAGGCTGGTATTATTTAATGTATGCAAGGAAATGGAATTGCATCAGTGGACAGTCTTGGTTGGTTAGTGGACAACCTTGGTTTAATGTGGCTACTTGGATGGGAATACTACAACTTGCATGGCATTTTTCATGGTGTGTTGGACATAACCTTGCATGACTTGCATGGATATGGTCGCTATTGAAACATTATGCATATTATTATTAGACAGTTTTATGTAAACTATCCGAACCACTTATAACTGTCATTTGTTTTTATCTTCTAGTTGTTAATGTCTACATGATATAAATATGTTATAAATCCTCAGACCTACGTGTGCTATGTAGTTAATATATCTAGAAATAAAAGTCCCTTTATTTGTAAAACTATTATTGGTTCCATTTGCTTCACAATTTGAAGTGTATCATATAATTCTGCACCACTGGGACAACCTTTGCACAACGTTAATTTAGTTCTTTATAGTGGGATTATTTTTGCTAAATCAAGTTAGAAGACTTGGTTGCATTATAGGGCAGAAATTGGTGAGTTTGTTAGCCTTAAAAATACCCTATAACATGTTGGTATCAGCGTAAGGTTTTCAAGGGCATCCATGGGATAAATAATGGGTAGAAACATGGAGCAATTGAGAGAAAGGATGGCTCGATTGGAAAAAATTTTTGGACCAATTTTGGAAGATGAGGGATTCATCATAGTGGCTCGATTAGATACCATAACTGAGGCGTTTGAACACATCTATAAATAATTGGGTGACATTTTAAGTGCAATAAATAGGAGAGTGATGGTGACGAAAGATGCATTGGAACTTCTTTAAACCAATGTTGTCCAACATAACGAAGAGAGTTGGACAAGGCTCAAACTTTCAAAACTAAAGCATTTTGATGGTGTTCGAGATGTTAAGATGCTAGAGAATTTCCTATGGGACACGGAACAATGTTTTCTTGCAGTAAGGCGCTAAAAGGTGACAAAGTGATGCTAACTAGTCTGACTTGGTTGATGATGCCAAGTTATGGTGGTGTGCAAGGATAGATGATGATCTAAATGTGGGTCTTCCATGAGTTGATACATAGAGTACATTAGTTTGAGAATTAAAGGACCAGTTCTTGCCTTATAACACCTCTTGTATAGCGAGGGAAGCATTGAGAAAGTTGTGGCATGACGAAACGGTCTGAAACTATGTTAAGGTGTCTATCTCTTTGATGTTAGATATTTGTAACACGTCGAAAGAAGATAAGCTTTTCAACTTCCTATCGGGACTTCAATCTTAGGCACAAATTGAACTATGAAGGCAAGGTGTTCAAGACCTACCAAATGCCATAGTTGCTGCCGATTGGTTGGTGGATTTATGGGTAAATAAAGACAAAAAAATGTCTAGTAGCAATGGTAATAGCAAAGTTGTTGGAGAAAATTTCGTGGGGCAAAATGAGAAATGTAAAAACATGCAAACCAATAAAAGTTCTACTTAACAAAATGTTGCTTGTTTTATATGCAACAGATCACATTATGCAAGAGAATGTCCAAGGATGACGAAGTTGAATGCATTACAGGAGGAGTATAACGGTGAAATAGCTATTGCTAATCTATTGGTGGTGGAAAATACACCTAGAAGTGAGACTTTTAGGACTTTTGATGCATAAATATGATGGCTACACTTCGAAGGGAGACAGGAGGGGCTCATATAAACTTCCTTTGGTGGTGATAAGGGACTGCAAATAGACTTATAGTCCCATCTTTGACTATTCCATTGGTAGCAAAGAAATTATTATATTATATAAGCCAAAGTTATTTAATGTATATTGGGAAATGAAATTGTGATAGAAGACAACTTTGGTTCGTTAATGGATACTTGGATGGGAATACTAAAATGTTGAATGGAATCTTGTATGGTGTGTTGGACGTAAGCCTTGCATGGCTTGTATGTATATGAATGCTACTGAAACATTATGTCGTTTAATTATTGGACAGTTTTATGTAAACTGCCTAATCTACTTATAATTATCCAATGTTTTTATCTTCTAGTTGTTATACATCTGCAGGATATAAATATGTTGTAAACCCTCAAACATGCATGTGTTATGTAGTTAATATATTCGCAAATAAAAGTCCCTTTGTTCTTAAAACTATTCCTGGCTCCATTTGCTTCATAATTCCAAATGTTTCATGTAATTATGAACTATGAACCACTAGGACTTCCTCTACACAACATTATTTTCGTTCTTCATTATGGGAGGATTTTTGCTAAATCAAGTGAGAGATTTGGTTACATTATAGGGCAGAAATTGGTGAGTTTGTTAGCCTAAAAAATCATCCAAGTCTAAACCGTTTGGACCCCTTAGAGGTTCTGTAATAGTGTCCATTATACTTGTACTCCATTTAAAATCAACGATATTGGCATGAAAATAGTGAGACCTTTTTATGAGCCAAGCTTGTATTATCATAAGATGTGATCGGTTTCTGTCAAAATAAGGTCAACACTCATTTATTTTAGGTGTGCAATAGGTTATGTCTGGCCAAATATGAAATTATTTATGCCTTGACTCAAAACTCTTTACAAGTGCCTTCATTTTAGTAATGTTTTAAAAATTTAACTGGAAGTTAAACCAGTAAGACAAGAAGGTTAAGATGTAAAAGGTTTAACTGGTATTAAACCGTCACAAAAATGATTAAAGATTGAATAAAATTAAAGAATTTAAAATACGATTGAAAGAGATTGTCCTTATCTATCGAAATATTTGAAGTTTAATTAAAATAGATTATTAAATAAACATTAATTGATTTATTTTAATTTATAAGAATTTAATAATTTACAAAAATTGATCAATTAATTAATAAATTGATTAGTTTTTAACAACAAACAACAAGAGTTATTAAAGTAAATTGAATTGAAAAATTAAAAATTGAACCAAAAAATTAAACTACTCAAGATTTTTACAGTTTAGCTAGGTGAATTGGTTGAGTTTTTTAATCATTGCAAATAATCATAGATAAATATATTCCCTAGCCAAGGAATGACAACTCTTTTCGGAAATGAATGATCACAAATATTCTTGTAGCAAGAAAGATGAAGAGGTAGGACAAAATATGAAAGTGGCAGAGAAAGTAGAGAAAGGAAGAAAAATGGAAGTGATACAAATATGAAAGCAATGACAAAGAGAAAAATAAAAAAGATAAATTCAATAATAAAATTAAAATTTTAATTATATGTAATTAAAATTTTGAATAAATTAAATCGAAAAATTAAATTCAAATTAAAATTAAATTTTAAAACTTTAAAATCGTTTAAAATCTATTTAAATTAAAGCAAATTTATTGAATTTAAATTGACCGAAATTATGTAAAATTTGTTATCCCTAATTTATTATCCTTTTTGAAGAGATACAATTTTTCATCCAGTGAACAATTTTTTCAAAAAAAAACCTTAGAAGTAGGGTTAATGGTCAAATACACTATTACTTATTATGATTTCTTTACTTACATATTTTGCTACTCAACTTTACATGTAATATCATATCCTTGAAAGACACTATTCTTAACTTATTGTTTACTAAAAACTTAAAAATTTAACATGTCCACAGTTTCAAAACATTTGTCAGAAATTTATTTCTATAGTTTAATAAATCTATATATTTACTTTTATTTTATTTAAATTAGTATCTAGTTTATATTTTCTATTTTATCATGCTGTATTTATATTTTATAAATATTTTATTATTATTAAAGATTTAAAGATATTGAAGCTATAATTACTAAACAAATGTATAATAAATCAAATATATGTTACGAATACTACATATTTTTATCACATTTTCATTTGTTATACGTTTTCTTTTACATTTTTGTATTTTCATATATCGCAATTGTCATTTGTAATATCGAGAACTTCGTATATTATATATTTTTGCACTTTTGAAATGTTTAATGTTAGATCACAGTTGTTCATTTTAATTCTTCAAGAAGTCTTTATTTTATGTTTAAGTCACATTTCTTTTTGTTGGAGGTCCCTCCATTAAGGACATCCCATATTGAAAATGGAAGGAAGGCTTAAGTAGATTTCTCCCTATAAATTGGCACCAAAAGGGAAGGCTTAAGCATCCAAGCAAAATAGGCTCAGTGAAAGGAGAGAAAAATAAAGAGAGATATTTTTTATTAAGCTTTCAATCAAAGGTTATTTGTGATCAGATTTAGCTGATATTTTATTAGAGATATTTCAAGACTTAGGTCTTGAGATTATTAAGGATCATAGTTTTGTGCCCAATAATTTAGCCCTAATGTTCCTCTATTTGTGAGATATTTCTCCACTCCTTTTATATTTCCAAGAGCTTAATCATTTGAGTATCTCGGTGTAGTACCTTTAGTCTTATCTAGAGAGATTTTGTTATACCCATTATTTTAAATAGTGGAGATGTTTTATATTACGTCTCATAGTTTTTACTCTCCATATTGGGGATGTTTTCTACGTAAAATTTGGTGTGTCTTTCTTTGACTTTATTTTATAATTTCAATAGTTTTCTCCACTTAGTGACTTCCACGCCAGTTTATAACAGGCAGGAGAGGCTTTTTTCCTCTACATTGGTGTGTCTACCTCCTATTAAACTGGTATCAGAGCACGATTACTAAGCTGGTCATCCTTTGTAAACGATGGACGTCAACACAAGTAGAATAATCAGTTTGAACAGAGTCAACTTCCAAGTATGGAATGAGAAGATGAAAGATCTCCTTTATGTGAAGGGATAATGAACTAGTATTCGGTGCCACAAAACTCAAAGGCAAATCTAACACCAGGTGGAGTCTATTACATAGACCAGTTTATGGATTCATCAGAAACTGGTGAGAAGGAAGTAGACAAGTTATGGGCCAAACTCAAGAGCCTTTATGCTCGAAAGTTTGGCAAGAACAAAATCTTCATGATTAAACAACTCATAGACCTGAGATACCAAGATAGAACACCGATGATGAATCACTTGAATACTTACCAAGGGATCATTAATCAAATGGCCACTATGAGGCTCACTTAAGACGATGAGCTGCTCGGATTATGGCTTTTGGGATCCTTACCAAGATCTTAGGATACATTCAGAACAATGCTCTTCAACTCAGCCCCTGAAGATGTAGTCTCTATAAAAAAGGTTAAAAGTAACCTTTGGGAGGAGGAATTCAAAAGAAAGACTCAAGGCTTATCTCTAAGTTTGATGTCACAATCACGGAGACAAGAGGGAGAAGGAAAAGTAGAGATCTAAGTCAAAGAAGCAGATCCAGTAGTAGACCCAACAGATCTGCTAACATTAAATGCTTATATTATGGTGAAAAAGGCCACCTACAAAAGAACTACCAGAAGCTAAAAAGAGAAGGCAAGAGGAATCACGAACTAGAGAAGAATGATGCCAACAGTCAAGATTAGATTACTATCATCGAGGATCTACTTGTGATCTATAATGAGGAGATTAGTATTCTGCGAGAAGAAAAGAGTTGGGTAATTGATAGTGGTGCTTCAACTCAAGCGATTGCTTAACGGGCACTGTTTACATATTATACATTCAGAGATTATGGGCCTGTGAAAATAAGAAATAATGGCTTCGCACAAGCCATTGGCATTAGAGACATTTTTTAGAGACCAATAATTACATGAGATTAGTACTGAAAATGTCAAACATATTCCAAATATCAGATTTAGTATAATCTCTATAGGAAAGCTTGACGATGAAGGGTTTTGCAACACTTTCCATGATGGTGTATGGAAACTTACCAAAAGTTCTATGATTGTAGCAAGGGTAAGAAGCATGAGACATTCTATATAATGAAAGCCAACACTCACAGTGGAAATGTCAATGTTATGAAAGATGAAGATAGAGTTGAGTTGTGACATAAAAGACTCAGCCAAATGAGTGAGAAAGGCTTAGCAGTGTTAGGTAAGAAGGGACATCTATGTGGTGTTAAGAGTACATATCTCAGAAAGTGTGTTCATTGTCTATTAGGAAAGTAGAATCGGGTTGCTTTCAATAGTTCACCTCCCTCCAAAAAACCAAATTTACTTGATTTAGTACATTTTGATGTATGCGGTTCGATGAAGACAAAGTTACTTAGTAGTGCTCTCTACTTCATGACTTTTATTAATGATCACTCAGGGAAGATCTGGTCTTACACCTTGAAATTGAAGGATCAAGTGTTAGATGTCTTCAAACAATTTCAAGCTTCTATCAAAAGAGAGACAAGGAAAAAACTTAAATGCATCTAGACTGAAAACTAGGGCGAGTATTCTGGTTTATTTGATCAGTATCGTAAAGAGTAAGGCATTCAGTATCAGAAGACGCCACTAACGACGCCACAATTGAATGGTTTGGTAGAAAAGACGAATAGAAATCTAGGGGAAAGAGTCAAATTCTTATTATCACAAGCAAAGCTGCCAAAATAATTTTGGGGTGAGGCATTGAATACAACAGTGCATGTGGTGAATCTCTCACCTTTTGTTCCATTGCATTTTGATGTGCCTAATAGAGACTGGTTAGGGAAAGATGTCAAATATGCTCATCTTCGTGTCTTTATATGCAAGGCATTTATGTACACTCCCAAAAATGAGAGATTCAAGCTTGATGTTAAGACCAAACAACACATCTTTTTGGGTCATGCCCTTCATAAATTTGGTTATAGATGCCACAATTTAATGGCTTAATAGAAAGGATGAATAAAAATATGGGGGGAAAGAGTCAGATACATATTATCACAAGCAAAGCTGCCAAAACAATTTTGGGGTGAGGCATTGAATACAACAATGCATATGGTGAATCTCTCACCCTTTGTTCCATTTCAGTTTAATGTGCCTGATAGAGTCTGGTCAGGGAAAGATGTCAAATATGATCATCTTCGTGTCTTTAGATGCAAGGCATTTGTGCACACTCCCAAAGACCAGAGATTCAAGCTTGATGTTGAGACCAAACAACACATCTTTTTGGGTTATGGCCTTGATGAATTTAGTTCCAAACTTTACGATCCGATTAGCAAGAATCTTATTCGAAGCTGCATGTTGTGTTCATAAATAATGAGACCATCAAGGATATCCAAAAGGCAAAAGATGCAACACTTAAAGACAATGATGATGTGTTTGATTTGGATCCAATTAGCAAGGTACCAACACAGGCAAATGTTGAGGAGGACACTTAACAAGATGTAGCTAATGAGGATGTTCCTTTACCAATAGAGGTAGATGATGTTGATGATGACCAGACACAAGAAGCATAGGATCTAACTCCACTCAAAAGGTCTGACAGAGACAAAAGACCTTTTGCTCGATACTCTCCAAATGAGTATGTATTACTCACTAATGGGGGAGAACCTGAGAGTTATGAAGAATCCATGGAAGTTGAACACAAGGAACAGTAGGTTGAAGCCGTACAAGAAGAGATGAAGTCACTCTCTAAGAATCACACTTTTAACCTAGTAAAGGTTCCCAAAGAGAAAAGAGTTTTAAGGGATAGATGGGTGTTCGGGGTAAAATATGAAGAATACTTATCATAACCACGATACAAAGCCAAGTTGGTGGTCAAGGGATTCAGTCAAAGAAGGGGTATTGATTTCAATGAAATATTCTCACCAGTGGTGAAGATGTCATCAATTTGAGTTATCCTCGACTTAGCAGCTAGTCTTGATTTAGAAGTCAAGCAAATGGATGTGAAGACTGTCTTCTTTCATGGTGATTTGGGGGAAGAGATCTATATGGAGCAACCAGAGGGTTTCAAAGTCAAGGGGAAAGAAGATTATATGTGTAGGCTGAAGAAGAGTCTTTACAGTTTAATGCAAACACTGAGGCAATGGTGCAAGAAATTTAAGTCGTTATGGGGGACGAAGGTTATAAGAAAATGACTTATGACCATTGTGGTTTCATAAAGAAATTCTTTAAGATTGATTTCATTATTTTATTGCTCTATGTTAATGACATGCTGATTGTTGGCAAAATATTACTAGAATTGCCAAACTGAAAAAGCACTTAAGCAAATCTTTTGCTATGAAAGACTTGGAGCTAGCAAAGCAGATCCTTGGCATAAGGATTACTCAAGACAAAAATATAAGGAGGTTATATCTGTCTCTAGAGAAGTACATTCAGAAAGTGCTTCAAAGATTCAACATGGAAAATGTTAAAGTAGCTAGCTCCCTTCTCGCAACCCACTTTAAGTTAAGCAATAAATACAATCCTTCTAAAAAAGCAGAATATTGCTTACTCCTCGGCAGTAGGAAGTTTAATGTATGTCATGGTATGCATAAGGCCAGACATAGCTAATGCAGTTGACATGGTCAGTAGATTTCTCTCAAATTCGGGAAGAGAGCATTGGAATATTGTGAAGTGGATTATGAGATATCTCCGAGGTACTTCTGACTTAAGTCTTAGTTTCAAAAATGAAAAGCCTATATTAGTAGGCCACACAGATTCATATCTAGGTGGAGATGTTGACACCAAAAAGTCTAGTTCAAGATACTTGATTACTTTTGTAGGGGGAACAGTATCATGGCAATCAAGATTGCAAAAGTGTACTGTGTTGTATATTACCGAGGCAAAGCATATTGCGACAACAAAAGCACGTAAGAAGTTACTATGGATGAAGAGATACATTCAAGAACTTGGCTTCAAGTAACATAGATATGTCATGTATTGTAACAATCAGAGTGTTGTCCATCTTGGTAAGAATCCAGATCTTCATTCGAAATTAAAATATATCGAGATAAGATACCATTGGATCAGAGATGTTTTGAATTCCAAGCTTTTAACACTTGAGAAGATACGCACGGGTGAAAATGGTGTTGATATGCTGAAAAAGGCATTAACAAGAGATAAGCATGAAGTTTGTAGACTGATCGCAGGAATGGCAAGTCCTTCCAACTAATATAGAAATAGGAGTATTATCCCCTCTATGATGATGGTCCTAAATATCGGGAGGGCGAGATTTGTTGGAGCTCCCTCCATTAAGGACATCCCATATTGAAAATGGAAGGAAGGATTAAGTAAAATTCTCCCTATAAATTGGCACCAAGAGGGAAGGCTTAAGCATCTAGGCAAAAAAGGCTCAGTGAAAGGAGAGAAAAATATAGAGAGAGAGATATCTTCAATTAAGCTTTCAATTAAAGGTTATTTGTGATCAGATTTAGTTGATATTTTATCAACGATATTTCAAGAATTATGTCTTGAGATTATTAAGGATCATAGTTTTAAATAATAATTTTATTACATGAATTATATATTTGTAACTGACTCTTCTCATTACATTTTTTATAGTAGTTTTTGTGTTCTTATTTCTATTTTTATATTTTAATCATTTCATTTCTTTACATATTTAACTTATATATAATTATGATTCAGATTTTGAGCTGATAATCATAAGAAATGGGGCACACGTGTTTTTTTAAATTAAATTTATTATTATTATTATAATAATAATTATTATTATTATTAAGAGGGAAGCAGCTATGCAACTTCTTAGGTTTGCTCTTATTACAGTTGTTGTATCTATCTTTACAAAATGTAGCAAGTTATAAAATATGTCGATGCCCTCTCATTCCAAATTTTCTTCTCCTTTGTTTCAATGTATGCCCTCTCATTCCATATTTTCTTCTCCTTTGTTTCAATGTATTTTTTAGTTAATTTATTCATTATGCCCAATCGTCCAAAACTAATCTTTAATGCTCTTTACAGATAGATAAATAAAGAAGTTATTTCTTTCAACTTGTAAGGCATTTACTAAAATAGTAATTGATTCCTCATTACTGATTATTATGTTATTCCATTATAGTATTCATATTTTAGATTTTCTTTTCTTTATTATTATAATATTTTATAAAAAATTTAAAATTTCTTTCATCTATATTTGACCAGTACCTTGATTATTATAGTTAGTAAAGACTAATGTTAAAGAAATTACATGGATATTCAAATATAGATTTGACGCTTATTAAATATGAAATATAATATTTTAAAATTTTTTTTTACTACTTTATTTATGAATTTTTAAAATTATAAACAATTTTGGTACATAGATAACTAAAATTTTATTAATATTTAAAAGAAATTGAATAGTGGAAAATATAAATCAAGGGGATGAAAATACGTGATAAATCCCTATTTAATAACAAATGGTCCTTTATTTTTGTATACTTATGAAAAGGAAAAATTCCACAAATCTTTTGTGATAATTCTTATGTTACCTTTAATAAAATTATGTTATGATAATTATTTCACTAAAGTTAAAGAATAACTTTTAGTTTAAGCTCTAGTACCAACGCAATTAAAGTTAGAATAAGTAAATCCAATTTTGATAGGAAATCAATAAAAAAAATGCATAGGAAATAACCAGGTTGGGGGCGGCTTGTTTGTTTAATTTAACGAGGCTGGGGTAGTTGTTGCACGAGGGAAAGCGGGTTTACACACGTGGTCAGTATTAAGAACCTCAAAAGTAAAGATATTGGAAAGAAGAAAAGAGGGTAAAAAGACAGCTTCAAGCCACTGGCCCTGCCCAAGCAGAAAAACAAAACGTGACCCAATTCGTTTGTAATTTGCAATTGCAAGCAAACAATTATTACTACCAACAACCTTGTAATATAGTACTGTACTTGTAAATGATTTAATTGATGGAATCCGGACCTAATAAAGGGTCAGGATCAGGATTTTATCTTCCATGACGCCAACTACTTTATTCCTTCTCATGTTTAAATTAATCATGTCTCCTGTAATCTTATATTTGGAAACTGCCTTGCCTACCGATCTTTTCCACGGCTCGTCACTCGGGTCCCTCCGTAGGCCATTCTTCTCCAAATCCTGGGTTTTGGACTGACTTTATTGTCCATCTACTTCTCTTTCTTCGTTCAACAATAATTTTGTCCTTTTATTTAAATTAATAGTTTAATTCAATTACGAGGTAAAGTTGCTTATCGTAACTATCATTACTCTCTAAGTATTACAATTTACAACAAGAGTTCGTGCTGAGAAAACAACCAACTAAAAGTGAAATCTGAAACAAAAACATTAACAATTCTATTTATATTGCATATATAGAATTTAACATATACATCAAATATAAGAGAAATTAAAAGAAGAAAATAAAAAAACATGAAACTTCATTCAATCAAATATTCGCTAAAATTGCATTAACTCAATTCTAATTTGGTATAAAATCTTCATCATTTAGATGAGCCTCATCATCACCATTATTAAAATTCATTACACCAAATGACATGTCAATACTTTCACATTCAAGATTATCTTCCAAGTCACTCTCATCTATTAAACCTGGTTCATTAGAAATCCAATTCGCCAAAAGATAGATATGGTCAAGGTAAATTGGATCTACAAAACTATTTGTTCTTTTAAGAGTTCTAGTAAACATGTAAAATTAAATTATTAAGAAATTACAAGAAATTATATTCAGCTTAACAATGATAATAACATACCTTTTTCGAAGCTTTAACTTGTATAGAATAATCACCAAGTCGTTCAATCTTTTGTGTTTCTATATATTTCTTTTCTTAGAATGAATAATTCAAACATGCTCCAATCCTTTTCATACCCAATTGCACTCATGCATTGACTTAAAAATCGAACCATAGATATTGGCAATTATGGAATACTAGTCTCGATTTGTTCCCACAAGCAATTGTGAGACAACAAAAGTAATACTAAAAACAAAATAAAATGATGATTAATTTCTATCAAGTAACAAAAGTGAGAAAAATATATACCTAAATTATTCTTGTATCTTTGACAAATAGCAATAGGCATCCTAAAATTACCAGAAACATCCTTATAAATCTTCATTTATGAGCTTAAGAGATCTCACATTATCTCATGGGCAATAATTGTTGTAATAGTTAATATCATTCCCCTATTAACTTCTTTTTTTTTTTGTAAAATTTGGACTAAAATAGACACTAGGATTTAAAATGTCTTAATTGCAAACAAAAGAGAGTAATGTTGTCTTTCCTATCTCTCATTAATGACTGCATGATAAGATGTATGTAAAGAAGATCTATTTTTTATATTAGCCTTGATTGCTCCCTTCGCCCCCTCTATGACATCATAAAAATAATTCATTGTTGCCTTCTCATCACTATTAGCTAAACAAAATATTCTCACCAAAGGCTTATAAACTCATATTAGAAATTGAAACTAGGTTCAAAATTTATGATCTTCAATTATAATTCTAAAAACCTTAACTTCAATATTAAACCTGATATATTGTGATGCGACTCACTTAGCACTTGTAAATATTTATCTCAACTCCTTAATCATAACAAAATACTAAAGTGATAAGAAATTAGTTACAAACTTTGTTATAGTAGGACGACACAAATTCTTACAATTAGTGAAATCCTTCCTCATCAATTTTAAGACCCACACACTATTATAGATAAACTTAGTCACTTTATTTGCTTTCTATATAGTCTCATCAATAATAGGAAAATATCTAACATTATATCTAACATCTCCTATATTTTCCAACATCAAGTCAATGCAATGTACATCACATAGAGTTCAATAAAAAGAATTATATATGCTTTGCAATCTTTTCTCAGCTAATTTGCAAGTAAAATCATTGTCAGTAATAAACTAAACAATATTTTCTCACCCAATTTTATTAACAATTTCATCAATATCTGAAAGAGAGTATCAACATTTCTAACAAGGCTAAATGTATTAATAGACTTCAAAAATATTGTCTCCTTAGCATAATAAACTGAAAAATTGATAATGGGTTTATGTCTTCTATTTGTCTAACTATCACACATGATTGAACATTTATAAGTTGCCCAAGTCATTCCTCCATCTAAACAACTCTTTATTTCATTAACAAAGTTGATAAAAAATTTACCTCTATAGTTATCAATTAAAAGAGCCCTATATCCTAGACCGTAAGAGACAATAACATTCACCATAGGTTGGTAATAATATAACTGGCACCATTGAAGAATACACCTGAATCATACCACCGCTCTGTTGCCATGTCCACATTCTGAGCCATTTTTTTAAATTATAAGACACTACGAATTGAAGGCTGAGCTCTATGAGTGCTTTGTGGTGAAGAAAATAGACACAGGTCTTCTTCTTTTTCTCACATCAGGTACAAAGTTCCCTTCTTGTTGGTAGGATTACCACAACCTTCAACATCTCCACCATCATCCTGACCACCAAGAAAAAAAGAACTTCTATAACCAATTTCACAGTTAGCTTTTGTCTTCTATCTTTTTCATGTTAATATTCTTCAAGTAAAGTCTTCATTTACTATTTCACATCATATATCACTTTTTTTTATAAGGGTCTACTTCACCTTTGATCATAGCTAAATGCTTCTTTAATTTGGTGATTCTCCCAAAGTTCAAATGTTTGTTGCAATGCAGACAAATGATATAGTTCTTCATTCTGGGAACCAATCTAGATGAGTCCAAGCTGAATCATCAAATCTTCCTGAAATGATTGAATTATCAGGAGTACTTGAACTTCCTTCCATTTATCTGAAAAAATTAATGAAGATATGTATTAAAATTAAATTAATAAACTTATATTCAAAAATACAATTTGTGTATACAATATCATTACATAACTATAAAAATTCAATATTCAATTCTAAACATATCCAAATTTTAGATGGACTCTATCTTACATCTTTCTTTATGATAACACACATTGTAAAATTGGCTTTTTTATAATAATACACATTGCAAAATGATTTAAACACTTACAATTTCATATTATGTTGAGTAATGAGTATTCTCTCATATATTCACTGACTATTTTCTACTACATATTTAACTATCCATAAAATAAGATGATGAATATGTATTTACTACCTATAAGATATTATTAATATTTGTAATATTATTTCCTAATGACAACAATGAATAATATAAAAATGAAAACATTTAATTTTCTTCACCTAGTTTCATATATTAAATGATTTAATTATATATTAAATATTATATTTAAATGATTAATCATATGTTAAATATCTTTTATATACAAACAATAATTAGTAAACTGTATGTTTCATATAAATTAATTAACAATTTAATGAATTAATTTTGATACCATTTTATGATTATTAAAATAACAATATGATATGACATGTTCTTGAATTATACACAATTCACAATGCGTATATGTTCTTCCATAAGCTATTTACAATATTATTTTGATCTCGTTTCTTCATAAATTCACTGCCTAAATGTTATTTAACTATACTCAATTTAGACAACCAATTCTAACTTCCAAGTCCAAATTGTCGAATGCATATTTTATAAACCATTCATAATACACGTATGACACAACCAAATCACAACGTAATTACAATGCAGAGTAGAAACAAATAACCTAAAACACAACAAAAAATTTAGACAGTGCACCCAAGTTAAAGAAGGCCATAGGTTAATGGGGTTGGCTCAATCAGATGTAGATGAACTTGGATTTTGGAGCTGGATTTTGCAATCTGCACTGTGAAGTTCGAGAATGTTTGATTGGAGTCATTGGGCACACAGCAGAGCATCGACTACCGAGCAAAAATGGTGGAGACTGGAGAGCAGCGACAGTGAACGGTCCCAGGCTCAGTCTCTGCTCTCCAGTCTCTCAACGATAGGTGTGTGTAGAGGAAGCAGTACTACGACGAGCGTATATGGGAGACTGAGAGGGCAGTAGTAGGAGTGTATGGGTGACTCAAAGGACAGCAGCGTGAAGACTGAATAAGAGGAGGGCGGTGACGTGAAGACTGAAAGTGAGTGGGTTTTTAGTAAAGAAGAGTGAAGAAAAGTTTGGTGTTTTTAAGGTTTATTTTTTTTTCCAATTTGGTTCATAATTTTTAAAAATTACTATTTGGTCCTCAAAATTTTGCAATATTTTGGATAATAGTCAATAAAGCTAGTACTATTAAAACTAATAAATACTGACTGATGTTCATAACCAGAACAGTGTTAATATTTTGAATATCATTCTACTCCGACCGATATGTGTACAGAACGGTACTCATAAAGTTGTCATAGATGGGCTTTAGGCGGCAAATCCCATAAAACACCCTTGTGTTATACTTAATCATTTAAAAAATCTCTTGTGATAACACTTGTGATATTTGATTTACTTCACGTTAGCCCTTTTGGCCCAATTAGGGCACATTTATCCCTCAACCCACCTTTTTCCATTTTCCATCACGTTTTCCTTATAAATGAAGGAATACAAAAATAATACAGATATGGTATTATATGGTATAAATATCATAACTGAGGCCCACCATCTTAAAAAAAACCCTTTTAACACGATTCGAAGATAGAGAAATCAAAAAACACGCAATCATCCATCTTCTTTTCTCCTTGCAATCTATCCTCAACCAATAATTCTTCAATATAGAGAAATCAAAAAACATGCAGACATCCATCTCCTTTTCTCCTTGCAATCTATCCTCAACCAACAATTCTTCAACATCAATCCTAATGTAATTGGGTATAATTTTTGTGTTTCTAAGTGGTATAAAACATCCACTATCAACTGAAAATCCAGAAATTCCCAAATTCCTAATTCAAGCTGAAAATCCTAACTTCAAAACTAGCTAACCAAAAATCAAAGAATACCAAGCTCGATGAGAGGAAATGGATCGCTTTCATCATCATCGACACAATTTTCAACTGAAAAGAGCCAAAGGTTCACAAGAAATTATAGCATGGAGTTGAGGCAAGTGCGTTGTGATTGTGGAAAATCTACTACTGTCTTAACGTCTTGGACCCAAGAGAATCCAGGTAGAAGATTTTGGTGATGCCTGAATTATTAGAAGCTAAATGATTGTAAGTATTTGGATTGGGTTGATGGAGAAATGAATGATAGAGCTAAGTTCCTGATTTTGTCTTTAAGAAATTAATGTGTGAATTGAGGAATGAGAATAGAGATTTGAAGAATAGCAGGTTTATGGAAATTGGTGGGAGGATGGAAATTGGTGAAATGAATAAGTTGAATGACTTGAAGACTGAAATTCAATGTCAGTAAGCTGAAATTGAGTGTGTGGTTCTGAAAGTGCAAACAGTGAAATGTGAAGCAAAAAAGCTAGTGAAGGCCGTGAAATTTTATAGGATTGTATGTTTGATATGCATTGTAATTGTCATGATAGCTATCTTTAAATGGTAGTTGTTGAACATGCAAAAAAATTGGGTATGCCCAATTCTGCTATGTAACCCCACTTTAAATGCAGTAAAATGAAGTGTTGTTTACAAAATGCTTATTGTATTAAATGTTCAAGTGCTTCTATAGAAACCAGTAGCTTTGTTTCTTATAATGCCTAGATTTTGGGAAGAAGAAGTTGATATATAACCCTGTTACAAATCTATGAACAGGACTGATTAGAAAGAAAAGGTTTGAGAAGCTACTAACATATCATTTGTACCTATTAGATTTTGGGAATTATGATAACAAAGGAATTGGCCCAGGATTAGTATAGAACAACTTTAGCACATGTATATGTTGAGGAAACCACCAGTTCTGTATTGGTGTAGTGTGAGGCACCAATAACAGAAGTTATATATCTGAACTTTAAAATAAGAAACTTGGTACA
>JANZXP010000005.1:13402782-13430055 GCA_027576715.1 Erythroxylum flavicans
TCATCAATCATCAATCATCCAAGACTTAACATACCCAATATAATCAAGACACAATCTCATGCAATTAATTCACATAACACCACAATTTATGCATTTCACTACCAATTAAGAACATAAAACACAACTCTTACCTATTTAAACTTCAAATTCTTCAAGTCTACAAAACTTCACAAAATTCACTTCCTTCCCACACCATACACGTACTCATCATCACTATGCATGACTATCATCATCTTGAGGGTGTAAGGTTTAGGTTAGGCTTTTAAAAGAACCAAAGAAGAGCAAGCAAGGTGTAGAAAAGTGGAAGAGAAATGGTTACAAACTCACGAAGAACAAAGGGAAGAGAGCTTCGGATGAGAAGAGAAAATTCTCTTTTAAAACACACTAAACACTTTGAATAGAAAGAAGACACAAGAAGAGTCGTGAAACACTCCAAAATACATGACTTTTATTAATAAAGAACAAGTAAGGTGGACATGTAGGCAAGTGACATGTGTCACTTGCCACATGTCACACTCTCATTAACTCTCTTCATTTTCTTCCAATTCAATTTCAATTTTTCTCCAAAATTCCAATGGTTCAATTCAAAAATTCATAAATTCATGTGTCTAAATTTCCAGTGCCATTGGACAGTCATTTTCTCTACCGGTAAACCCTTATTCTGCCACTTGGCAGTTTTTCTAGTCCGAAAACGACCCCAAAAAATTTTCGAAAATTTTCTAAAATTCTCTAAAAATTAGAAAACCATAATAACCCTGTCCAACACAATTTTTATATACACAAAGCATATTTTTCATAATTCACATTTATTCACAATTATACCGAGAAATGTCATGAATGCATGTACAGCTATTTACATGTGCAAAATTTACTATTCACGTGCATGTATGAATGCATGAACATAGCAAAACAATTTTAAACACTCCTAACCTGTTCCAAATTACTATTTTACCCTTCCCATTGGTGAGGGGTTGTTACACGACGTGCTTTTTCTTCTCAATCTTCTCTATATTGGGAAAGTGCAAAATCTATATCCATCAAACTTGAGATCTTCATATCTCATAAAATGGTTTCAATCTATATTCGTTGACCTTGAAGATGTTTCCAATATCTAAACTCTTTTTTTTGTACTATAAGGAAACACATTCGTGATAATAAAAAGGCCAAGCCATCTAGAATGTGACTTACCTATTAAAATAGATCAAAAAACTAAGAAATTAAAATAGTTCCTCATTAACAACGTCAAAATATTGAATGGGTTGTTGAAGCCCTCAAAATTAATTCTGATTTACTAAACTCTTATAGCAGTTGTGGAATTAGGTTGAATCTTAAAATAACTAAAAACTAGTTTCTTAATTTCAATTGATAAAACTAAATGGGAGTTTATTATTAGTTTACTAATGAACTAAAATTATCAAGGAATCAAAGTAAATCAACTAAGTATTAAAGTGAGAAATTTAATGGTACTTAACTCTAATTCAATGGAAGGATCTTATCTAATTCTAACTTAGATCATTGGTCTAAAAACAATAATTTTCATAGAATTTAGTCTAAAACTTATTAGGATAGCTATAATAAGTCTCGTTTTTTTGTAAAGTTAATCAGTTCAAACTCAACATTCAAACCAAAACATATCATAAATTAATTGGGTATAATAACCTTCCATATTAGTTAAACGATAGCAATAAACTTAATGAAAAAGACAAAACCCTAAATTAAATAATTGAGATAACACCAACTGTCCAATTTTTTCTCTTGTTTCTCATAAGTTAAATATGTAAATTCATAAGTAACTTATTTGCTACATTTAAAAAGCGTTAATGACAATTATAGATTAATAAATTCATAAATAGCTATAAAATAATCAATATTGAACTAAATTGTTAGACAAATCAATATAATTATGTATGAAATAAAAGAACAAGAAATAATAAATACTTGAATTAAAATATAGTCAATGTTTAGAACAAAACGACACAAGGTTATAAGTAAAGATTTGATTCCCCTTGAACATAAAATGTAAACTTAGTTCGCTTTATTTTCACTAAAAATAGAAGAAAGAAGAAGAGAAACAAAAGAAAGACAAAAGGGAATTATTGAGAGAGTGAATGTAACATTCTCCCCTTTTTTCTACCTAAAAGATAACTTCTTTCAATATTCTAGAGATTATTTTTTAAACAAATCCAAATCCTTACATAATAAAGTTGTGAATAAGTCTCATAATTAAACTGAAACTCTGAGAGTGAATCTGGCTTTAAGCATGATCTCAGTAGAATTTGTCATCTTTTTCCAAAATTAAAGATATCCTAAATTCTATGTATGAGTTGATAAATGGGTTCAAGGTTATAAGGATATTAACTTTAGAATTAAATCCTAGTTAAGGTATATTTTACTTAAAATAATATTATTTTGAGGTTGGAAATGTTTCAATGTGACATTAATTGTCAATCAAGCCATAATACAATTTTCATTTATTAGAAATGATTATTTGGATTAATAATTTCTATAATGAACTTCGTATAGTTCCTTGCACTGTCTAAATAGTAATGTACTCTTGGACATTAGAACTATTTAGCATGTAAAAATAACTAAGGTCTCATAAAAAAATCCAAGTACGTGTTTAGGGATTTTTCTTAATTATGTTGATAATAAAGAAGAAAATTATAATATTTAAGTGAGTGCTCACTATAGAGAATCTTATAGAATTCTCTCACTAAACTATTGTCCAAGTAGTAACATGTTCATCATGTGGTGATATGGTATAAGATACTCAAACAATTTGGAAGACGATTCTACTAATGCATCATAAAAGTTTGAGTTTTTGGCGACAATTTTGGTAAAGCATCAGCAAAGGCTTCATTTATCACAACACTTTCATGAGTTCGTTGACAAAGGTTACCCTTCAGTGACAATTTCAGAATTTGTTGCCAAAAGCTTCTTTTATATACATATTGTAAAATTTTATATAAAATGGAAATTCTACATAATATTGTAGAGTTTATATAAAATAAATAGAGTAATATGATTAAAAACATTAATATAACAACTAAGATTTCATAAAATTTATCTATTATCTATCATTCATATATCATTATATTAATTACAATTATTATCTATGCATTCATATATATATATATATATCATTATATTAATTACCATATATCATTATATTAATTAAAATATATTTAAAAATAATAGCAATATAGTTAAAAATCTAAATTAAACATTAAATATTAATAAACATTAAATAGAAACTATAAATAGAATTGATAGAGAATACATTAGAATATAATTTTGAATTACAAACTTCATGTCAAAACTATTTGAAAATTTTGTGATACCATAAAAATTTGTCAATAATATTTTTAGACTTAGAATCATTGTCAATAATATTAAATTTGATTTTTATGAATATGATATTTGGTCACAAAATGATCAAGTGAAAGTTAGTGAATTCATAATTGTAAATAAGAGAGCTATTTAAGTATTGGCGACGCTTCTAGAAAAGCCTTGCTAAAGGGTAGCCTTTGCTGTCAAATTTGGAGAAGCGTTGCCAAAGGTGAAGTCTTTTGTGGCATTTTCTCGAAATTGTCACCAAAGGGTTTCCTATTTTGACGACAAATTTTAGAAATTGTAGGGAAAGTGTGACCTTTTAGTGACAATTTTTGTATTCGTTACCAAATATCCCCAAAATGACATCATCTTATCAAGTTGAAAACCTAAATACATAAAGACAGGACGTCATGTCTTCGTCTTCCTAGTTGTGATAACTCTCTTTTAGTTTCGTGCTTGAGTACCTAGCTTGGTCTTCATCTCAGTTGTTTGTCTTCATCTCCGTTGTGCGTCTTTGCCTTCATTACTAGTTTATGTCTTTGTCTTCGTCTCCACATAAGGGTTGGTTTTCTAGGTTATTCATTTCTACAATACCTATTCATAATGTGTTGGACTTCATCTGGGTGAGTTTAAACCTTGGTTATCTTTACATGTGTGTATATTTTTCATTTAATTTTAGTAGACAAAATTAACATTACTGGAATGTTGAAACAAACTTTCCTAATTAAATACATGAAAACAAAAGTGTTTAATAATGATGATGATATGGGGATGAAGGTAATTTCATGTAAAAAATTAATGGAGAAGTGGGATATTTATGTGCATGAATGACTATCATAGATCTCCAAAGTCATTTTCTCACCATTTCTTCTCATTTGCAATGTTTATATTGTTTGTTATAAGTTCAGGTTTAAGATGTTCTCTCTTGTTGATGCTTTTGGCAATGCATTATAGTTATACCCATGTTTAAAATTAATACATGGATTGATCACAAATATAAAGATAAGTAGTGAACTTTACCTTGATTAATAAGCATCTTTGTATTAGATTTGATGATAGAAGACTTCAAAAATTTATATGGTATATGTTGTATAATTTGGTAGTGTATTTATGTAAGTTGTAACTTATGTTTGGAATAGACAATGTATAAAAGTATTGCTTATGTGTGTAATAGAAACTTTCTTTTCTTATATGAATAGGTTATAAACTCAACTTCAACTATTTATATTGTCTTATTGATGTCCATTAATAATCTTAGAAGTGTGTCAGATGTGAAAAGAACATTCAAATAATAAGTCTTTTATTCTTAAAGACGTCAGATCACTTACTAAATTGTGGCATGTACTCTAGGTTTTATTAATCTTTAAGGGTTAATGACAAACTTAGAATGTGCTTGTATAGTGGATTTATGGCTGGCTAAAAAATTATATTCACATGATCTTTGCTTCTTTTGTGAATATTTTGTTAATTGCATATAACTTCATATAATTTTTGTTTTCTTATTTAATTGTACACTTTACTTCTATATTGATTATATCTATGACTTTTTTTATTTCTATTGCCTTTTTAAAATAAAACCATTAATATAAAATCATCACAAAATGTCAACGTAGTAGATAGTTTTCGATGGTAGAAATGAGCTCTGATGGGAGGTATTTGACATAATTCACCTTGCAAAAGATCAAATCGATGCACAACAAATCTGCTCAACAAAGTCTAATAACTGATTGCTTTTAATGTCCAATCTTCTTCTTTAAGGTTTTTAGTATCATTCGAATTTGATTTCTTTCTTTATTATTTGTATCTCATTTTTTATTAAGAAGCTATTAGGTGAATGTGTCATTGTATATATTATTTATTGTGTAAAGCTTCCTTAAATCTTCATGAGAACGTTGATGATAATGGAGATAGTGGAGATGCCTTGATAGTCCATACAGGATCAAGCAAATAAGTTGTTTTTAAACAATCATCAATTGCGAAAAATATGCCTGTTCATTGTGACGATGATGAAGTCATTCAATTGGGTATGCGTGTGTCCGAATTTGGGTTCCTTATATCGTTTGATTTAGCTTTTTTAGTTTTTAGGATTTAATTTTTCGAAGGATTGTGAAGAAATCAAGGTGATTATTCTTTATTGTTTGTTCCTTAGGTGAAATACATGGTATGTGTGATTCATCTAATTCATTGTTCTATACTACATTTCAGTTGATGCCTTCGAACGTGCAAGGAACCTTCTTGGGAATCTATACATAGGAAACTCCTTCACCTTATCTAAGGAGTCTCATATTACTTGGAATCCAAAAAAGAATTATTATATCTTTTTCTTTTCAATAGAATATATGTGAACTTCATTATCCTTTTCTTTTTTTTATTTTTTCGTCTATAATAATTGTTAAAGTTCTAATTAAATCTTTTATTTCTTACCATATATCATTATCTTATAGGGCTAATTACTAAAAAAAACCTAAACTTTTCTCAAATTTTCAATTATGGCCTAAACTTTAAAAGGTAACAATAAAATGACCGAACTTTCAAATTTTTTCAATTCTAGCCTGACATTAGTCTCATTGTTATCTTTGTCGGCATGGCACTGCCACATGTCAATGGAACCTCACTAATCAGATTAGTCAAATGACGTCACTTCTAGATGATACTAAAATGATGTTGTTTTAAGAAGATAAAATCACTCTCACTTAGTCGTCGTTATCAACCTAAAATCCCTAGCTTTTCTTTTTTTGGTTCAAAGTTCAAAATCGTAATTGTCATTCTCAACCTAAAATCCCTAGCTTTTCTTTTTTTAGTTCAAAGTTCAAACCCCTTCATCAACCTTTTGGTGCAATGGGAAGAGCTTCAGGGTTCCATCTCCCTGATCCTCTTTATATGATGACCGATCACTTTCTTCTAATTCCAAGCTCTCAAATCCCCAGCTTCTGCACTTTCTCTTATAGGGACTACCCTCATCTCTTTCTAATAATCCTCTTTTTATTATGGAATAAGTAGTAATAACAAGAATCAAAATGTAGCTAGGTAGGAAGGTATTAAAGGGAAAGAAACCAAGTTAAAAGATCTATGACATACCCTAGTGTCTAGCGATATGGTAGTAAGTGAGGTTAGTGTTATTAGAATATGGCTTCTACTAAGGTTCTTACGCTTTTTCTTTTGTCTCTCACATGCTTTATGGTTCTAAAACTAGTAAAATACATTCTTACCTTCAATCTTGTCGTATTTGCCTAGTTGGGCAGCGATTTGTTCAATCTGCTGCATGTTTGGTGTTCTCATTCCTCCTCTGTACAACATCTCTAGTATTCCTAGCTATTCTTACGTAGGATTCCAACATAGGTTGAGAAGGACGTCATTTTAGTATCATCAAGAAGCGATATCATTTTAGTATCATTAAGAAATGATGTCGTTTCACTAATTAGATTAACTTCTTCTAATGACGCTGACGTGTCTGATTAGTGAGGGTCTATTAACACGTGGCAGTGCTACCTCAACAAAGATAACAGTGGGACTAACATCGGAGTAGAATTTAAAAAAATTGAAAGTTGGGGCATTTTATTGCTACTTTTTAAAGTTTAGGCTATAATTGAAAATTTGAGGAAAGTTTAGACTTTTTTTGGTAATTAACCTTATATTATATTAATTACCATATATTATTAGTTACTGTTTTTCTTTAAGAATCATATATCATTATATTACAAATTTCCTGTCAAAACTATTTGAAAATTTTGTAAAACCATATAAAATTGTCAAATCATATAATTTAAAAGAGAAAAATAAAAAATATAATTCCATGTAATATTAATTAATTTTGAGTTTATATTTAGGTAAGTTTTTGAAATAATTTGATGTTGTTGTTAGCTAAATTTATTTTTAAATTAGAATTATTGTTAAAAATATTAAAATTTTCTTTTATTAATATGAAATTCAGTTACAAAATGATCAAGTAAAAGTTAATGAATTCATAATTATAAATAAGAGAGTTATTATGTTAGTTAAGCATTTGGCGACAATTTCAAAAATCGTTACCAAAGGTGACATATTTTGTGATGATTAACAAAATTATCGCCAAAGGATAAGTCTCTTGTGATGATTCAAGAAAAGCGTCACCAAAGGCTTACCATTTGGGGATGATATGACTAAATCACTGTTTTAAAATGGTAAACCTTTGGACGATTTTGGCTATGATTTTGAAATCATTGTCAATAAAAATGTAACCAAAGGGCTACCTTATTTTGGTGACACATTAATAACTCCATTCCTAGCTGTAAAAACCTAACTATAATATAGTGAAGACTCTAAATATTTTAGTATTTGGATAAGAATGTATCAAAGGATGAAAGAAAACTTGAAAATATATGAGATAAAGTAGATTAAACGTTATTTCTAAGCCTTTTTTCTCTCTTAACAGTCTACACCATCATGATCTTAATTTTACATAACATGATCTATGATAACATGCCAATATTAGAAACTCATTTCTTATAACTTTGGAAATGATTTTTGTTACATCACATAGCAGAACCTAAAAGCATCATTAACATTCAACAGGTGACATTTTAGATCAAAATAGCTATGAAGGTTCAACAAAAATAATAACAATATTGAGAACTACAAAATCATAGAATAAATAAGGTAAAAGAAAACATTATGCTCAAATTTATTGTTATTTGGGACAAGAATTGAAAAAAAAATGATCATATAGTAAAACTAGGGATTTTTGTTCCTGGAAGCACACTCAATTCATTCACTTCAATGTTTAATATATAGAGTTAGTACATAATAATACGAGAGAAAAATCTGCAAATATCAAGGCATATTCTAAATAATTCTTAAAAATAAGTCATAAAACAAAAGTTCATAAAGACTTGGTCTATTGATAAATTACTTAAGTCCAAATCTATTATTCAATTGTAATTCTAAGGCATATCAAAAATACTCCTCCTTGTCTCAATAATTGCAAAGAACTAATTTGTTTCTTAAGAATTCAAATCTAACTTTTGGAAGAACCTTGGTTAACACATCTACAGTTTGATTTTATATTTACAATAGACTAGTTTAATCTCACTAGCCTTATGTTCTTCTCTCAAGTGATATAGCTTGATCTTGAAATGCTTTATCCTTCCATAGAAAGTATGATCATTTGAAATTGCAATTACAACTTGGTTATTCACACGAATCTTAGTTGGCTCAATTTGCTTCATGTGTAAATATACAAGTAATTTTTAGATATAAATTGCTTGATTTATAGTAGCATTTACAGCAATATACTCTACCTCTATTTTACTTTAACCTATCACATCTTGCTTTTTTAAGATCAAGGAAAAAATTATGATACAAAATTGAAACAAAAACTTGTTATGCTTTTTATGTCATAAAAAGAACCTGTTCAATTACTATGAAAATAACCATAAGGCTAAGAAACTTGACTACGTGAATATTTGATGCCAAAATTTGTTGTGCCCTTGATATATCTTTTAATCTGTTTGGTAGTCTAAAGATGAATTTCATTGGGAGAATGCATAAATCTTGAGAGCAAGCATACTGGGAACATGATATTTGGTTTAGTGGCTATGAGATATATCAAGCAACTAATTAGACTCTTATCATCCTTTCTAGCTCCATCTTCTCTAATAAATTTCTCCTTTAACTTCATTGCTTGCTGGTGCTTTTACAATTTCCATGTGAAACTTCTTGAGTACCTTCTTTGCATACTTCTTTTGGCTGATGAAAACTAAATCATGGTCTTGCTTCAAATTCAAGCCTAGCAAATAAAACTAAATCATGGTCTTGCTTTACCTCCATGCCTAGCAAATATGTTATTAAACCAAGGTTTGTCATTTCAAATGCTTTAAGTGTTTTATTTTTGAATTCTTTCACTAATATTTCATTACTTCCTATTACAAGGAGATCATCAATATAAATATAAACTATAATCAAGTTAGCACCTGTTCCCTTTATATAATGTAGGATCACTTGGACTTTTAACAAATCCAAGACTTTGAAAATATTCATCAATCCTACTGTACTAGGCTTTAGGAGTTTGTTTAAGGCCATATAAAGCCTTTTTTTCAACAATTAGACCTTATCCTCTTGTCCCTTGACTTAGAATCCCTCAGGCTATTCTACATAAATCTCTTCTTAAAGATGACCATTTAAAAAAGTAGATTTTACATCCAATTGATATATTCTTCACCCTCTTTTGTGCAGTCAAAGCAAATAACATTCTGATCGCATCCAAGCATGCTACAAGAGCAAATGTTTCTAGGAAATCAACTCAAAACACTTTACTATACCCCTTCATAACTAATATGAATTTATATTTGTTGACATAATCATCTGCATTTAGTTTGGTTCTATAAGCTCATTTGACCCTAATGATGTTTTTATATTGAGGCCTGTCCATTATCTCTCAATTATTGTTATTATCAATCATCTAAAGCTCTTCTTTCATTACTTCAATCCACTTGTCATCTTTCTCAGCCTCTTTATATTTTGCAAGTTCAAAGACAACAATACTGTTTTTTTTCATAAACATCAGTTAAGGACCTTATACCTCTAACTGGGACATCATAATGTTGCCATTAAACTATTGTGGAATCTCTAGCAATTGCTTTTTAATTGTCCCCTCCTAACTCTATCGTTTAGCTTCTTTAAACTTAACATCTTTTCTTACAATAACTTTTCCATTTTATGGTTGGATAATTGTGTATGCTTTGGAAGAACAACTATATCCAATGAAAAATCTCAGTTATGCCTTGTTATTTTATCTCTTTTCACCTATGGCATATAAGAAAAATAGCAGTAACCAAAAGGTTTTAGATTTTGCAAATTTGTTTTATATCCAAACCAAGCTTCAAATGGAGTTTTCTCTTATAAGTAGTTTATTTAATAAGAAAACAACAGTATTTGTAGCCTTTACCCATAACTTATTTAGTAACTCCTTTTTAAGTAGCATACACCTCATCATCTCCATAATACTTTGATTTTTTTCTTTCACTTGCTACATTCTATTATAGAGTATAAAGTGATGTAAGTTAGTGCTTAATGTCTGCTTCTTCATAGAACTTGTCAAAAGTAGCATTTGTATATTCTTTCCCACTTTATGATTTTATTGTGTGCAGGCTGCAACCATTTTGATTCTCTACCCTTGCTTTATATTTTCGAAATACATTAGTAATCTCATATTTGAATTTGAGGAAATAAATCTAGCAAAAGCTGCCATAATCATCAATAAATGCAATATAGTATATGTTACCATTTAAACATGATATTTTCTGAGGTCCTCTAATATCTGTGTGTACAAGTTCCAACTTATGTGTTACTCTTTATATTGTTTAAGGTAAAGGGCTTCTAACTTGCTTGCCATATTGACAAGTCACATAATCAACCAACGTTTCTTCTAGCAACGATATACCCTTCACTAAATTATATTTTTCATACACAATAGTCCATTATGATGAAAGTGTCTAAGTTGTTTATGCCATAGTTCTGCATTGCTTAAAGAACTTGAAAAAGCTATTTGCATCTCCTCCATTAGATTCAAAGCAATGTTTTTTGCTCTCATTTTCACTTTGAATACATCCATGCCTTTTGCATTTTGGATCAAGCAGAATTTATCTTCAAATATGACTTTGAAACCTTTTTCAACCATTTGCATAACATTAAGCTAATTTTGGTCAATGTCAGGCACATATAATATGTCAGTAATATGTTTCAAACATGTTAAACTTTTAATAACAATTGTTCCTTCCCTTTAACTAAAATGAAATCACCATTCCCAACTTTTAATTTGGAAATAATATTTTTATCAAGCTCTTTGAAAAGCTTTGAGTCATTGGTCAAATGATTTGTGCAGTCACTATCTATCAGCCAAGAATTATTGGAATTATTGCTTATAGAGAAAGAGGTTTCAACAAAAAGATGATCCTCTTCATGTTGTATACACTTTTGCTTCTTCTTATTGTTGAGACATGCAAATCTTCTCCATATGCCTAACTTATCCATATTTTTTTCACTTGATAATAAGCTTCCACCAACACGTCTTTAGTAGGTGATTTGCTTTTTTACAATGCAGGCAAGATAGATACATCTCATTTACGTTGTTTTTTTCACTCTTCATCTTATTGTTGTTTTTCTTATCTTTACCTCTTCTTAAATTTGTCGGTTTTGATTTAAAAGTACCATCCACAGATTCTTCTTTTCTTATCATTCTCCTTTACTTTTGGGTGTGCAATGTATTCACTAACTCTGTCGAAGATATGTTTGACAAATCATTGGATTCTTATATTGAAGAAATTTTGGACTCATATTTTTCTGGCTAATTCACAAGAATATTTTGCACAATTCATTCATTAGAAAAATCCTTACCTAACAACCTTAACTTGTTTATTATTTTTAGTAACTTATCATAGTAGTCTTTGATGGTTTCCATCTTCATCACTTTTAGCATTTCAAACTTCTTTACTAGATTAAGCAATTTCATATTCTTTGTTCTTTCATTGCCTTGGCATTCCCTCATGAGGTGGTCCCAAATGGTCTTAGCTAACTCCGAATTCTTGACCCTTATAAATAACATTTTTCAGACAATAGAGAACAAACATGCTTTAGCTTTGGATTTCTATGTCTTTCTCTCCTTGTGAGTCTTTAGTTATGTCATTGTTGGATTTATAGGCAACGGTGGAACGTTATATTCCTCATCTATAACTTCCTAAAGTTTTAGCGCTTCAATATGGGTTGTCATTTTAATATCCTAAGCATGATGGTTATCAAATCAAAAATTAATGGTGGGACTACATTAGAGAATGATGTTTTAGCTTCTGTTTCAAGGGTTTTTAAATTTGTAGGTTTAGGTTTTTATGGTTTTTTAGGTTTGGGATTAATCAAAGATCCCACAAGATATGGGGATTTGATACCAAATTGTTGTTATTTGGGATAAAAACTGAAAAAAATGTGAATTAGATAGTAAAATCGGGCCTTTTTGTTTCTAGAAGTATTCACTTCAATGTTCAATATATAGAACTGATATATAACAATAAGCCAAAAAAATCTACAAATATCAAGGCATATTCTAACTGACTCCTAAAAATAAGTAATAAAAGAAAAATTCCTAAAGATTTGGTTTGTTGACAAATTATTTAACTACAAATCTATTATTCAGCTGTAATTCTAGGGTATATCACCAACAAACACTGATACACCAAAGTTTTCAAAAGCTTTTATCTTACACACACAATAATGAGAAAAATGGAATTTGTATCTTCAACTAATGAATATGAGTGGGCAAAACCTCTAGGCTTGTTCAAGTGTCGTCCAAACAAAATAAAGTAATTAAGCTTAATAGTATAAGTTCTAAAAACAACTTATTTCTTTCAAAATCCATCTAGATTTAGCTAAATTGTAACCAATCTACTAATTTATGTTGTCCAAGACACATCCTCATTCCTTCCTTTATCAAAAGAAACCAGACATTTATGTTGCATGACAACTTTATAATACTTCAAACTTCAATATTACTAACAAAAAGTTTATATATTTTTTGAAAATAAATTAAGGAAAATAGGTACTCTAAGATGTTATTATGCAATCTAGCAATGTTCAATTCCAATTATAAAACAAGACGAAGGAAATTTGAAAGTAAGTCATTAATTTTAGGTAAAACCAATTATAGAGCAGGGAGGTTGATGGCAATTCCGTCTTCAGTAAGGAACTAAAGAAAATCCACTTATAAAAGAAAGAGAAGAATTAAAGATGGTATAAGTTAGTTGGATGAGCTATACCTAACATATTAAATAGTTAGTTTAATTAATTAGTATTTTATTATAATTTATAACTACTACTCTCTCTCTATATATATATATACCGATTAGTGTAATGAATGTTAGGAGAGCTTTCCACATTTTAAAACTCAACTTTCATTCTTCCTACTACATTTTTCCTTAAAATTCTCAAAACTTAACATGGTATTAGAGCTACTTGGATTGGACGTTTTAAGTATAGCATAATTAATACTCTTTTTCTTATACATCAGTGTTTCACAGCAAGATTCCTTTGTTGTACTTGTTCAAAGTTCTTATATCGAATCAAAGCTTAGCTTCTTCACCATTTTTGTCAAAAATGGTAGATTCAAATTCTCCTAATTTCATTCATCCGTCAAATAATCACAACACATTGGTTAAATCTCCAATACTCACTACACTGAACTATGCAACATAGAGCAAATCATTTATTCTATCTTTTTTAATCAAAAACAAGATTAGTTTCGTTGATGGTATGATTCCTAAACCATATATTAATAATAAACCTTACAATGCATGGATTCGATGTAACAGTTTAATCATTTCTTGGTTATTAAAATCTATGAGTTAGTATCTAGCCTAGTATTTTACATAAATTTAGCTACTAAAATATGGGAATTGCTCAAAAAATGTTTTGTTCTACCTGATGATAATCCAATATGCAAATTGTAATACGATCTATTATGTTAAATTAAGGGAACAAAATTTTTTGATGCATATTATACAGAAGTAACCATGATTCTTGAGGAACTTCGATCTTGTAGTCCTTATCCTCACTGCTTGTTTGGAGGTTTCAATCCATAATGTTTTCAGTATTATGTGGATTAACAATTGAAAGATGTTGTTTTAAAGTTCTTGAATGGATTAAATGAGTTATACTCTAATTAGAATTCATAACTCTTATTGAGGAAGCCTTTTTCTACCTTAGAAGAGGCCTATTATATAGTGATGAGAGATATGTGTAGGAGATTGGTACAAAGTCTATCTCAACCCTTGATTGAATCTTCTACTCTAATATCTCTTAGAGCATAGAATGAGAAAAAGAACTGAGAGATCATATAAGTCATTATGGAAAGAAAGAACATACAACGGAAAAATGCTACAAACTAATTGGTTTTCCTCCTGACTTCAAATTTAGTAAATAAAAAAGACAAAGGAAGACATTAGTTAATGCAGTTAGTTCTAATGGAAGTGATTTGTGAACAAAAATGGTGAATCTACTCAAACACGAAACAGTTCCAATGATACTGATCAAGAATTAGACGCAGAGACTAATAGCATTTCTAAGTGGACAGGAAATAATACAAGCACAATAAACTTTTTCAACAGCTTTAACATCAAGCTCCAACTCCGGTGTAAACAATATGCCATGTGATATGTGTAACACACATTATTACAATTTTTCAAGAACTCTTAGCCTACCCTTTTCATTCACTACAAACACACATAACACCTTTCAAGCTATTATAACATCCTTGCATGATAAATGGGTGTTAAAAACTGACGCTTTTAATCATACATGCTACAATGTTTCACCCTTGTATAATTTCAAGCTTGTTAAAGACATCTAGGTTCAGTATCACTTTCTTATTCATTACATATACACAATGTTCTATACATACCCCCTTTCAAGTTCAACCTCGTATCTATTAGTAAATTTATAAAAACTCATAAGTTTTCCTTTATGTTTTCCTCTAAACATTGTGTAATTTAGGGCCAGTGTCATAAGGACTTGAACTCGATTTAACAAGACACAAATTTATCTTATCATACTTCTGAGGTCTCTAGTACTATATATAAACATGATTCAGCTTTTTTTTTCAATGTAAACACCAATTCAAAGGCGTCATTGTTTGATGTCTAGCTTTATACGCTTGGTCATGTTGCTCACAACAGATTGAGTGTAGTATATAAATCTGAACCTGTTATAATTTCTCATTGCAATAAAGTTTGTGAAATCTGCCTTTTGGCAAAACAAAAGAGACTTCCTTTTCCCTCTCATTGCGAAAACACTTAGTACCCTTTTGAATTACTACATATTGATATTTAGGGACCTGCAATTAGGGGTTTTCACTATTTCCTTACATTAGTTGATGATTTCACCAGAGTCACATTGGTTTATCTTATGAGGCATAAGTCAGATATTCAGTTTATCTTACCTTGCTTTTGTAACCTGATTAAGACTCTATTTAGTTAAAAAAATTAAGTAAGTTGACAATGTTAAAGAACTTGACATGAAGTCATTTTTGCTAAAAGGCAATCATATATCATCTGTTCTGCATTAAAACTCATTAACAAAATGATGTTGAAAGGAAAGATCAACATTTTCTTGTTATTGCCAGAGCCTTTATGTTCCAATCCGAATTACCTAACACATTTTGAAAGGAAGCTATACTCACATCATGTTATATAATCTGTAGGATACCTACAAAAATTCTGTAAAATCTAATATTTAATGAAAAGATCCTTGGTAAACCACCTTTCTATAAGCACATGAAGGTATTTGGTTCCCTTTGCTTTGCTTCAACATGTCATAATCACAGAAAGAATTTTAATGTTAGAGCAAGAAAATGTGTTTTTATTGGATATACTATTGGCATTAAAGGATACAAGGTGTATGATCTTGATAGTTATGAAATGTTTATCTCAAGAGATATTGCTTTCCTTAAACTTGTGTTCTTTTTTTATTTCAATTACCCATCCCATATTAGCAAGCTTAACGTTCATTTTCATTCTTTTCCTAATGTTGCTCACTATGACACTCCAAAGCGTACATCACATTTGCATATCAATGATATTATTAAGCCTAAAAATGCATTAATATCTCTACCCTTATATCTTTATAATATCACTTCATACCTTGCATCATCCTCACAGACTAATCTTACTTCACCAACTCAGTCATCTCCTTAAAACTTTAATAATTCACTTTATATTCAATCACAAATCCATCAATCGTCTATAACTATTAGATGATCAACAAGACAATCAAAACTTCTAAAATACCTTGATATATATTAACATAGTCTTAAGAAAAATTCTTCATCTACCACCCAACATCTTATCTTCAATTTTATCACAACGTCTAAACTATCCCAAAAACATAATTACTTTGTACCTGCACTTTCAACTTTTTAGGAACCACTTATTATCATGAGGTTGTGCAAGTGGAACATTGGAGGAAGGCCATGCCTAAAGAGCTAAATGCTTTGGAAGAGAATGATACCTGGGAAGTAGTATGTCTTCCATTGGACGGCACATAGTTGGTTGTAAATGGGTATATAAGACCAAGTTGAATTTAGCTGGGATAATACCAAGAATTAAATCAAGGAATGTAGCAAAAGGGTTTAATCAAAAAGCTGGTTTTGATTATCATGGAACTTTTAGTCCAGTGGTTAAACAAACTATTGTGAGATTGTTTTTTACTTTAGTTATAAAGGATGACTAGAAAATGCAGCAACTTGACATTAATAATGCTTTCTTAAATGGCGATTACATGGAGATGTATACATAGACTTTCCTCAAGGTTATCAAGTGAAAGGGGAGAAACTTAGAAAAACTGGTCATCTAGTATGTAAGATTAAAAAATCACTTTATGAACTCAAACAAACTCCTAGATGATGGAATTCCAAGTTCACTAAAGCTCTACTTGAGTTTGGTTTCTCTAAATCTAGGTCAAACTATTACTTAGTCACTATAGCCTCTTTTTTAATAGTGTGGTCTCACTACTGATATATGTAGATGATATTCTGATTGGATGCGAAACACAGGAAGGGATTGATAGAATACACACCTTTATGGGTGCAAAGTTTAAACTTAAAAGCTTAGGACAACCTAAGTTCTTTCTTAGAGTTGAAATTGTAAGGTTAGAAAAAGGATTAGTGTTAAGTCAGAGAAAATATGCGTTAGATCTTATGGAACAAAGTGGCCTATTAAGTACAAAACTGAGTCCAATTCTCAAGGAACCAAATCATGTTCTGAGACAAATGGAAGAGAATTTTCTGGATGATGCAACAACTTATAGAAAATTTATGAGATAGCCGATATATCTCACCTTTATAAGGCTTGATCTCAGCTACTCAGTGCATTTTCTTTTTCAATTCATGACTAAGCCTTCCAAGGAACATTGTAGGCAACTTTAAAACTAGTCAGATATCTGAAGGGGACACCAAGTTAGGGAATCATATTGAACACTGAGAAAGATTCACCGTTAAAATACTACCTTATAGTGATTGATGCACATGTCCAGCTATGAGAAGATCTATATTTGATTTCTATGTGTTGTATGAAAGAGCTATGACGAGTTGGAAAGCCGAAACTCACCTGAAACTGAGTATAAAGTTGTAACTCTTCTTGTGAAATTCTTTAGATAAAGAATTTACTTGAAGATTTCATGCTAAAGTATAGAAATTGTGGTGTATTATGAAAATAAGTCTGCTTCTCAAATATTTAAAAATCATGTACATCATGAGAGGACAAAACACTTTGAAATTGATTGCCATTTTATTAGGGAAAAAGTTGAAGAAGAGACCGTGAGAGTAGAATATATGCCAACTAAGCTTAAATTATTTACGCAAAGACACTCAAATCACCCCAATTCAAATTTCTAATCGCTAAGATGAACCTGGTCAACATTCATGCTCATCTTAAGGGGGAGTGCAAGGAGAAAAATGAAAATCCACTTCTAGGAGAACGAGAAGAATTAAAGTTGGTGTAAGTTAATTAGACGAGCTGCATATTAGTTCAATTAGTAAGTATTCTGTTGTAATTTATAACTATTACTCTGTATTTATACCGATTAGTGTCATTAGTAAGTATTCTGTTGTAATTTATAACTATTACTCTGTATATATACCGATTAGTGTCATGAATGCTGGGAGAGCTATACAAAATTTAAAACTCAGCTTTCCTTCTTCCTTGTGCATCTTTCCTTCAAGTTCTCAAAACTCAACACAAATTAACACAGAGATAAACAATATTGCAACCAGAGTATCTATTCTCAATAAAGTACCAAAAAGAAATTTCATTTCTTCCGAGAGAAAGAGGACAAGAGGCACCATAGAAATCCATTTCCTTCAATCAGCGCTATTCCCTATTAAATTATCCTTCAATGCTGAAGCACAAATGGGAAATCTCAAAGACCTGTGTACAATATCATATATAAATTACCCCAACCACAGGTAACAGACCGCTGACCTGAGCTTTGATAATAAAGGAAGTGTCAAGGCCTAAATTCCATTACAGGCGTTCTTCTTGCAATTACAACCGGTAGTAACCAAGTTATAATTGCGGCATATAATCTTAGCTGCCCTTACATCAGTTAGAAACAGCAAAATGTTACCTTATAAAAAAAGGGAATAGAAGCTCATCCTCAGGTGGAAACAGTTTGAAATCGCACAGCTAGCATAGTTTTCAGTGACTAATGCCACAGTATTATCCACAGGATTCTGTGATGTCAATTTCAGTCTCAAGGATGCTATCACACCCACAACCTGATTATAATTAGTTTGCCATTTTTCTTGCTTCTGCCTTCCAATTTCGTCGACCAAGATTGGGCCTTTGAGTTTCACTATTCCTCAAGCTCAGACTATTCTCAGGATGACTTGCTCTCGGTTGCTGGGCATCTGTCGTTACTCCAGGTTCAGAGAAAAGTGTCTGACTTTCAATATTTGAAGCCACAGAAGATACAGCTGCAGTGCTGGGAGTTTGATCGGAACATGCATGTGCTCTTCTGGCATCTTTTTTCCAGTTTCTTTTACAATGAACAAGTGTTACAAAATTGTAGTCATTCCCATTCTTTTCCATTGCCATTGGGTCTGAAACATACGTACTATTCATCTCTGCTTCGAGGCGTTTCCGGGCCCTGTATCTACGTTGCCGTTCTCGGTTCTTCAGGCGACGGATCATAACATCATTACGGCTTCTAGAGCGCTCTTGTTGCTCAAAGGTTTTCACTTGTAAACTCTCTTGCCTTTCAGTAGCATTTATATTTTGCCCTAGCTCCATTTCTGTACAACAATACCACCTGCATAATAAAATTGAATAAAAAGCCAAAATAAGGTTTGCCTTTAGCTTGTTCTGATCCTTACCAATGGCAATTCTTTGTCTGGTTCACGCAATATCACGAGTCTTCTTTATCCTTTAATCCCACGTCTCCACTATCCAATCATTCCTTGAATAAAGCGTCATTTGCAACATCTGAAACACCGCAATGTTACGCAGTTTGACCATCAAAGCTTTTGAACTGATCTACAAAATGACAAACTAGTTTTCCTCAATCTCCCTCTCAGCACAATTATTTTTTAAGAAAGAGGGAAACTAGAGCTAATTGAGTTTCAATCTCATTCTCTTGAGACACAGATGACATTAATCACAAAACACAATAGGAAATCATAAAAGCAGCAACTAAACGAGAAAACCTCCAGAATTACCAATTCAATTTTCACAGAAACAAAAACGAAATCTCTGGGTTCCCATATAAAAGATAAGAAATTTGTAAGAAAAATGGTAGGATTAAGTGAGAAGAAGAAACTGATCCGAGTTTTTGACAGGGTGTGGGTAAAGGAATACCGAGAAAGAGAACAAAGCAGAATTGGAAAGTAAGAAAGAATGTACCTCATCATCGTCATCGTCTCATCAGAGAGAATAGGTAAGTCAAAAGCTTTGTGATCTGAATAGCGGAGTCGAGACATGAAGCGGCAGAATGGAATGACCTTTTTGTTGATCCAATGATGAAATGATATTTATATTAACAGAATGATAGCACCTGACATGCGGCATGATGGTGCAGTTGGCTAGCGCGAGGTTCTCATAGTTTCGATAAGTTATCCTAAGATCTAGTGTTCGAGTCTACCTCACCCTCTTCATTTTGGGTTTTAGCGTTCCTCCAATATTTGACAAAAGTTATCTTTTAATTGTAAAAGAGATTTCCAATTTTAATTTTACTCTAATTTTTTAATTTTTTGAAAAACTAATTAGTAATTTAAGTTCTTTGTTAATACAGACCACATCATATTAATAATTTTTTACAGGACTACTTGCTAAATACGAAATTTGTTATTTAATAAAATAAAATTATGTTAAATTATTGAAAACTATTGATGATGAGGAATTTTAGGAGTCATTAGGAGTAAAAGCTACATGATAAAAGCATTGATCTAATGTAGCACGTCACATTATAGACATTAACAAGAACTTATCGTCAAATTATTTTTGTAAAAAATTAAAATTTTAATATCACTTTTAAAAGTTTGAGTTAATATTATAAATTGTTTTTGCAATTAACTTATATTCTTATTTTTCAAAAACTTGCTTTCTTTATCTTTGATCCGATCTTTATATATATATATATATATTTAATGTTAATTAAAACATATATTTTTCTTAGTGTTATTATGTGACTTTTCCCGTTAACTATGAGCTGTTCAGGGTTAAAGTCTACAAAATTTTAGTATTCAAATACAAATTATGAATTCTATAAATATGTAAAATAATTTTTATAAATGATACTCGACTTCTATTAGGAAAGGCATGATAATATTCTTATATAAATATAAAGTTCCATCTTTAAGAAAGCTTATTATAGTATCAAGTGCAAGTATGAGATCTATTATCCTTTATCAAATTAAGGATTAATTACAAAAAATCTCAAACTTTACAATTAAAAGTGATAATTAAAGACTCAATCTTTTAATTTTTTCAAATATAGCCCAACGTCACTTTATTAACATCGATGATGTGGCAAGTCATATAAGACAAAAACCCTAAGCACTTTTCATTACAGTTGTATAAAACTATATACATAAGACTTGATTAATTAAAGAAATTAGGTAAAATTAAGCAAATTAAAGAAACTTAAAAGAAAAGGACTAAAAGCAAATTAAAGAAACTTAAAAGAAAAGAAACATAGGACTTACCCTTTCATATTAGGATTTCACGTCGCACACCTTTTCTTTGCTCCTCTTCCCATGATAGAGTGTTTTCAGACCAACTATAAATAATTTTGACTCCTTTCCGCACCAACTACAAACTGTCACATATCATTCTTTGTTATCATCTGTGTTAGCACCAAGTAAACCAGTGGCTGCAGTAGGAGTTTCACACCAGGTATGAGAATGGCGGGTGATTGACTATGTTGATGTGAGTAATGTAGATGAGTTTAGAAATGATATATTTGTTGTCCACACCCATTCTTGTTATGCAACCTACTTTTACTCACTACTCTATCTTTTAATTTCTGTAATGTTGTATGAAAAATTGAACTTATTATGGGTTATTCATGTCTTGTTGGAAGGTCATATCATTGCAGCTCTTCTTTCAAACCCAACCTTTTGCAATATGCATTCCCAATTTTTTCTGTAGAAAAATATCCCTTGTCTTTTCTCTGCTTAGTAAAATTGAAAGAATACCTTGGTATTTTAGGTCTATCTATGTATTTTAGGTAAAAATTTGGCAATGATAATATGTACAAGTCTCTTTTTTTCTTTCCAATGAATAGCACCTTCTTCCAAGTAAATAATAATAGTCAAACAATGATCTTTTATCGATTTACTAAAAAATACAAACATAGATTAAAAAAAAGCATCATATAAAAGGAATTTTGATGTTAAATGAACATTTCCAGCTTTATCAAATTTCATAAAGTAAGAAAATTATGTCAAGATTGAATAAATTTTGGAAAACAGTCTGGTTAGGACTCAGTATAACAACAAAAGAAATAGCTATCTATCCACTCTTTTTTCATTGATAATGTTGCAAAATCCCTCCCTTTCCTTTAAGCAATCTCATGATGTCTTCTACTTTAAAACTCAGTTTGTCCAGCTTGGAAATTTCTTCTTCTACTTCTTCTTCAAATGGTGAGCTTTGTAATGTTAACATTAACAATCAACCTCACTAGCTTGAAACAATTATCATTTGTGTACTCATCTTGATCACAATAATCACAATGACCTTTGTCTTTCTTTAACTTAAAAACTTATTTTTATCTTTTTTTGGTGAATGATTTTATGATTGTATGACAATTCAATTACTTATTTTTTGTTCCCATCTTGATCACTTTTCTGGGGCCTTCAAAACTTTTTTGAACCTCTCTTAAGCTTATACTCTCAATATCGTCGAATAATCTTTGTTAGTAGTAGGTAAAGAATTATGTAATACCATTCAATTTCTCATTTGATCAATATCCTTCATATAATTCCATCAAGAATAGCATCAATATATTCATATTATTTACTTCTTCAATCTATTTTATCACTCTATAAGTAGAATATGGTTAAGGAAGTAACTTTGTTAACTCATCCCATAATCTATCATGTATTTCATTCCAAATTCCTAAGGGGATGTAATATACATGAATACCTCTACCAAATCCTTTAAAATTGAATTTAATATCCTCCATGTCACCATATAATCTACCATCTACAATCAATCACTCAATCAAATCATACTCAAGCCTTGTCATCAACAAACCCTAACTTGTTCTTAGTGATCTATTGTTAGATCCAGTCAAAGGTGTTGCTACTAGATTGATCAATAAATGATCAGAATTTTCAAATTGAAGCAAATCACCTTGACTTCTTTTATGAAAGTAACTTTTGAGCAGATAACCTCTCTTTTCAAGTGCATTTAAGTTACTAATTACATATTTGTATGATGATATTGTAATAAGATAAAAAATATAGGCAGAAAAAAAATATGTCGCTTTTGTTGCTTATACACCTGGTGTATATTTGTTATGGAAAGAGTGTCAAGGTGTTGTTAATGGATTCAAAGATGCTATTTATTATTGTTTTGATAATGTAGCAGAAGCTGAAAGGACATGTTCTATATTTTTTCTAGAGAAAGCATTATGTTCAACAATAAAAACATTGGTCAACATTTTTATGAATGCATTAATAGAAAAGTAAGTATTTCAATTATTACTTTTTAACAATACCATTAGTATAAAATATTTTAATAAATATTCAAAATGAAGGTGTCGTGTAAGTACTTAGTATTTGTAAATAAGATGAAGGTTTGTTTTTTCCAGAAAATATGTCAAACATCTTTTTTGTGTTGGGGTAAGAGTCTCGTTCACAAGATGCATTGTTGTTCATAAGAAGGAAGTATATGTAATCATTGTAACTATGATTCATTTATGGTAAACTAATGCTTATGAATCATTAGGGGTAACATATCATAAGTTAAATGACCTAAATTTGTGTGGTGGTTACCTATATTTTTTTTTAGTTCATAATGTAGTTTTCATACTAAATCTAGAGAGCTTATTTTAGGTTGTTTGATGGCTAGATCTTATTTTGATTAGATATAACTTAAGGGAAAACTAGGGTTAACAGAGCATGTTGTTTACTTACAGTTAATAGTTTCTAAGAGAGGTATGAGAATAACATAGAAATTAAGTGTGTTTATTTATGCGTAGGCTGAGATTGAATTGAGAATTGGATTCTAAACTCATTCATCAATCTTATCATTTTTCCAATGTTTGATTTGATTTGCTTTCATTAGTTCAATTTTGCTTTATTTTCTTCATGGAATCCAATCAAAGCCTCCTTATATCCTAAGCACCGATTCTTTCATCACAAAAGCTACACATACACTTTCTATAGATATGAGCCCTACTCACCACTACTTCAAATTTAGTATGTAGAGTGAGATTTTATTTTTTTTGTGTTCGACACATATCAAGAATTTTGACACTATTGTCAAGGAGTGAAGTGCTTTAATTTTTGCTTTTGATTTCAATTAGTGTTTTGTATATATATATATATATTTGTTTATCATTATTTTTTAGTTATTTCTTGATCTTTTCATGTTTTTTAGTATTGTTGTATGATAGTAACGAGATCTCCTCATCAAGAACCTATACAATTTGATCCATAGATTGAAAGGACACTGCGAAGGTCGTGAAAGGAAATCAAAAAACTCTAGGAATACCACAAGAACTTGAATTTGAAGAAGCAATTGTCAATCCAAGAACTTTAAGAGATTTGGATGTACGAGACTTAACTTAAAGACATTATGCATCAATTTTATTAATTTTGCTGAACATGCCATTTTTAAGCTCAAGTCTGGCTTAATCCATCTTTTGCCTAATGTTTATGGACTTGTAGTTGAGGATGCATATAAGCATCTTAAGGAGCTTGATGTGGTTTTTATGAGTATGTAACCTCCAATGGTGGCAGATGAACATATCGTATTGAGGGCCTTCCTGTTTTCATTAAAGGAAAAAAACTGACCTTTTGACTCTAAGGCAATAAACAAATTACAAATTGGACTTATTGTTCATCTAATAAGTCATGAACTCATCGTACAACTCACTTATTATGTTTGACATATGCCTCAAATGCTTTTGTATTATGTGATCCAGTCATTTCTTATATGTATCAAAATTAATAATGAGTGACCTCACTTTAAGCCTCCAAAATATGCATCTAAAGGAAACCATATATCCTTAACAATTTCATATTTGCATAAATCATACATAATGTCATTATCCATGTTGCTCAATAACGTAATATGAACTAATGACTTTTTTACATTCATATTTCATAAGCATTATGGTCCCTTTTACGTTAGGTCATATTGCCTTTCTCATAAACTTCTATGGTTATGTTTAATGGTTCAAAAGCCTCTAGCTCCTCTAGTACACATTAACTTCCATGTTCTAGATTTCATAATTTTCTTAATTCAATTTCTCACCCTTATTAAGTTTAGTAACAATATTCTTCGATGTAGTAGCTATTATTAAAATATAAAATTTCTGCATAAAGAAAGAAATAGTATATATGCACGTCAATGTCATAACATACATATATTTAATAATTAATTGGTTTTTAAATGTATATGAAATCAAAAGAGTACTTATGTTCTTAATCATCATTTGTATGACAACTGAATACCAATCATCATTCTCAAGAAAAAATGTCAATTGAAAATTCATGTAATATTTGTTTTGATAAATAAAACAAACTCAATATTGACATATATAAATAAACATAATTCATATTTTTTAGTATAAATTAGTTCAATACATAATAACGAAACCCTTATATGGAATAGAGTCAACTAATTAATGTCATAAAGTCCTTAATGTTTGATATGTAATTTTGCTAATTATTTTGGGAGACCGATCAGATATAAAGTCCTAATCAATTATTTTCTTCAAAATTCTCTCATAAACATTATCACTAACCATTTATATGTTTTTGGATTAAAACATTCTAAATTCTAGATCATGCTTAACAATTCACCTTTTGGTCGTGGCAATGTCGAGAGTAAAAAAATGTACTTTAATTCATCCTCTATGAAAGCCAAACAACCTTAAATATATAACTCTTTTATTCAGTTATTAGTGTTAATAAAATTTTGTATTAGACCTTTTCCATGCAAGTATCATATCTAAAATAACTACACTAACATAGTGATGGCTTGTCTCATTTTTACCACAATTCTTAAAAATTTGGTTAACCTTGTCATAGGCATTTTACTGAAAATATATTTGAAGAATTAGAAGTCACTCACAAAACCCAAAAATTATAAAATAAATGAGTTAACTAACATAATAATGAACTCATGCTTATAATGAAACTATGGTTATTGTAATTTAATCAAATTCACAATTTCATTTATTATTAAACTAATCATATTAAATTATAATTATTTCATTTTTAATTAGAAACTCATTTCTACTTATTATGCAACCAATCAAATTAAATTAAGAATTTTATTAAATTAAAAGCATGTTTATAATTATTATTAAACCAATAATGTTAATTAACATAAAATTTTATTTCTAATTATATATATTATATTTGATTTGATTAAATTTAATTAAGTTAGAAACTCATTTCTAATTTATTATTTAAATGATTGAACTGATAAATCTTAAGTATTATAAATTTATGAATTATTTAGAAAATTATTTCTAGGTATTATTAATTAATTCATATTCATAATGTTTATAAATTTAGAAACTCGTTTCTAGATTCAATTAATCACGTTATCTACTATGTAATACAAACATGTATATAGCAATGGGTCTTTATAAGTCCAAACTTATAGCCCAAAACTCTGGCCCATGTATGCTCGGCAAAATCTAGAAGTAATAGCCCAAAATCACTAGAATTGGTCCATTTTTTAACCTTAGCCTAGGTATGCATTCATTTTATGCTAGGTTAAAAAAAGTATGCAAAATGCTACAATAATTATTTCTTGGTCACTCTCTCTTAGTTGTTCTAAATGTAAGGACCACAATACACCGAAATGTTCTATTGGGCAAATAAAAAGTATAAAAAATGAGCAATTTACACTATGAATTTAATCTAAGGAATAGTTAATCATTTTATCGGTTTTATTGCAAAAAGACATATATTGTGGTGTTTAACTTTGAATGTTACAATAATAAAGTTTATTATAGATGTACTCATCGTCACTCACAAGTTTGTATTGGTTTATACAATATAACCAATCAATTGGTTGTAGTTTCGTGACATAATAATTTATAGGCACTTTTTATCTTTTATATATTTAGATGTATATGATAAAGTTCATATGATAAATGTACATTGCAAATGAAATTATGATGAGATTATAATTATGAGAGTCTTAATGCATTTATGTATTTTCCTTAAATTGTTCTTATTCATTTTCCTATTAAGATTGTACATTAATAGAATGTAAAAAGGCTAGTATACGTAACATTTTTCCTTATTAAAGAAGTAGTTAATCTCATAGACTAAAGTACAAAGATACTTAAGTAAATGTATGAATGCTTGTTAGCAGTGGCGGAGCTAGGAATTTCCTGGAGTCGGGGCTGATTGGACAGCGATGGACTGGCGGTGAAGACTTCCGGCAAATTCAATACTAATTCAACGTAAGGAATTTAATAATAAATAATAATAATAATAATAACAATAATAATTGATTGGGAATTTTAACCCTTATAGAGGTAAAATTTATTTTTGAGGTCTTCATGGAAGTTGTAGGTCTAGAAGTCCTCTTCAAAACAGTCTTTGAATGACCTTAATCCGATATTTTTAGTGAAAGTTATGCCCCTTTTACCAAAACAGGTGGAGAAAAGAGAAAAGAGGAAAGTCGCGATCGCGACTTTGGGGAAATTATGGGAAAGTTGCGATAGTGACATTCG
>JANZXP010000005.1:13461576-13498258 GCA_027576715.1 Erythroxylum flavicans
ATGTTTTAATAACTAAATTGGTATAACCATATTCGCTCATATAGGTATTTGCATCACTTGAAGAAAAATGTGAAAAACAAGGCTAGGGTTGAAGGTTCGATATATAATGCTTATTTAGTGGAGGAAGCTAATACATTTTGTTCACATTATTTTGAGCAGCATGTTCACATAAGAGAAAGAAAAGCTCCTCGTAATGACGATGAGGGAGGAACTAGTGATGTTGATGGTAACTTATCCATTTTTACATATCTTGGATGAACATATGGACGTTCAACAAGAAGAATGTTAACAGAGGAAGAAATTGAGGCTACCTATGATTACATTTTATTGAACTGTCAAGAGGTTCAACCTTTCGTGCAGTAAGTTAAAATTGATTATTTGGGTTTTGAAATTTAGTGTTATTCATAACTGAAATGCATAATAATATTTTTAGATTATATGAGGAATTGTTACGTGAGCCCATGCCTAACAAAACACAGGATGATATTACTAAAGAAGTTGGAAGACATTTTCCATGATGGTTCGAGCAATATGTAAGTTTTCACTTATAAATATTGAAATGATTGAATTATAAGATTTAAGTGTTCAATTGACATTATATTGTTTATTATGATATTTTCTTTTCTGTAGGCCTTAGAAAATCCAATAGAGAACAAGTTCATATGTGATCTTGAGAACGGGCCTTTGCAAACTATTAAATCATATCCGGTGTATTTTGTTAATGGATACAAATATCATACAGAATATCATGGTCATAACATGGCAACAATAAATAGTGGAGTTTGCATAGGAAAAAATTGATGAATTACTATGGTAAAATTACTGAGATACTTGAAATTGAGTACCCTATAATCCCAATAAAGTGAAGTGTGATATTTAAGTATGACTGGTTTGATCTAACTCCAAATGTTGGTACAAAAGCGCATAACCGATACAATCTAGTTGAAATCAACAAGCGAAGAAGATTTTGACAATTTGAACCTTTCGTGTTGGTAATGCAAGCGATCCAGGTGTATTATGTCCTTTTCCCAACTTACGACAAGATAAGTCAGATTGGTTGGTCGTTTGCAAAATTAAACCTAAAGGTGTTTTTGAATCACATGGAAAAGGAGAACAGAGAATTGAAAGTGAAGCATTTCAAGAAGATGCTTATGAAATAAATGCATCGGTTGTATATGAGGATAATGAACCTTTGAACAATCCATATAATAAATATGTTGAAATTTTATCTGGAGAGGATAAGGAGAGTCAGGGATTTGAAGAGGAGCCTGAGTTTGATTCAAATTCTTCAGAAAAAGAAGATGATTTTGATTTACAATTAGGTGATGATAGTGATTAATTTGTGTTTGTAATTGAATATTATATTTAACAAATAAATTATTTCCTTTTCAATATATTCTATAAAATATTGAAATCAAATTGTAATATTTCTAGAAAATTCAATCAAATATTAATTTTAGGTTGAAATATGCCACCAAAGAGAAGACAGGATATGATGCGACCAAGATTCAGACCACGATTCGGAAGTACATATTATACAGGTGAAGCATCTCATGGTGTAGCAGCTGAAACTGAATCACCTCCTCCCCCTTCAGCTACTACACTTGCAAATAAGGCATCACCTTCCGTACCTGCTATTATACCATCCACCACCCCTACATGATTCACTGCCTCTATACTAACAGAGATATCAGGGGTAAACAATGTGGATGAAGGAGGTGGCCGTCAGCCTGGAGCTGAGGGAACTAATGGAAGAACTTACATCACAATTATCAATAATATGTAAGTGAAAATACATGAAACACTATATGTTTATAATTAAGTTATAAGTTTAAATTTTAAAAAAGGTATAAAATTATTTGTTTTTATATTAGGTTGATTCCATCTGGACCGTACTCAAGAAACATGACATCCAAATTCAAAGATAAAATTGATCTTGAGAGTTATGTATGGAAGAATATCTCTCAGGCCATAAAGGAATTTTACTATCGGGAGTTTGAGGTACAACAAAAATTATTATTTTCTTTTTTAATTATTTTTATACATTAATTAGATAAATATTATTACATTATAAGTATTTATCGAGTGTTTTCCCTTTTGTTTCAGAAAGAATTTTTTTGGGATTCTGAATTTGACGCGATCATTTATAAAGCATGGGAGAGACGAGCATATACATGTTATCGGGACTTTATTGCTGCAACACACAAGGCTGATGTATGACCACCTTATATTTCTGAACAAATATGGAGTTGTTAGCAGCAATATTGGACATCACCTGAGGCAATGTCCATTTTAGAGCGTAATTCTACCAACAGACATGAAGGACCGAGAGGACAAAGTCTTCCCGTACATACGGGAGGATCTATTACCCACCACGAGCATGCAGAGAGACTTGTAAGTATCTACAATTTACATTTATATTCTGATTTCTTTACTGTGTTGTATTTAAATTGAATTTGATGTGTGAATTTTGGAATGAAAATATATGTATTATGGAAAATAATAATGTTATAAATATCCGGTGCCATATATAGCTATGTTGTTTACTTGTTTTCTTTGTTCAATAGGGGGTAAATATCATAAAAATAGAGGAAACTCTGTCAAAATTTTTATAAATTCTAGTTCACTTATAACATTTTATTCTTATGCAGGAAAAGTCTATGGGCATGAGGCCTATACCTCTCTAAGCTCTTTTTGTACACTCACACTAAGAAGCATGAAGGTGTGACATTCGTCAACAGCTATTGTAGAGAACTAAATGCATGTGAAAATTATGGTTTAATATTAATGCTTAATAATTATCACTTACTAATATAAACATTGCCTTCTAATATGACCAAATACAAGAAAACATTCAACGATAGTCTCAGTAGTTTGAAGATGTTGATAAGACTCAAACCTATCTTCATGCAGTGGGTGGTAGGGACCATCGTGGAAGGATATTCGGCTTAGGTCCATTTGCGAATATATATTATTCGCAATCCTTCACGTCCAATACAACAACATCTAGTAGGCGGTCCACTACCAATGAAGTCCAAGAGCTTCGAAGCACATTGCAAACATTGATAGGGTATATAGCTCAGCTCTGTGATGAGGTGGATGAATAGAAAGGTAAGGGTAACACCTCATCACACCAATCAGAGCATCCACCGTCACCAAATCAATAGTGTAGTTGTAGTCATTTAATTTGAATTACAAATATTTATTATGTACAATTTAATATTTTTATTATCAGTTAAGATATTTTTAACTTTTTATCATCAATCAATTTTCTGTTTAAACAAATTAAATGTATACTATTAAATTCACAACTGTTTAAATTAGACATCGACCATAATATCATCAAATAAAATTTATTGACAGTATTTTTTTATAAAAATTTCTGGTTGATTTATCGAAGGAACCACCAATGTCCGTTAGTAAAATTAATTCTATTTACCGACAGAAGATAACTAACCGTCGGTAATCACAGACAAAATAACTAATTCGGTCGTCAAATTTACCGATCGCAGAATAACCGTTGGTACACTCACCGACAGAATAAACGTAATCGTCGGTAATGTTTTAACAAACTTACCCACGAAAGTGAACAAACCATCGAATGAATGATAATGTCCATCTCTGTCGGCAATTTACCGACGGTCAACCGTACAAAAATCGTCGGTATAGTTACCAACGGAACAATAATTGTCCGTCGGTAAATTTACCGACAAACTTTCTATTTTTTGTTGAGAATTATTACCAACGGCCGTTTCTACGATGCCTTTGTCTGTTGATAAAGTTTGTTGCTAACCTGACTTACGGACGGAATGTTTATGTTTCATGTCAGTAATTTCCATCGTTAAACAACAATTTTCTTGTAGTGATAGGCACAACTCCTATTTGTTAAAGACCTGAAGTATATCTAGTTCTTATTTTATAATTTTCTTTTTATAACAAGCTAAAGTATAAAGCTTACTTTTTGTAAGTGGTGATTAGACCAGAGGACTTCACGTTAAGAGACTCCTAGATTGTAAGCTTTAAAAAGGGACTTCACAATAAGAGACCCTAGGATTTAAAGCTTTAAAAAGCTGATAGCATAATTCATTCGTAAGGCACTTTAAGGTATGGAGTGCCTATATAATCTAATTATTCTTTGAAGCGTTAGGTTAATAATTCATAAAATTATCTTTATTACTTATAAGGAAGCAAGAGTGTTGCATCGATAACTTCCACTAGTATTTAGCGGAGATTTTAGATAAATATAAGATTTATATAACGTACATCTAGGAGATAAAGTAGATGAGGGTAAAGTGAAATAGATAAATGTGTTCAAACTTTGGTATTCATGGCATTCGAGGCAACAATTAAGGGGAACGTTATAAACTATTACAACAATTGTTGTACATAAGATGATGCGAGATCTCTTAAATTCATAAATGAAAATTTGTAAAAGGATGCTTCTAGTAATTTTGGGATGGCCATTATTATTTATCAAAGAGACAAACTTAATTTAGGTATATATTTTTCACTTTTGTTACTTGTTGGAAATTAATCATCATTTTTTTGTTTATAAGGTTATTTTTGTTGTCTTACATTTGCTTAATCAGACCAATTGGGAAGTAGTGTTCCAAAATTACAAAGATTTGTAATTTGAATTATGAGTCAGTGTGTGTGAGTCAACAGAGTGTGAAAGGAAATGGAGCACTCTTGAATTCATTCATTTCAAGAAAAAAAATATATTGGAATATAAAAAGATTGAACGACTTGATCTTTGTTTGATATAATTTAAAGTTTCAAGAAATGTATGTCATTATTATTATTAAGTTGACTATAATTTCTTATTTTTTAATTATTTTATTTTATTTGTTTACTAAGATTCTTAATAAAACAAGTAATTATGTTGATCCAATTTGCCTTCATCATATCAATTTTTTAGTGCATTGAGTTTCTGAGGACTCAAGTTTAATAGATAAAAGTGGCATGGAAAATAATTTTAGATAGAAAAGTGTTGTTTGGCGTAACAAATTCGAATGATGGTGATGATGATGTTCTTTTCAATGATGAGAATTTTGTACCAAACAAGAATTAGAGTCAATGCAATTTGAGCTAATGTTAAATTGAATAAAGTTACAGGTTTTGCATTCTTCTCTTCTTTTAATTTCACTTGTACTTAGATGCATATGTTAAATTCTATATATGTAATATAAATATAAAACTTTTAATTGCAAATTTTTATTTTACGTTTCGCTTTTAATTGATTGTGTTTCTCAATACGAAATCTTGTTGTGATACTTATGGAGTCATAGAACTTTATTATTCTTTTTATTTAATATTTTGATGTAATTATATTTTATTATATGGTGAAATAGCAAAATTTTAAGTATTTTATATTATCCTTTGTTTTATATTTGTATGATGATTAAACCTTCTTTTTTATATTAATTATGGTCGTTATTTATATACGAAATATATGAAAAGCGATATTAATAAAAAAATAGATTATTATTATTTCAAAATTTTATTATTATAATTTTAGAGAAATGATTATGTAATATATTGAGGAATTAATTTGTAATTTTAAAAATTATTTTATAATTTTAAAAATTATCTGAAATATTACCTATATTAATTAGTGTTAGTATAGTACCGCACTAGAATTAACTCTAGTACTACCACCGATACAATATTCATAATATTGGATTAGACATTCTTATTGAAAGATAGCTCAACTCCATAAAATTGATTTGACCTTGAAACATGACATACATATATACCAAAATCATAAAATCAAAATAAAAAGAAAGACAAGTACGTCGATGTAGTTGATCATAAAATGAAAGACAATGCACAAGTTTGCCATTTTTTCAAAAAGTAAAAGTCATATACGTCGTCTTTATTCTCGTCGGCAACACTTGTCAAATGCGATTTCTGACCCATGGTAATTAGGAATGTCAATTTTGTCTCAACTCGATCTGATCCCGCCTGATTTTTGGACTGAGTTGGCAGATTATGAGCAGATCACGGGTCGACCATAGTCTGCCTAGGCCAAGCCACCGGTTGGCCATGATCAACCTACACGGGCCGCGGGTTGGTAGGGCCCAGCTCGACCGGCGGCCCGGCCATTTTGAACAAATCGGCGTTGTTTTGTCCAAAACGACGTCATTTTGTATTTTTATTAAAAATATATATATGGATCGGACCGGCCTGTGGGTGAGCCGTGGGTGGGTTGGGCTGCAGGCCGGCCAATTTCGGCCCGCAGCTAGCCATAACAGTGCCCGGGCTAGGCAGGGTTGAGGGTGGCCCGAGCCCGACCCGACTCATTGCCATGCCTAATGATAGGAGGCTACTACCGATTGGACTTCTTTAGAGTCTTTATTAATGTTTTTAAAGTCGAATTTAAAATAAAAATGTAAAATAAGAAATTTAAAATTTAACAAATTTAATCAATATTAGATTGTCATAAAATTGACTAAAAATTAAATAAATTTAAAGAATTTAAAAATTGACTGAAAATGATTATTTTTATTGGTCAACAAATTTTAATTTTATAAAAAAGGAGATTGCTAAATAAAATTTAAAATAAAATTTAATCGATTTATTTTATTTTAAAAAATAATTAATTGATGAAAATTTTTGATTAATAAATAAATTGATCGATTTTTTATAACAAAAATTATTAAATTAAATCAAATTAAAAAGTTAAAACTGAATGAAAAAGTTAACTGATTTAAAAGTTTCATTGTTGAATCGACCGAACCGGTTAAATTTTAGAAACATTGATCTTTGCTAATTCGGATAACAAGTTTTGGTGTTTCTTAATTTGTAATTACATCTAACTAAATTGCAATCAGTTTATGGTTCATAGATAATATAATTACGTTGTTATCTTTGATGCTTAAGTTTTCTTTGCCATATATGGACTATCCTGTCCATCCATGTCTTATATTTTTGGTAATATATATGCGATACATTCAAAACTAAAGCTATGTTTGAACTATATTTCTGTTCTTTTGCACTAAAGTTTGACTTGTGGCATTGACATACAAAAATCTTCTAACTTGTATGAATTGGATAAATTACCATTTGAAATTATTATTAAAAAAGATTTTAAAAAGTAATTGTGGGCACGATAGAGTTGTGTCGTTATTTCTAAAGAGGGATTCCTACCCTCTGAACAACAATAGCAACATACATATATACATACATACATACATATTATATATATATATACACTGTTCCCATCCTTTATTTACTCATGGTTTTTGGTTATAAAGGTGTTAGTTATGTACTCCATATGAACAAGCATATCACGGAATATGTGTGCTGCAGAGTTAGGTAGTGGAGGCCACTAGTATCCTTGGATTTTTATATGTGCTTCGCTTCATTTACCATCTTCTTATATATGTATTCGGTTGCACTACAGGGTATTAAAAGATACAGATGGATATGCAAGAGAAGAATGGGAATGCTACCGAAAATGTTCTAAAGGAACATGAGCGAAAGCTTGACGCTGGAGCTATTTTTGTGCTCCAATCCAAAGGTACTTACCCTACGTAGACCGACCAATGTCTTTATAGCCTCAAAGTGAAACAGCATGCATACATTGTTCGTGCAGGTAAAGTTATTGACTGATTGTTTTCTTCTTCAATTGTACCTCCCTCAAATCTCCATCTCATTTTTCTTCTTGAGTTCCTCTTTATTATACGATCCCGCTGGCTGAAAACTCGAACAACCTGCTTTCTGATATCCAAACTCATTTGGTGCGATCATCTTTTTGTATTGTTTTAGTGCTTACTGTTCTATGAAATTGGATACGACATTGGTAAAAAAAAATGTAGACCATATTACTTCACTAGTAGACTCTGTTCCCCAAGGATGAAACGTGCCAGATTGGTTGGTAAGGAGTAGCTCATTAACACCTAAAACAAGAGAGCGGGCATTACATATATATGAAAGCCATTTGTGAGAGCACCTCACAGCTGTGACTTAACATGTCACATCTATGACTAGCTTCTCATGGCTATGAGAGGCTTAGTACTGGCTGTGTATGGCATGGGAGCTAGAAACATGCATGGATGGTTGATGACAAAGAAACATGGCATGGCATCACCGTGAGAAAGTAGGGGCTGTCAAAAGGCATGCATGGGCTGGCTGTCACCGTGAGAAGAATGCATGGGAGCTGGCTGGAATGAGAATGTTTGGGCATTGGTGTGAGAAGCACAGTGAAAGACAACTGGTCACCTTGCATCATCTTCGGTTTATGGCAATCACTATCCCACGCCCATGCATCTTATTGCACAGCCATTACACACACGCTCACAGTTGTGCCATTTTTCCAACATTGTCGTGAGACATTTTAATGATTCATTCTTCATTTCTTTTCATTTTCTTGTCTTCTTCTTGCTCTAATCTTCTTCTTCTTTGTATTTCCTGCATATGTCTCACCTTTCTTGGCATTTAATTGTCCTCTCTTGCTTTTAATCCTCTTCTTCTTACTTCATGAAGACAAAGGACTGTGAATCTTCATAAAACAGCTCGAATTTAGTACTTTTGACTCACTTTAACTCTTTCGATTCTAAAATGTACCTAAAATCAAATATGAGCTAAAGTAAGTATCCTAAACATTTCTAAGGCATTTGTCACTGAGTGTAGTAGATCAAATGAATCAACATTTAAGCACATATCACAAGTACAACTGAAAATCTTTACAGAAGATATATTAGGCCTTTTTCCGTGTAACACTTCATATATATTAGGCGTCTTTCCCTGTAACACTTCAAGGGGACATTTAAAATCCAGTACCCGACTTGTTATCCAGTTAACAAGATAAGTGGCAGTAAGCACTCTATAAGACAAAAAAAAAATTGTGAACATTTATTTGAAACATGATTGCTCAAGTTTCTTCCAACACTTTTTTTTTTCATTCAGTAATCCAATTTTGGTGAGGTGTATCAATATAGCTACTTTGATGTAATATTCCATTAGAAGTTAAGTAATTTTTCATGTTATAAGATGTATATTTTATGCCATTATCAGTTTAAAGGATTTTGATATGAGCAAAAAATTGATTAGCAATTATCATATGGAAATCTTTGAAATAAATAAAAACTTTACCTTTTGATTTCAATAGATAATCCCAAGTAACCTTAAAAAAATAATCAAGAAAGGTTAAAAATATTTGAAACCAAATGTAGAGATAGAAAAAGGACCTCATACATCAAATTCCACTAATTCAAAACCTTAGTAGTTTGAGACAATGAATTACTAAAAGGGAGTATAGAAGAATTAGAAAAATGAAACACCTTACAATAATAAGTTTCTTAGACAAGCGAGAATAAGATTTGAAAAAAAAAGGCTTTGATGGATGAGCTAAATGACAATTCCGCAAGGAGTGTTTATTAACGGTAGATGAAAAAGCTTAGAAGCTCTTAGAAACCTGATAATTAGGAAGAAAATAGTAAAGCCCATTTAAGTGAAATCCTTCACTAATCATCTTTTTGGTGATTCTGTCCTAAACACAGCCTTATAAGGAGTAAATATGACTTCAAAATTAAGAGTTTGTATCAGTTTATGAACAAATAATAATTGAAAAGGAAAAGAAGGAACATAGAGAACATAAAATTTTATTGGGTCAAAAACAAGTTTGATTTTACCCTTACCCTTAATGGGAATATTTTTTTCATTTTCTAGTAACACAACTAAGAAGAAAGGACAAAAATCACAAATATTGACAAGCTTGTTAAAAACATGATCGATGGAACCAAAGTCTACAACCCTTAAATCATGCAAAGTATTAATTTTTAATGCAATCATAAAGGGATTCATAATACCTTGAATGTTTCCAGTGCTGTCATTAGCTAAGATTCTAGCAAATTTGTTTGAAAGTGCAACAGGCTCAATAAATCTTTAATCATCATTTTTGCATGATTTGTATTTTAATTATAGATGGAGACTCCAACTGCATTCCATTGTGTGTCCAAATGCATGATAATAGTCACACTTCAAGTCTAGTGGCTTTCCCTTATAAGTTTCCTTATTAGACTGTTGATGAGTAAGGTAAGCATAAGTATCTAAAGCACTAGGGGTAGCACCACATTATATAGCTTTCTTGTGAACTTCTTCGGGTTGTATAGAAGCATAAACAGTCTTTAAGGATGAAAGTCAGAAGTCATTAGAATATGACTTTTAAAATCTTCATAATCAGAATCAAAACTTGCCAATAACTAGAAAACTCGATCTTCTTTAGTTTGTTTCTTTAGAATAACTAAATCAATAGTGTGGTCAATATACTTTCAATTTGTTCTATAAGGCTTTAATCTGCCCAATACACAAACAAAGGGTTTTCCTTCTTGCAAGAGATTAATAATTCCTCATTAAATCTGAAAGAGTCGTGCAAAAGTTTTTTGGTTGCCATATATAACTCAAGCAGCCTCCCAAAGGTCTCAAGAGGATTCACAGTCATAAAAATCTCAACAATGTTATGCTCTATAGAATTAAGAAGCCATGACATAACCATCTAGTCCTTTGACAACTAAATATCATTTTTTGGAGAATCAACATTAGGGGCCTTTTCTTTGTCGTTTATAAAACCTACTCTCTTTTTTTTGAAAATTAATAGATTTCATTAATAAATAGTTATTTACATAACCAAGTCTGCAACAATACTAGTATGATACAAAATAACTAGATTACGAGGTTATAAGGGTCCCTGTGATCAGCTTAGTCCGATGCCCATCTCCTCCTCATGCTATTAGTTTAAGTTATCTGTAATTTCCCTCGCTAGTAGGTTGAGTTAGGATTGAAGTGTCACCTCCTGAAAAATCTGCTCCATACTTCTACTTTGTGGTCTGAAAATCCTATAATTCCTTTCTTTCCAAACTTGGTAAACCATTGAAGCCCAACTTCTCTTAAGTGCTTTGTAGTCTGCCTAGTTTCCCATCTACACTTTCACTAACCAACTGATAGTTTCCACCCATGAATCAATTGAATAATAAGGGTTTATAGTTGCTTGCAGCCCTCTCTAAATCTTCCTTGTATAGCTACACTTGATCATAATGTGTTCTAAACTTTCCAGTTCCACACAACACAGATCACAATTCAAAGAACTAATTTTAAACTTAAGTTTTCCCTTCGTAGGTACCTCCCCCCCACCCCCAATCCCCAACGAAAAGATAAATGAATGTGCAGGTATAATATCTTTATCCCAAACTAGTGCAGCCTAATTCACTTTAGTTTGTTGAACATTCTGCAGAAAGAGTTTGTAGTTTTTCATATTAAAGACTTGATTTTTCAGCCGTCTACTGGATTTTGTCTTATTTCCCCCGTTGTCATCTTGGTGCTTCGTTTAGAATGAGATCATCCCCTCTGCTACTATGGAAAGGCCAAATCCATTGGTTATTTTCTATAAAATTGCTCACAGTGTCGAAATGTACTAATCTTCGTAAATGTTGTAAGTTCTTAACCTTGTATAGAGGTCCCCTGTAATGCTAGTAATCAAACCAAAAAAGAGTTTTATTACCATCCCCAATATCATGGAGCACCAGGCTTTGCATCCACTATTTTGTGCGTAAAATTTCCTTGAGGATCCCCGATATGTCCTACTTTATCTTTAATGTCCAAATGCTTTCATTTTTGTGATCACATTATGGATCAATTTCACCTATAAGTCCTCCATTTTGCTACACATCCACCATAGATTCTTAGCTAGACATGCTTTATTAAGCTCCCTTGAATAATGTAATCCTAATACCCTTTGCTTATTTAGTTTACAAGATTTCCTCTAACTAATCTTCACTTTATATCTTCCTTGATCTGATACATTCCATAGAAAATCCTGTAGTCTTTTGTCCACTTCCTTGAGTATGATTTTAGGTATAGGAAGATGATTGAGCCAGTAGTTTGTGATGTTACCCAGGATTGATTGTATTAGAAGGAGCCTACCTCCATAGATAAAAAAACCTATTTCTCCATTGTTTAATCCTTCCATGTATAGAGTTTAGCAATGGTTTGCAATCAGATGCACTAACTCTTCGTTGAAAGATTGGTACTCCAAGGTATATGAATGGTAACTTTCCTTGCTTCATCCTCTTTTCTCTTGCTTTATTAGCTACTTCATTGCTAGAGTTGTTAGATAGGTAATAGCAGCTCTTCTTGGGGTTATACAACAGACGAGATATATAATGGAAATCCTCCAAGGAATGCAAGAGTATATTTATGAGGTTTCTCTCTGCCTTGCAAAATAAATCAGGTCATTCGCAAAAGTCAGATAGGTCAACTTCATACCTTTGCATTTGTGGTGAAACTGGAATTCAGGGTTTATACTTTTCTTGCTTGCTAGGAGTATAGTTAGGGCTTCCATACAAAGAAAAAACAGGTAAGGAGAGAAAGGGTCCCCCTTGCCTAAGTCCCCTCCTCGCTTTTATTAATTTAGTGGGTTCACCATTCACCAAGATGGCCATTGAGGTTGTGGTAACACACTCCTCTACCCATTCCCTGAACAAATCTGGGAAATATTCAACTTTCATCATATTGAAGAGGAAATTCTAGCTAACTGAATTATAGACCTTGGCTAAATCAACTTTGACCATGCAATTATCCATTCTCCTCATAGAGTTATACCCTTGCAGTAACTCCTAGCATAGGAGAATATTGGTGCTTACAGGCCTCCTCTTTAAAAATGCATTTTGCTCAGGGCTATCTATTTTCACTAAACTTGATGTCAGTCTATTGGTCAAAATCTTTGTAATTATCTTGTATAAGAAGCTGCAGCAAGCTATAGGTCTAAAACGCTCCAGTCTTTCTACATTACTCTGTTTGGGAACTAGACTTATATAGGTCTTATTCCACTCCTTAAGAATTGCTATTTTTTAAAAAAAATCTTCAATTGCTCCTACAACCTCTTCTCCCAGTATGTCCTAGTTTTTTTGAAAAATATTTTCCATTGTATCTGTCAGGTCCAGGGGATTTACCTGGATTCATAGAAAACACCACCTCCCTAATCTCCTCCTTTGTAACTTCCCTGATCAATTGGCTCTTACTGTCATCATCAACCTTTTTGATTCCTAAGATCACCTCATTAGGAATGGCCCTAATTAGGTTTCATTCCCATAGTGCTTGTAGAATTAGTCAAATGTAATCCTTGTCTTTTCCTCCTAGTCCTCATGCTTCCTACCTGCATTGTCTACTAGTAATTTAATTGTATTTTTGTTCCTTCTAGCTGTTATTGAACCCTGATAATACTTAGTACACGCCTCTCCCTTCTTTAGCCAATTCATTCTAGATTTCTATCTCATAAGTGTATTTATACTCAACAGAATTTGGTTGTACTTCATAATCAGCTTAACTTCCTCCTTCCTTAGTTCCACATCTTCAAGGTTCGCAATTAGCCTCCTTTGACACTTCTTTAGCTCTTTTAATGCCTTGGCTTTCTCCTTCTGTTCTAGCATAATTTAGTTCTTGCTCAGCTTTTTTAACTCATCTCTTAATGCCTTCAGCCTAGTGCTCATTATAAAGCCCTTAATCTTCCACTAAGAGCAATCATGACTGCTCTCAATAAGGAAGGTAGTTGATAAGTGTGAATTGTATCATATTTTAGGGCTTAGTTTGATATGTATTTAATTGTTAACTTAATCGTTTAGTATGTGTTTAGGTGAGAATTGTGTTAGTTTGTTAATTAATTGTATTTAAGTGTTTTTATGAGTTAGTACAAGTCTTTGAACTTAATTATGTCTTTAAGACACCTTGATGTATTTATTAGTGTTTCAGGGTCAACATCGAAGAACGGAGAAGTTTCGGAGACACTTGGGCCGAAACAACGGATGATAGAAGCCTAGGACATGACGTGACAGAAGGCTCGTATGTGGCCCATGATCATGGTTTGCAGGGCCACAGTCGTGACCTGCGTCAGGTAGACACACAATCACTCAAAAACTTCAAGTTTTGAGGAAGTTTTTGAACCTTTCAGACCCCAGAAAAACCCCTATACCCAGAACACAAAAGGTATATAAAGAATAAGACAAACAAGATGTGGGAGCTTTTGTATCAGCCACTGTTAGAGAGAAACCCTAGAGAGAATTGTTGAGAGATTGAGAAAGAAAAGAAGGAAGAGAGAAGTGGAGAAGAAGTTGATATCGACGTACTTCCCGGGTCAGAAGTTTCTGAGTTACTGCCTCCCATCTCTGTTTATAATCGTATTTCCTATTATTTTCCATTTTTATTATTGTATAGAATTGGAAATAGCAGTTTGACGATAGGATTGTGAATGTTGAGATATTCTATACTCACCTTCGGGGTTTTTTTTATATCTTTGATGTAATACAAACTTATTATTTTATGTTTATTGGAATTCTTGTGATTGATTTCTGTGATTGCATAATTTGATAATAGACTAAGAGGGTGAATCGAATGAAAAATAATTAAATTGGACTAACGAGAGTTAGGTGATTTAATAAGAATGAGAAATTAAACAAATCGGTAATTGTGTGAAGAGAGATCTCTCATAGGTTCTCGATAGTTTATTAGACAACTTCAGATCTAATTAGGGTTTTGAATAGATTGTTAATTGAGAAATTGCAATTTTCCATAATCTGATTAGGGTGGTTTAAAATTTAGGGTTAATGGTTATAACTCAAGCGAGAGTAATCAACACTAGGATCGTCTAGGACTAATAATCTAATAATTCATAATCAATTAGGTTAACATTAAAGATAGGTAAAAATTCTCCTTTCTCTCAATTGATAGTTCCTTTAGGTTGATTCTTGAGTGTTGAAACTGTTACTTTGTTAATATTTTTGTAATTGATTCTTAGAATTGAGTTGCGTGATTGAATTAAATTTTTGCCTTAGTTTTGTTATATTTGGAATTACTGCGAATTGTTTTGGCCTTAGATTTTAGGATTATATGATCCCTTCTCGTGGGATCGACATCTTAGGTACTACACGAATAACCCGTACGCTTGCGGATTATCGAAGTTATTAATTAGAACTTATACCCATCGAAAAACCACGAGTAGTAGTTAAATTCATTCAATAATAGAGAAACCAAATTTTGAGAAGTATTTATTTCACTACCAGTGATGAGTGATGGCGGTGTTATTGGAAGAGACAACAATGATCTCCTTTAAGAATTTCGCAGCATCATTAATTTCACTAAGGGCCATTTTAAAAGAGTATCGAGACGAGAATTACTATTCTGATAGCATGTGGAAAGAAAAGGATGCAGAGAAGAGAAGCTTTAGGAAAAGAATATAACTTTTATTCATACTTTATAGTACAGCATATAGACAAATATTTACAGTTGTAGCCTAAGACAATAATGCGTCATTAGCCTAGTGAAAATATCGACTAATATATACAAAACCTTTAATCTAGACAAGTAGGAGTCGCCAATGGGTTTCAATTCCTCACTTAAGTCTCTCTTTTATATGGGGTCTTGAGTTCGAGTCACTAAAGGAGAGAGAAGGAGAATTTTTCCCTGTTGATGATCCTCTAGCCCCCTGGTAAATGCTCATTGGTCGAATCAATTGTGGACGTCTCACTTCCAGCAACAGTGTGGGAGTTGGAACTACTAGGAACCTAGGGTTGATGGGAACCTGATGCTGAGTAGGGGCCAGTGATCAATCAGCAGCTGACCAATCAGCATGTGATGACTCTTTATGAGCAGAAGTGTACAGACTATGTAGGAACTTGAGAGACCTTAAGGTTCCAGATTTACCTTTTCTAAGGCTCTGGAGGTGGGGTCTTAGGAGCTTAGGATTAGTTCGACGAAGCTTAGATACTTAATAGATATAAAAAAAAACCATTAATCTAAGAATCACCATATAAAGCACTACTAATCTATTATTTACATAACTTCCAATATGGACGTTGAAGCTTAATAGATGGAATTTTTTAGAAAAATTCTTCATCAAAGACAATTTTTAGTTTATTTCCATGAGATAAGAAAGAAAGGAAAAGCAAAAGAGAAATCAAGAATGATTTTAACAATGAAGAGAGATTGAAAAAACTTAAGTTTTTGAACGAATTTAAAGAACTATAATTAAGTAATAATATTATAAATTTTCACTTGCTGATTTTGTGTTATATTTTTTCATTTTAATTTTGATACTTAGGTCACTTGGTTAGAAAAAGAATTGTCAAAAGAACAAAGAAATGGAACAAAAATAAAATAAGAAATAATTAAGTAAAAACAGAGTAGAATTGTAGAACAAAGAAATTAAACAAAAATAAACTCTCGTTACTCTCTTCAAAATAAATTTCTCAGCTCATTAAAGTGTAGTAGTCAGTGATGAGGATGGAAAATGCGCCCCATAAATTAAGCAAGAGATGGTATCCACGAATTCAACTTTAGGATACTAAGCTGATTGACGCATCACAATCACATTAGCTCAAATTCAAATTCAAATTCAAGCTTCGAGTTGTGGCCACTACTTTCCTCCCAAAACACCGAAAATCCTTCAAACTGACATGTCCTCCAAATCTTCTACTTTTTCTTCTTTTGAAACATGATAACACCCAAGTTGGCAACTTGCCTTCTCCTCACTAACTTGGCCTTTGCCTACTAGAAGAGGCAAGTTGCTTTCCAAAATAGACTTTCTTCTGACGATGATAGTCCGCTTAGCATGGGGTAGCTGATGATGATCCAATCAAAATACCTCCCACCCAATTTGGATAGGAGGTTAGATTGGATTATTTTAATAATAATGAATATAAGATATTTGTGTATAATTATTCAACCAAAAATATTAAATATGGTTTAATCAAAGAAAAAATTATTCTATCAATTTAATATTCTAATTACTGAATAATAGATTTGAATATTACTCCAAAATACAAACTTTAACTTAATGGTTTCATTGAAAAAGAACAGTGAATAACTTATTTCCTATTATCTCTTAGACCCAAAAATCACTTGGCCACTAAAAAGAAGATAGATTTTGTTGAATGTTATACGAGTGCTTAAAAGTTTTAAATTGACAATCAGGTTATTCATGTCCCTCCACTCACTCCACCAAATTGATTTTTTTTTTCCATTGAAAGAAGAAAAAGAAAAGGAGTTTTTGGAAGGTGGCGAGAGTTATATGCAACAAATAGCCCATTATCTTTCACACAGCGGACAACAATTCGAGAAAGTGGGGCCATTGTGTTAGTATTTCGATCAACTATTCAAAATCATCACAACCATTGCGTATAAGAAGTGATACGATGAAAATTTTCTTGGCGAAGCAAGAACTTGTTTCATAAGGTCTTTAAGTGCTTACTAACATATTACTGAGTACCCATATTTATGCTTTTGGCATGGAGTGAAAACATCTTATTCTTATAGTCCTTGCTCCTCAAACACATAGTGCATTAACTGCATATTCAATCACATAACTTGGAACTCGCTCTATGATAACTTGATATGAAAATCCAGGTTAATTTATAATCTTCCATTTAAATAACGAAAATGTTGATTTAGCTACTAATAAATGAAGTGACATTATTATATCAACCTTATAAGCTTGAATTGCACAATGGAAATTTGTGAGAACGGTTGAATAGAAATGTGCGCAAAATGATGCAAAGTTGCCCTTTTAACAAAATCTTTTTACGCTTTAATTACTAGCTAGAGACTACATACTAGTAGCTTCGCGCTGCAACTTGCATCCATTAATTCCTGATAATACAAAAGTATCCCTCATCTGTTTTTATGGTAGTGCCTTCATCGTCAATCCTTGATAGATCCACCAAAATCACGCTTTTGGTACTCCTACAAGATGTTCTTAATCAATTGTGTTCTCGATTATCCTACGCGTATGAGGGACAAAACGATTTTGGCGCACATAAGCGACAGACCTCTAAAATGCCTCCAAATGATTGTGGTTTAACGTCACGGAAAATTTGTTGCCTGCAGTTTTTGAGGCTTTGCTGATTGTGTATCCTCCACCTGTAGCGCACAAGCGCTCAACTAATAGCTAGGACGAAGAACCAATGTGATTTAAGTGTTTTACATTCCTTGGATCTTTTGCACCAAAGGATTTCTTCAAATAAATAAAAGGGAAAGAAATAAGTTTAATAGTTGATATATCTTCTATATGATAATTGATAACACATTTGCTTCTATTACCTATTAACGAATTAGCGGACACGTATTTGTTTTGTCCTAATCGGACAAAATGTCCGAATTTTTAAAATTGGCCAACACTGAATATTTGAAACCGATTAAAATTGTTCGATCAGATTAACATTTTTAGATTTGGTATACTGTTTGTGTCTTTGTAGCTTCTTGCTATAATTTTGTTGGAGACTTTGAATTTGGTGGTTGTATTTTTTTTTTTCTGAATTTAGTTGTAGACTTACCATTTGTTTAGTTTGAACTTTAACTAGACAATCGTAATTTAGCTTTTTTTCTATAATTTTTTGATTGGTTTTACAGAGAAAAAGAGATGGGAAGAAATGGTGCAATTTAGTGGTCCTTTGTTATTAGTTAAAATCGGACAAACCAGTTCCAAATCGAGTTGGGTGTTTTCCAATTCGATTTAGTTCCGGATCAGCTTATTAAAAAAATTTAATTTCAAACCAGTTTAAGGTCATGAAATTTTTACCTTTTTTTGAATTGTCAGAAATTGATTTGGCTTGAAACCGATTTTTTTCCAGCCTTATATATAGTACTCAGTAATTCTCTCTCTTTTATCACTTTACAATGTAGAAAAACAGCTAAAATCCTGTCTAGTACATCTCGATAATGACTGCAGTCTTATTAATATATTAGGTCAATTCACATCTACTATTATTTATCTCAATTTTCAAGCCACCTCAAAGGTATATATAATCAGTTTGCAGACTTATGTGTGTGTATAATAATCAATCTTAAAACAAAATAGAAGGAAATTTACAAAAGTTAGTAATGTGATTAGATATCTAGTGTTTAGAGAAAGGCCACAGCTTGGATTAAATTAAGAAACAAAAGTAACTGATGGAAAGAAAAGGGCAATGGAAAAGTATAAAAACTACTTGCAGTGGCAAACACATATGCGAAGTCCATCTGGAAACAAATCAACGAAGAGATGTGAATGAAAATTTTATATGTTGTCTCCTTCATCCTCCTAACCTTGTACATTGAATCGGGCCGAACAGGTGGCACAATCTCCTTACGTTTGACCTGATTTACATCCGCACCTAACGTATCTTCTCATTGATAAGTTCGAATCCGGACTCCGCGAGTTGAAAGTTGAAACTTCGACAGCCTAACATGAAGGAGTTGTCCCACTTGTTATTATTATTTCATTTACTATCTTCGAAATTGCATGAAGAAATATTAAATATTGGGAACAGGCCATTGTAGTCTGTATATATAGACTATAGTTATCATTGAGGGCGTAAGAATCATGGGGTTGATTGCTTTCATCTGGATATGGCTTTTGATGTGTGTGGGGAAAAGTTGGCTCGCCAAATAGCACTGGTATCCAGCAACTTACTCCTACCTGCTAAACAATGAGCTATTTCTTCTTTTAATTTTGAAGTTTTAGCTGCAGTTGACAATTGAAATATACTTATTAGAACCAGAGAAAGCTCTTGACTGGTTCTTCCCTTTAAGATGTTAAATAATTAAGTGTAGATGTAAGCATTGAGAGCATTATACATTTATAAATTAAGAATTTGTTTCGTTATTATATAAATGTAGGGTCTATTGTGTATCCTAATCTTTACCTACGGATAATTAGAGTGGAAAAAGGCATTGACTTCACACAAGTCTTTAACGTTAAAATTGAATTAATTTTTTCAATTATTTTTATGAAGAGACTTCTTCTTTTATTTAGTAATCAAGTCAGTCTTATTGGTGAAATTTCTCTATTGCAGGACATGTGTTTTTCTTTTGAAAAAAAAGGAAAGTATAAGTTTCTAACAGAATTTGAACTCTAGTGGAGAAACGAACTACAAAGCTGGTTGATTGTATTTAGAAAAATAGCACATCCATCAATAAGTTGTACAAATAGACTCGTTAATGAGAAGTTTTAGTGATAGCATATTCAATAATATTATAGTTAGATTTGTTTGATAAACTAGAAAATTTAAATGATTAATGGATCATATATCAAAACACAAAAGATTGAAATACACTTAAAAGACCTAAACAACTTCATCGTCTTGAGTGCTTCTTTAGTTAAAAATGTGCTTAACATGCAAATCATCCGTTAAAATCTTTATACGATTTGTTTTTCTGCTACATAAGGAAATTTTTTCTTTTTGAGAAATTAAAATTCATTAAGAAATAATAAATAATATGGAAGTGGACATTAAAAACTCTCACCCACGTGAGCCAGTCTAACTCTTGCCCAAGAGACCACGCGATGTCGCACACGCAAAAACCCGCTAACTTTAACTATAGAGATTATATAGTGTCGCACACAAGCAAAAACAGAACGAGATCGTTTAATCGTTAGGGTAAAACGAACTTATTCTTTCTTCAAAAATGTTAAAAGATTCTTGATTTGGGAGTGTGGACGAAAGAGATGATGAAGCTCTGGCTCGATCTAAATGTTTTGTATTCTTAAAGTAGATCGACGCTGCGTGAAGGACATTGTAAACACAAATAACCCAGTTTACTGTAAGATTACAATATCTAATCGTGATTAAGATATAAAAGTTTTTTATTTTCCCTTTTTAACAGACACTGCTCTGCTACGAGAATATAAGTGAAGCTCTGATCCACCACCCAGATAAGCTAATTCTATATGACTCGTTTCTTCGTAAGTAATGATTTAAAAAAAAAAAAAACCTATCAATTTCAGGACCGAGAACAAAGAATCTTCGAGCAACTTGTAGCGTCTATTGCGCGCAACTTGTAGCGTCTATTGTGTATTCTATCCCCAATCAACTAGAGACTAAAGGCTTTCTCGGAAGAAAAAGGTGTTACGATAAAAATTCTACAGCTGAAACCGGAATGAGAGGGCCGAGGGGTACACTTACCAGAAATGAGATAACCCTACATGAAGTGTTACAGCCTAGTCTAGAGAATGGCTTTAAAATAACTGGTGGTCAAGCCTCCACGTTTGGCTTTGGCATCACGTGGAGAGGCGCTAAGTGCTAACCAACAAGTCGGCCTTTTAAGGCACCTGAAAATTGAGGAATAGAGATCCGAAGCACTCAAATCATTATATAGTCATTATTTTAATTATATTTATCATCACCATAATTTGTATTAATTAAATTATTTTTAATTTTTAAAAATTATTGTAAATTCTTTTCAAAAAAATTATTATAAACTATAATATTTAAAATAATAATTAATAACTCTTGACAATGCTTTTATCGTGGTTAACAAAATGTCATCCTTTTTGCTTGCCAAATAAAACTTCTTTTCATTTTCATTTTCAATTGGTGTTAAAGGTTTTCTCGACGCCCGACGGGGACAAAACGAAAGAAAGTAAATGCTAGGATGACTTTGAAATCAGATTTGACTTGATTGACTGTGTAGAATAAAACAGAATAGAGTTGTAGTACGTAACATAATCAAGGCAGCGTTTAAATATGCGGTGTCAACATAAGTATTTATTCACTGTAAATTTTAAATGCGGTCATATATTTAAATTTGTGGTGAATAATTAAAGGTTAGAAAAAAGTGCAGTACCACTTCAAAATTAATAATCAGAAAGAGAGTTGAGGTAAGAAACTACTTTTACGATAAAAATTTTACTTTTCATTAATAACCTTCACTATAAGTATTATTTTCTATTATACTCTTAATTAATATGATTAATAATATTTTTATTAAATATTTTATTTACTAAATTTATTTTATTTATATTTTCTTATTTTAATTTAATATTGTATTATTTATAATTTTAAATTTATATGACTAATAATATATATTTTAATTATTTATGCAATAATTAATAGTTTATTGAATCAATGAGCTTTTAGTTCTTTTATCTCTTTTCAACAACCGTAACTGGACTTGCTAAACATTTATTTTCACATTTCAATAGTTATCAAAACAACAATCCTAAATACATAAGTACTTATCGAGAATAAGTACTTATCATTTCAGTAGGTTAATTTCAGCAGGTTGTCAACAACCACTACTCTTCAAAACTAAGCTTAAATGAACTTTAATCACATAGACAAAAATAGTGGGATTGTTGGAATCTAAGTTCTTTCCTCGCAAAGAAGAGTTCTAAATTAAAGGAAAGATAACCATAACCTATTAACCTTATGCCTGTTGCACTTGCACCTTCCACTCCACCATTTGCTTCGTTTTACTGTACTCTTTTTTAATTCATAAAAAAGAGACCGAGATGCGCTCCTAATGGTTCGTAATGTTAAGTAGATGGAGAAATGATGAATATGAACTGCTGAGCTTAACAAGGTAGTAACATATACATAACTAACTTTTATTGACTAAAGCTTGATGTTACCTTCACAAATGATTTTATATACAAACTTGTTTATTTTATTTATATTTCTTACTTATTCAACTTTCGGTTGAAAATTTGTTTTCGTAAATTCAAACATTAACTTGACTTTTGCTTTGAATTTAAGTTTTAGTACAATCATTTTCAACTCTACTTGTATCTGCTTCCCATCAGGCCAAATTTCTAATGATTGTTTAAAATATTAGATGTTACTGTTTCTATAAACTAATTTATTTACATCAACTAATCAGTGGGAATTTACTTCAATGGAGTACATCGGAGTCTTTCTTTTCTTTAACTTTTGGAGTTGCATTTTTAGATTAACAAGATATAGTCCTAAAAATGGAAACCATTGGTTATATTAGTGATGATGTGGATTATACAATGTGAATGAAATACTAATATCGATTTAACAGATTTTAATGTCTATTAAAAAGTAATAAAATTGACAAAAAAGAATAATGGGTTGAAAATTGAAGCCACGGTGTATTTCTGAACCCGAATTTGATATAATATTAGTTTACTGCTTTGAAGTCAGACATCATCTAATTGGCAATACCATAGCCCTAATCCATAATAGGAACATTGAAAGAAAACCGTTTGTTTATGTAATTGTTGGAAATCGGACAGATGGAATAATTAAAAAAATCATATTTTTATTTCTCGATAACTAAGATCACTTTAATTTTATCAAATAATAAATAATAATAAATGTGAACCTTAATTCATACCTTATTTTAAAGTTTGATCACTTTTTTATCGTATTCTTCAATCTATTTCTGAAACTGACTCATTTCAACTACCATAGTCATGAAAACGTCCTACCTCTAACGATACCTACAGAACAGATTGAGAGAACCTGTAATTCTTACATTTTAATTTTTTGACTGATTTGATTTATGAAGAATTGAGTTTGATAGATAAGAGTGACTTAGAAGATAATCTTGGATGAAAAAATATTAACATGACATTTCGTGCAATAAATTTAAATCATAGTGACGATGAACTTCCTATTAATAATGAGGAATTTGTAATAAATGAGAGTTGGGATCAATACAATTTAAGCGAATATTCAATTGAAAGTAATTTTAGATTTTCATTTATTCTCTTTTTTAATTTCATGTATATATATTAAATTTTATATATGCAATATAAATATAATTATAAATATTTTTATTTTAAATTTTACTTTTATTTCGTTGTTTTCTCAGTACAAACTATTGTTGTAATACTTAAAGAGTCATGAATCTTTATTTTTAATTTGATATTTTGATGCTATTATTATTATTTATTTTATGATAAAATTTTAAATTTTAATTAATTTGTATTTATCTTAATTTTATATTTAAATGATGATTAAATGATATTTTTCATATTAGTTGTGAATATTATTTATACGTGAAGAATGTGAAAATTATTATTAATAAAATAACTAAATTCGTTTTTTGAAAAGTGAAATAAATAAATTGTTATTATTCCAAATTTTTATTATTATAATTTTTAGAAACATATTTAATTTAAAATTATAAATTATATAGGAAAATATATTGAGAAATCATTTGGTAATTTTTAAAATTTTCTAATCAAGGTCATTGATGGATGGTCAAGAACAAGAATTGAAAGAGAAAGATAGCAACTTGGTTCTCATTTGTAGACAAAAGCATAAGATTCCATAAACACTCCATTGCGAGATCTAATACTTGAAACGGTAAAATCAAACATCTAAATACTATTAAATAGGAAAAAGGATTGGAATCCAATTTAAAGTACAGACCAAAAAAGATCCCACAATCGAAAACGAGAAAAAGATTCTTCTTCACGAATTAGAAAGACATTTTTAGCCCTCAAGAATCAAGATACAGGATACCTCTGTACACATGGCAATGTCTGCCGTTTCCTTTTATTATCTTCGTTAATCTCACAATTCTAATCGCCGAACCATCATAACACGACATTATCAAACACCGCCCCACCCCCCCAGCCGAATCTTCAGACCGGAGGAAAAAGGCATTTCAGTATTTTTCCTGTAAAACACACCCAAAAAACAAACACTAGAGAATAAGTGAAGAATATCTCACAAAAAGGAAAAAGGGAACTATTTTAATCTATTCCCTTATTTTTGTTTTCTTGAAATTGACAGAGGTTTATCAACCGTCACGTTCACGTGCCAAACCCTCGGCCACAGACGCCAACTTCTGGACATTCAACTTCACTACTGTATCAGCAAAAAGCCGCGTGTCCTCATCCGTGTTACCCTCGGGCACATCAACCACGTATGATTCCAAAACAACGGTCCATATCCTCCCGTCACGTTCAAACTCATGCACGGTCGTCACAGCCCGGTAATTGCTGAGCCTATGCTCACCGCCAATAATACTAAACCCCAAGACATGCCTATCATCGTCGAGGATGTCGAGCCTCTCGGTGCTCGTAGAGCCGGGCAAGCCGGAAATAACGTTGACGTCCCGGGTGGACCCAACGGCGATAGTAAACCCGGGTTGAACCGTACAACTTTTGATGAAGTGCTTGTAAGTCTGGGGCTTGTCAAAGCGGCGAACTATGGACCAGACGATGTGGAGAGGGGCGTTGATACGTTGGCAGAGGAGAGAGGAGCATTTTCCGGGTCCGATTCTGTAGGTATGGAACTCGGAGATGACAGGGGCTAACTCGTCGAACTCTTGCTGGCTCAAACCGGGTGGAACCGAGGAGTGATGGGTCGTGTAGATGACTTCTTGGTTTGGGTCTGCTAATGAGCTTGAGTGCTCTGCTTGATCCATTTTCCTCTGTGAGGGACAACGAGAGAGAGAGAGAGAGAGAGATGAGAGATGAAGGGTTTTTCAGTGAAATAGAAAACTAGGAATGGGGATTATGGACATAGGCTGACGGCAGAGTTGGAAGGGTGAAAATTTTTTATTTATTGATTTTTTTATGGAAGCAAGAAAAGACTTGAAAGAATAAAAATACTGGCTGTTTAATTGGGCAAAAATTGATGAACCTTTTTTTAGGTTAAAAAAAGGCTATTTTTCTTTATTTATATTTTATATGAATAATATGAATACATTGTATGCTAAAGAAAGATTATTAAAAAAACTTCCAGTTCAACAAGATGTTCTTGCTCATGTCGTCGCTGACAAACCAGAACTCAGAAGGGAAAGAGGGAGCCATGCCCGTGCCATCTCGGTTCCACCCAAATTACTTTACAGCTCCGCCCACTCCTCGCCTTCTATTGCAAACTTATTGCTTGGTCCATTAAATTACAAATTTCAAATAATTATCTCTTTTTAAAATCTTCTCCTACAAAGTAAAATTTTTAATACATATTCATTCATTTCCTATAGTTTTGATTGTATATAGACTAAAAAACCAACCTCGGTTAACACTTAAAATCTTTCTCTAGAATTTGTAAGTAAAGTTTGTTTTACAATTCAAATCATATTTATTTACTTATTATATTAAAATTAAAAAATCTAAATTACTGATTGAAAAATGTAATTAGTTGCAGAATTTTACATTGAACGCTTTTTTGTAAATCATGTTTAGAATGAATGAAAATTGTCATATAATTCAAATCGTGAATATAAGTATGGTAACCGAGTGGATTTGTTTTGATATTAATTTTACTAGGTACAATGTTTATTTTCAAAAAAAAAAAAAAAGCATAAATTATTTTAATATCTATCAAATTTGACAAATATTTAGGTTGATGGAATAATTGAATAGGAACTAATTATGAAATTTAACAGACCACACGTTACTTATGCTTTAAAATATAATAATAATTATTATTTTATTTTGTGGTTTATATCGGAAGAACACTGTGATTTTCCTAATTTTAGAAAAGAATATACAGTATTATTTACGAATCTTACGAGACATATCACGAACTAAAAATCTCACCAAACTACATGTTTCAGAACCATGCATCAACATAGCGCAGTTCTCTATTTTCTTCTCTTATTCCAATCGTTGATTTCTCTTGTTTGGTAAAAAACAAAATAAAATACGCGCCGCTAGTGTAATTATAGTAGTTATAAGATTTAGTGTTTGAACAATAGAAAAGCTTAGAACTGATATTTTCTGCTACAGTACAAATTTGTAGGTTTTTATTTTTTTTATATAGAAAAGGTGGTCATTTAAGCATCCTTTTTTTCATTTAAAAAAGAGACAAAAGGAAAGTTAACTACACATTATGTCCGTGACCAACTTTAAAAATGAAAAAGAATGTGATAAGTTCACATTATGATCGTGAATTGTAGTTGTACACCAGAAAAGGTTACGAAAACTTCACATTATGATCGTGCCCTGCCCACATTTAGACAATACACGGTTGGGGTTGGGGAACATTATTGCCTTAATCTTGGATCGCATCGCAGCCAATGCCGGTTTGGTCTATAACGATTAATTGGACATTGCCGACAGCTGCACATGTTTGGAAGACAGAACATCAAGTAGCTAGCCAGAAAACCTATTCCTCTTGTTAGTAGTAGTTTTTTTTTTTTTTTTTTTATCGTTGAAGTATTACTGAATTATGAATATGTGGTTAACATATAAAATACAAGTAATGTATAGCACTAAGTTTGAAATTTAAATGGATTGATAAATAAATAGAGCAAGTATAAAAACGTTAGTTCATATATACACAGCATTGATTACAAAAATATTTTTCTTTTAAATTTGATTCACTTACTTTTTAATTATGTAAGTAATAAAACTTACATCATTTACAGATATGATAAGATGCTAAATCTGTCTTAACTAAACATTACAAGAGCCTTTTCTAAATGCATAAGAAATTAAATATTCAAATTAACAGAATAAATGGACTTAATAATGAATTGGTACTGTTACTAATCTCAGCATTGGCGGGAGCATTTAGAAGTTCATGTTAGGAAGTGATGGCGTGGCTGCCTTCTTAAGAAAAAACTAAAAAGATGGGCGTCCCCCTCGCTCCCAGTCCCAGCTATTAGCTAACATACTATTTCCCTTCCATACAATCACCATTGTTAATTACCGAATCCCTGAAATTTCTACTGTTATTTAGTCCCATACTTGACCCTTCTAACTTAACCTTCCAATTAACTTATTCTCCTAATAATTTACAATTACAATATACTCCGAAACCAAGACAAAGCTACTTAAAACTTTTTCCATGGACATGAGAATCGAACTAGACAAGACAATAAATTCGTATTCCTGCTTCCACTAATGTAAATTTTTTAAATTCATATTTATTAAATAGAGTTGTCCTGTCATGTCAATAACATGTATGACATAATTAAAAAAAAAGAGAGAATTTCCAAACACAAAGACAAAATTGATATTTTATTTACTAATAACTTAGACACAATTGTTCTCACATTTGAATTACATGTCATTAATTGATCGGTTTATTTTACCATGTCAATGTATAGCTGCATTGGAATCGCTTCAACAACAACATTTTCATATAAATTTTAAAATGTATTAAATCACTTCATACAATGAAATTTCGACTCTGTGGTAAGGAATGTCTTGGAACTAATGGAAATTGTTCAAAGTGGGGTCGTATTTGTTGTTTTTATTCAATAATGTCTTCACTCTCATATGTTTTTAGCGGCCCACTGATTAGTAAGTAATGAGACTAGAGTTTACTTTCAAAAGCCAACTTGAGCTGGTTAAGTCAGCCATCGCTTTAAATTCGTTGTTTCTCATGAGTCTGACGGAAATCATTTCCAATGCATATGAAAGTGAAAGGATACAGTTTCCTTACTAATAAACTCGTACTTCACCCAAAATTTGCTGTTTACAACGTCATTATCCTCCTGAATTCTCGTGAAACGACTGTGCACTACGCTCGACTTCTGTCTAGTCTACACCTCTATAAATTTATATATATATATAAAATAAAATAATTAAATCATTATAAACTCGCATAAATTCTATCAGTATTAGATACAACAGAATGCTTATCTTTTTCTTTATATATCTTTCCCAAAATTAATCTAAGGATAGTTGTAGATTTGGTTATATATACGATTTTTCCACTTTTATAGATCAGCAGCCACTAAAACTTTATGATCATTAACCCAAACGCCAAAACTTCGCCTGTGTACATAACCACAATGAAGGATTGAAGTATTCTTGACATGTTAGCTTTCAGATTTCTTTTTATTCACATCCTAAAGTATGTTGAATAATTTGTGGAAACTAGCCCTTTTGTCATGTGATAATGAATCACAGTTTTTATTCTAAATGTTGTAATGGTTCAAGCAACTAGATTAAAAAAAAAAAAGAAAGAAGACGAAGAAGAAGTTTACAACCCAGTATTGAAGTAAATTAAAAGAAAACTTTAAAGCTTAAAGTCTATGTTGAAAATTTTATAAATAAAAAGCTGCAACAAACACTACCCAATACATGTTAGTGTTTTAAACTTTTAGCACAACCCCTTAATTATTATAGGCTATTTCGTTAGTAATGAGATGAGACTGTATCCGCGATAAAAATAACAATGGAAGTTGATTTTATCCTGTGAACAGAGTTACTAATAAGTAGTTCGATAATATTAATTAAGGTCGTCCTTTTAACTTGAGATCCAGAGTTAAATTGTTTTGTTTTTGTCAAGTCATAGCTCAAAAGACTAACAAAAGAAAACGGCCTAGACGCATCTGATTCCTAGAACCTGAGAAATCATTTGAGCACAAGATAGCAGTTTTTGGCAATAAAAAAACAGTGATGACTGAAAAATTGGAAATCCTACACTTGAAACAGTCACTTTGAATATTTGATAAGTAACTAGACATTAAAGTTATATCAGATACATATGGAACGAAGTAGCAGCCAAGTTTGGCTATTTGGCAGGTCAAGGTGCTTTCTACTTCCCATTTTAAAGTCTTGTCATTCTTTTTTGCGCCTATTCTTCCAATTTTTTGCTTGACATCATCTTCTGAATCCTTCTTCTCTTGTTCCTGTAAAAGAGAATCTTAAGACAACTGGTGCAGAAACCACAGAGTGAGTGTTAGATACTACTGGAACATAGTTCATGGCTTCTAGAGGGTAATCGAGTTTCATAGATTCTTTTGCTTAGCATTGACTATCCTCGGTATCAACTAACAACTTAATGTCTGCTGCTTAACAGCTTTCGACTTAATCCATGTTCCAGTATATGTTTAGAATGTTGGGTATGCTTGTAATGTCAAAGAATTCTAGTCAGTTTTGAATGACGGAGGTAAAATAAATTAAACAGTCAATTTGGACGATTCCGCAACACTATGAGTCACCAAGGTCACATGAAGTTTGTACTGTCGTCTATGGCGGAAGGAACAGAAGCAACTATATACTGTGATTAAATTCATGTGTTCCAATCATGAAACAAGAGGCATGGTGAGATTCGGTTGCCTTCAAACTTCCATCTCCTGCCAGACGTCAAGCTCAAGAGGCATGGTGGGATTCGATTGCCTTCAAACTTCTATCTCCTGTCACACCTCAAGCTCAAGAGGCATGTTATTGCCAAATTTTGTTTGCTTTCCAAGTCAAACGCTTTAATGTTTTTAGGGAGCGATTGGTTCGCACGGAAGAATGAAAATAGGAATGAGAATGAATATAGTGAAGAATGAGAATAAATATTATCATTATAATTGTGATAGTTGGATAAAAGGAAGGAATGATTACCATTGCTATTGATAGTAGTTAGTTTGTAAAATATATTAACCAATAAAATTTTATTTTTTAATTAACTATAATGCAATTAATTAATTAATAATAATATTTTAATTATTTATTTATTTAATTTTTAATTAATTATATTTTAATTAACTATTTATATTTTAATTAATTAATTATATTTTAATTAATTATAATGTAATTAATTAATAATAATATTTTAATTAATTAAATTGTAATTAATTTAATTAATTACAATATTTTAATTAATGAATGAATTATATTTTAATTAATTATATTGTAATTGATTAATTATAATATAATAAATTAATTATAATATAATAAATTAATTATATTATTTTAATTAATTATATTTTAATTACTTAATTATAATATTTTAATTAGTGAATTATAATTAATTATATTATTATAATTAATTATATTTTAGTTAATGAGTTTAGAAAGGGGTTAATTATTTAATTTCTCAAACTATAAATATATCACGTAATAATTTCCATTCCTTTTTATTATAAAATGTATGAACCGGTCATCATTTTGAGTTTTGTACCATTTCGGCCGGTACTGGCCAGAAAATGGTACGAAACTATGCCCATTAGTACCGGTTGTCGATACCAGTCGATACCGGTGATTTCCTATGGTACTAGCCGGTATTTAAACTACTGGCTAGATATCGACGGTACCGTGAATTTGGAAAAGTTAAAAGATCATTTTGAAAAAAAAACAAAATCAACCCCCACCCCTCCGACCCTCCCCCATCATCACCGGCAACGTGCGCAGATGAAGGACTTAATCTCACGTACCCATCGTCTTCTTCAAGATATGGAACACAAACCTAGTTTCTGAGCTTCTCACCGCCGTCTTCACGCCTCAGAGCTTCTCATCATCGCCGCCTATCTACGACTTTGTTTGTCCTCGCCGTCGGCCACCTTGGACTGCCCAAGTGACACAGTGGCAACAGCCTCCCTAGCGACGCCAACGTAAGCGACATCGATTTCCACAGATGGGCGCAGTAATAGAAAGCCAATAAACCCAAAAAATGCCAGAAAAAAAAATTTCAGATCTAAAGTAAACCAAGCAAAACCAGAGACTACGAATAGGTGTGTTCATGGATGTAAAACGCAAGCAGTATATGGATTTTTGAAACCCATCAGAAGCACACAATATCACAAGTGCAAAAAATAAAAGCAAAAGCATAAGATGCACTCTCGTGTGGCATACAAAACTTTTGGTGGGATAAGCTAAAATCGAGAGAGTTAGGGGGTTTTTAAACTTTTGACATTAAAGAAGCTTCTGGATCAATTAAACAAATGCATATATTGAGCTCCTAATTATTTTAGGTTGTTAAATAAATACAAGTTTTTAAAGGACAAATAAGTTTTTATTAATTAAAGAAAAATAATTATGATAAATAATAAAAATAAATAAATTTTATACTAAAATTATACGTAACGATTATATATTAATCTATATTCTAAATGTACTATCAATATTTGTTTGTATATATTGTTGATGTAACATTTTATTTTTTAATAACTCAAAACCTTTTTATAAACATTCTAAACTTCATTCATGCACTAATTTTAATTATCAAATAGCAATATTATATATGCCATCAACACATTCTAATTATTAGTGATTTTGAAGTAAATCATCGATGTCTTGATTAATTTGAATTCCTAAAGTCAAGTTTGTTAACCAAATTTTATTTTAAAATTTATTTGATTTAATTATTATTTATTATATGATATAATTGTAATATTTTAAATACTTTATATTATTCTTAATTTTATATTAGTATGATGATTAAATGATATTTTTATATTAACTATGATTATTATTTATATATGAAATATGTGACAAATAATGTTAACAAAAATAAATAAATGAATGTTATTTAAATTTCTAATATTATGATTTTTGAGACATAGTTAATATAAAATTATAAATTATACAGTACAATATATTAAAAAACTATTTTACAATTTAAAAAAATTCAAGGACTATTTTATAAATTTAAAAAATTATCTGAAACGGTACTTGGTATTAACTGGTGCTGATACAGTACTGTATTAGAACTCAATCTGATACTAAATTCGGTACGATATTCGCAACATTAAAACCAGTGCTTAAAAAGTTGGAATAAAATTACTATCTATTTAACCATAATTTCTTAACAAATATGTAGTTTTCACATTCATTTTTTCCTGTATCCATTAACTAGGCACGTCCTTAATATTTTTGCATGCTAAGCAATTGAGATTAGGCTTCACATTGGTCATAGGCTAGTTGGTTACGTGGAAGTGATTCGGTGGTTTGTTACATTACGTGGCATTACTAGATGTACGTCCGTATGGTATGATTAATGATGGGTGCACTTAGCTTCAGACGCCTCCATCATTTGGTCATAGACAAGAGAAGGCATTTTGAGACAATTAATTATTCGTAGGTACATTTATTCATAAAAAAAATATTCGTAGGGACAGGGACCTAGTCTTGGACCCAAAAGTCAAAATCCAACACTAGATAAGCTTTCGGATTTATCAGCCGAACTGTGCCGAGAGATGAGATCTTTTGTATCTATTATTTTTTACTAACTTTATTCCACACGATTTTATTCATATGTTTTTCTGAATTTCACATAAGTCTTATATATTTATATAAATGAGATTATGTAGAGCAGAGTTAATACAGAGTAGTACGTACAAAGAATCTGATTCTCTGTGCCGATATCCATAAATAGTATGCTTTCTTGGATACTCATCCAATATCTAGGGTTTCGTACTTATTTTGGTATTGGTTATTAGAATGCTGCGAATACCGTATTAGATTTACTACCGGATTAAATTTTGGTATCATATTATATTGGTGTTGATCAATATCAGATTTCATTTCGAGTAATATTTTAAATTTAGAAAATAGACCTTAATTTTTTAAAAAATTGCAAAATAGTCTATTGTCATATTATACAGTTATACTGTATATTTTATAAGTTTACATCAACCATGTTTCCAAAATTCATAATAATAAATAATAACCACAATTAATATGAAATAATAATAATTTTCAGATATTTCATATATAAATAATAATCACAATTAATATAAAAAAATAATTATCATCATATAAGTATAAAATTAAGAACAATACAAAGTATTTGAAATATTACAATTTTATCATATAATAAATAATAATTACATTAAAACATCAAATAAAAAGAACAATAAACATCCATAACTTTCTAATTATCACAATTTACAACAAGAGTTCATGATAAGAAAACAACCAATTAGAAGTAAAACTTGAAACAAAAACATATATTATTTAATTTACTATTAATTAAATATATTATTTAATTATTTAATATATTAATTATTAGTAAGAATTTAAACAATTTTAATTTAATATTACATATTTAATTAATTAAAGTTAATTATTAATAAAATTGTAAATAACTTAATTTAAATTAAATTTGTGAAATTCGTTATTATATTTTTTAAATGTGTAAATTTTAAATAAAATTTGATTTAATAATTAGAATATATTTACAAATAAATATTAGTTTATAAATAATAAAATTTAAATTATTTATTTTAAACATAAAATAATTTTTATTAATACTTTATTAATAATTATTATATTAAGATTAAAAGAAGTTTAATTAAAAATAATCTATTTTAAAGTTTTATTTAATATCTAATTAATATGAGTAATAAAAAATTTTATTTTATTTAAAAACATTAAAAAACACAATAAATTTGAAATAAATAGTTAATTAAAAAATGTTTGAAAAGGGAGGGAAGGGGACATGGGAAGGAAAAAATTTTGAAAAATTTTAAACATTTTGCTAAAAAGTTCTTCTATTTTTTAAAATTCACGGTATTGGCTAATATCTAGTAGGTTTTTTAAATACTGGCTGATACTAAGTAAAATCGACGGATATCGATCGATATTTACGATCGATATTTTTAAACACAATTTTATACTATTTTTTGGTCGGTACGGTACGTTTCAATCGGTACCAATTGGTACAATACGGAATTCAAATCTTTGATCATAAATCTTTAGTTGCTATTCTGATCTTAAAAGTAGTCATTGTAATTTTTTGATTACAAATGCCAGAGCCTCTATGTATTAATTCAATATAGTATTTGCTCTTTTTTGGGTAAATATTACTACTCTAAGTTGATATTATATTTTGTTTCAGTTTTATTTTTTACTTAATTTTGAAAAAAAACAAGAAAATTTTTTATTGTATAATAATTTACATTTTTTAACTTTTGAATTCTATTCCTTTTGAGTCAAACTTAGCTAAAATAGCATAATAAATACAAGTATTATAACTTATAATTAAAAAAATCAAATCAGTTCAGACGATCTAATCATAAAAATCTTTAATTGATCAATTTTTCTGTTTAATTTCGACTTTTCAGTTTTATTTACTTTAATAACCTTTGTTGTTAAAAACCGATTCATCAGTTAATTTTCGTAAACTAATTAATTTTTATAAATTAAAATAAACTAATTAATTTTTATTTGACAATCTTTGTTTTTAATTAAACTTTAAATTAAGGACGATCTTATTTTAAATTTTTAATTATATTTAATTTTTAATATTAGTTAAACGTTTTAAACTTTAAAACTCTTATCTTACTAATTTAATTTCTGCTCTAATTTTTAAAATATTGATTATAATATAGCAAAATTGTGTCCTTTCGTCACTAATAACATAGTTTGGTCGATAACTAAAAAGTATTCTTCGTGTTATATAAACATTGAAAGCTAACATTTTAAGCTCAGAGATGACTACAAACTTATGAATAAATTTTCATAAGTTTTTAAATATATTTTTAGAGCAAGAGTTATGTAATTTAAAAAAATATTTTTTTATATAAATTAATATTTTAGTTTATCACGCGTATTAAATAAAATAAGCTTATTTATAAAAAATATCCGTACACATTTTTATGAATGACGAGCCACCTAACCTGACGATGCGAAAATCTGTTAACTTAGATTGCCGAAATTCATATAATGGATCCGAAGATTGCTCCACGAGTAGTGGAACTGTGTCCGAAGTTCACTAGATTCGAGCAGGAGACCACTGTCTGAGGGCTGTTGACCGTTTTAGCCAAACCTGCCTTGCTTGTTCCTGAATACACTCTGAGACACAGCACCAAGGCTGGTGTTCGGAAACTCTTAACGGCTGATCTTAAATAGTGAAAGTAAGGCAGCTTAGGCTTTAAATTTAAGAAGTTAAAATTTCGAGTTACGGAAAATGAATTATATATTCAAATTTGATTAAGATGATTGCTTAAGAACGATGGCATTTTAAATTTACTTATTAATTAAATGTAATATATATTTTAATTGTGTGTGGTTAATTAATTTAATAATTTATAAAAAATTATGTGACTTGTGATTTATGATTTATTAAGTAAAATGAATAATTTATTTGATATGCAGTTAAAATGTAATTGTAATAAGTTCAAATAAAAATAAGATATTTTATTTTAAAATAATATCGTTTTGATTTAATTATTAAAATAAGGTTATTTTATTTTAATTTTTTACTTTATAAGTTAAACGGAATTTAAACAATAACAACAACAATATATCTCAACAAAAATCCTGCTAAACATGAGATTTGAGGAGGTTTAAAAGTGCATAATCTTACTCTTAATTAGTAGAAGGGTGTTTATGATAAATTCATATAAAAAATTAAAAAAATTAATAAAAGATACATATTAAAATAATAAAATTAAAATTAAAATTAAAATTAGAAATAAAAGATAATAATAAATTAAGAATAAGTATAAACAAATAAATACGTATAAATAAAAATATAAAATAAATAATACAATAAATATAGAACAATATAAATAAAAATATAGAACAAATAAAAACGAAGAAAATAAATAAATAAAACAAGCAAATCTTTATAAAAAAATATTTAGTCTAAATAAGAAATATTTAAGCTAAATAATTAAAAGATAATTATTACATATTAAAAGTTTAGATTAAATATAAAATATAAAATTTGTAGGAAAATGTTTACAAAATCTATAAAAAAGAAAAGAGATGGTCCTCTTTATATAACTTAAATTGAAATTAGTGAACCTACTTGCTAATTACTTGTTGCTAAAACGCCTGGAAGTTCAAATTTAAGCATGCGAACGTTAGTAACCATTCAGCCTCCACTAAGTGTGTCACCGACAGTCACAGCTGTAGCATTTTTAGTCGTGTAGGATAATATACATATATGACGTTGACAGGCGTCGCTTCTCTGAATCTGCAAAAAGGAATTTACGCTTTCCCCGAGATTTCAACTTACATGCGAACAGCACCTTCTGTATTAGGGTCAAAGTTTTTCTGGGTTCTTTTCACAATGAGTTTAGACTTGTCATAATTAGTATTTCAGGATAATTTTCGGCGAAAATAACGGAGAAACTGAAGCAGTGAAACTTCTATATAAAGGGATAAAGCTAATTAGTCGATGAGTGCCTGAGACACAGAGGTGGAGATTGACAAGAATACGTTGGTTGAGACTTGAGATTGAGATGTGGCTTACAAACAAGTATTGGTATTGGGACGTAGTAGTAATAGTATTAGTAGCCAATATTACATTCCAAGGGTTGCTGTGTTATGGCT
>JANZXP010000005.1:13502184-13516985 GCA_027576715.1 Erythroxylum flavicans
CTGCTCTTTTTATGTTTAGCTCTTTGCCAGAGTCTTGAGAGACTTTGAAGATTTCAATCACTGATTTAAAAATTATCATTTTACAACCACCTTTTCGGTCAATAAAATCAGTTTCACCAATGAAACCCTAATCGGTTTCACCATTGAAACCCTGATCGGTTTCAATACGAATAAGTGAACAGAGGATGTATTGAATGTTATGGAGATAGCTGAGGTTGATATGACCATACGAAAGGATAGGTCATCTCCACCTAAATCCATAAGCTCGAGAGCTTATAAAGTAGCATATGAAGCCTGTGATCTAACAGATTATGTCTCATTACCATTGAGAAATACATACTTGACCATCTGCTTAGTAGACTTCTGGACAAAGATATAGTGAAGTAACTTCTTGGTAATGTCTCCCAGAGGTACACAGTCTCACCTAATGTTGAGACAAGTGCCTTGATGAAAGAATTATTCTCCATGAGGTATACAGGAGAAGAGGGAATAATGCAGTACATATCAAGAATGATACATCTTTACAGCAGACTAAAGATGCTAAATATTTCTCTTCCTGATGTCTTCATAATTCACCAAACTCTGAATACACTCCCTCTAGAGTTTAGTAATTTGGTGATGACACATTATTCGTAGGACGAGGAATGAGGTGGATGAAATATCTATAGGGAAATGTATGAGCTGAACCTTATTGTAAGGTTCATTTTGGTTTTTTACATGACACATTTTATATGTGATCTTTGAATCAATTTTGGACAAAAAAAGGTTGATGTTTTGTATTTAATGCTTCTATTGTATAGTTGGTGTTTAATGCAAAATATAATGGTACAAATTTCTTGTCATATGGTTTGTACAGAATGTGTCTTACCTCAAATTAGATATATGCTTCTTCGTATCTTGCAAAATAAGTCATGAAATGAAAGACCCTGATGAATGAAAAGTCATACATGATGTGGCATAAACGTTTAAGCTACATTTCCATGGCTACGGTTGAGAGATTGATTAAGGAAAGCATTCTCTCAATTTTAGATTATGATGATCTAGGAACATGTGTTGACTATTGCAGGGGTAAGTTAACTAATAAGAAAAATGGGTCAACTCGTGTTTTTAACTTGTTGAGTCTGATACATACAGATATTAGAAGACCTTATACAGTTGCATTGTGTAATTCCAAATGTATTCTGACATTTGTTGATGATTATTCTCATTACAGTTATGTGTTCTTACTTAAAGATTGAAGGTTGAGAACCAATCGGAAAAATCCATTCAGAGTGTCAGATATGATTGTGGAGGAGAATATCATAACAAACATTGTTTTTCAGGCAATGTTGCGAATATCGTATCAGACTTGGTACCGGATTGAATTTTGGTACGGTATTGTATCAGTATCGGACAATATCGGGTACCATTTCGGATAATTTTTAAATTTATAAAATAGTCCCTAAATTTTTTAGAAATTGCAAAATAGTCCATTGTCATATTGTATAGTTATAATGTATAGTTTATAAGTTTACATCAACCATATTTCCAAATATCATAATAATAAATAATAACCACACTTAACATAAAATAACAATAATTTTCAGATATTTCATATATAAATAATAACTACAATTAATATGAAAAAAGACAATTATCATCATACAAGTATAAAATTAAGAACAATACAAAGTATTCGAAATATTACAGTTTTATCATATAATAAATAATAATTACATTAAAACATCAAATAAAAAAAACAATAAACATCCTTAACTTTCTAATTATTATAATTTACAACAAGAATTCATGATAAGAAAACAACCAATTAGAAGTGAAACCTAAAACAAAAACATATATTATTTAATTTACTATTAATTAAATATATTATTTAATTATTTAATATATTAATTATTAATAAGAATTTAAACAATTTTAATTTAACATTACATATTTAATTAATTAAAATTAATTATTAATAAAATTGTAAATAACTTAATTTAAATTAAAAATTAAAAATTAATTATTATATTTTGAAAATATATAAATGGTAAATAAAATTTGATGTAATAATTAAAATATATTTAAAAATAAATATTAGTTTATAAATAAAAATGTAAATTATTTATTTTAAAAATAAATAACTTTTATTAATAAATATTATATAAAAGATTAAAATAAATTTAACTAAAAATAATTTATTCTAAAATTTTATTTAATGTATAATTATTATGAGTAATAAAAATATTTATTTTATTTTAAAAATAAAAATTAAAAAATCACAATAAAAATTGGAATAAATAGTTAATTAAAAAATGTTTTAAAGGGGAGGGAGGGGGATGTGAGAGGGAAAAATTTTGCTAAAAAGTCCATTTAATTTTTAAAATTTACGGTATTGACCAATATTTTAAATACCGGTCGATACTAGGCGAAATCAGCCAGTACCGACTGATATTTACAACGGGTATTTTTTAATATAATTTCGTACTTTTGGCCAGTACGATACGGAATTCAATACTCTGGTTGTTGGTACCAATTGGTATTGTAAACTTTGAAAAATTGAAAGATCTTTAAAAAGAAATTCAACTCCCCCCAGTGCGTGCACTTATAACCTATCTCTCTCACATTTTTTTCTCTTTCTCTCTCTCCTATCTCCCAGCTGCTAGCTCCCAACCTAGCTCTAAGTACCATCATCTCTCCCTCACCACCTCACGTGTACTGTCACTGGTCACTACCCGACGATTGTCTTTTTCTCACGTGGCCTGTATGCCCAGTGCCTAAGCCCACTTGCACAAGCCTCCACAAGATCAATATTTTGGCCATGTTTGATAAACAACTTATTAACTTTTTTTAGTTGTTTGACTCAAATTAGTTATTTGCCCATATTAAAAAGCTATTTATTTGTTTGGTTAAGAGCTGGTTGGGTTGGCTGATTCAACCCAACCAGCTAATTTTTCACAAGCTCCTTTACTGCAGCGTTTGGAGTTAACTGATTGACTTATGACGGTATTATCGCCACTTTACTCTCTATTATCTACTCTCGGTCTTATTTCTCATTAGGCTGTCCAGAACGTTTTTGGCTCTCACATCTCTGTAGTTGTCACGTCTCTACAAGATCGCCAGTCACCGGTCGTTGTTTAGCGAAAGAGGAATGGCGAGAGTAGCCCAAAGAGGATCGTCAGTCGTCGATCGTTATCAATCAAGCTCTTGCCATGGAGGACGTTCTTATTGAGACTTGCTTCGGTTTGTCTAATTTGGGTTCTTCTTCTTTATTAGACTTTGGTGGGTATCTTAGATCTTTGCTTTGCTTAAACAAATTTCGCTTCTTTTCTTCGGTTTGCTAATTTGGGTTGAACTCTTGCTGCCACAAAACACCATATCACACACAACTCTTCACTAACACAATTCATCAAATATGGGGTCTCGACCACGGAGACCACTGTTGAGGATTAAACGAAAAGTTGACTTGACGACGATTCTGCGAAAGTCATGGTGCCATTAACTATTTCGATTCTTTTCCATCTTTTTCTTTTTCTTCTTCCTCAGTGATGGAGAAGCGAATGCTTTCATTTGTTGTTTCACCGGCGGGAGGTATTATTTATGAGGATCTCTAGGACACTTGTAGTATCTGTTTAGAGCCTTTCACTTCTGAAGACCCTGCCACTATATTACTAAATTTTTTTAATTGTAGTTGTAACGCCCCACTCCTATCCGACATGTGCCCGTACGTCTATTAGACGTCAAGCACATGCACGACGAAAGCGGCGCATTAACTATATCACTTTCACTTATCTCATGGAATCATAATTTAAAAACATAAATATCACAATGTATAAATTCCAAAATTTCCTCATTTCATTTCATCAAAACATAAGATACAATATAGCATTGCATATAACATCCATGTATATACAATGCCAAATACTTATCAGAGTCTACAACTCTATTTACAAAACATGTTACATATATGAGGAATTTTTCAAAAAGTTTATCTAATCCTTCAGTCTTAGCTGATCGACCTTTGAGCCATGTCTTCTATCCAAAAGCAGTACTAGATCTCTTCTAAGCTGTCTTAGAAGCTAAGTTGTCTCTCTCAAACCTGAAAAGTAAACGTTGCAACTTTGGTAAGTTTTGCGAACTCAGTAAGTTAACCATCCTTGATGGTTTACTGATATCACATAACACAACTACTTATATAATCACATAATTCACATCATTTCATTTATCAGCATGTAGCATCACAAAACACTTTTGTTCATCAGTTTTCACATTTTTCATTCAACTCAATTTAACAATACATTGCAATCATTCAAATCATACATATCATGTGTGTATGAAATGTTCATGAGACTCACATTCGTTTATTACTTTGTTCTGACCGAGTGCCTTTTTCACTGTCCCGTATCCTTTGTGGATATTGGGCTCATTAATAACTGTCCCTTATTTTTTGGGGATACATGACTCATTTTACATAGTGAGCCAGAGGCTCTTACCACATTATAAGCTTTAAGTTTTTTTTCACTGGCGACTCCGGTCACAACTGCCTTTATGTTGTCATGCATTCAAGAAATGAAATGCATCACATGTATTCAGTCAATCAATTGTGCTCAATCTTACACATTCATATTCGCTTTCACAATCTCATTAACATTTAGCATTTAACATTTAAGTTAAGAATAATTTATTCAGTCAAATTCACATTTAATGAGCACTTCCAATATGTTATTCATACATCAAACGCCTCAGACATTCAATGTCCAGAATCAGTACATACGCATCATATAATAATTCAATACATAGTTTAACAAACAAATAATCAAAGTGAAACCATCTTAAGTTACTCATTGTTTGCTCTAGATAGCTTATTGTCTCGATGTCTCGACAATGTCTAGATGTGGTCGCTCTGATTACTCTTCTATATCATGCAAGCATACACATTTACACATTACTAATTTGCACATTAACATGAATACTCAATCATATATATATGTATATGTGGTATGTATAATGCATTCTCAATGACAATCCCATGTATATTTCCTTAATTTCACATCTCAAGGTTGTTTCCTTAATTTCACATCTCAAGGTCATTCACATTTCATAACTCACATATGTCTAAATTAAACTTAGGTTAGCACCTCAATTATTCGAGATTATTCTAAATTCATCATTCAATCATTTACTAAGGTTATTCTAGCATTTCTAAGATCACAAAAATACTCAATTTATCATTCATATTTATTAATACACAACATTCATCTTCTTGAATCACTTTAGCCATCATTAGACTCCTTTCATTCTTATAGCATCACCAATTTTTTAGATTTGAAAACCTAATGTATAACAATTTATCCTTAAGTTCTATTCTCAATCATCACCATAAACATAAAATTCATTTTATCACTTAATCAAGCATCATTCTAGGCTCAATTCAAGCTTCATTCAAGTCTAAAAGCATCACATGAAAGTACCCAACCAATTGCTTCTTCAGCCTACATATAAAAAAAGTATGTTTGATATTTAACCAATTCCCACGATCGTGGGATTTGTTGGTAGAGAGTTTCTGCCTTCGTTATGCATTCCCATGATCATGGGTTGCTTCCATCTGAAGAATCCTAGCTATTTTCTCCAATTTTCCAGCTCTTTCAACTCTTCTAAGTTACATCTAACACCTCATAAGCTTAGTCTAACATTTCTAGCTTAATTCATCACCATTTCCCCTTTATTCCTAACTCCATTTCAGTTCAATATCATCTACACGCAAATCAAAATCCATGATTGATCATAAACACCAAAAACATAACATATTCCCATACACTTTCATCATCAATTTTCTGCACATGTTCTACTTCATTTTTCACCTTCATTTCATTCCTAACTATCACCTTAATTCATCTCATTTCAAGACACTATAGTACTCCTTCTTATTAGCTTTAAACTCATGTTAGTTCATCTCTAAAACAATCAAAGAGATACACATAATATACCAAGAAAACAGAACATAAACATCCAAATTACAAGTCAGAATTTCTGCACTTCTTTCTATACCATTTTTAATGATCTTTTTATCTCAAAAATCTTCTGTACAACCATTCATGAAAGTTAATCATCTTATATGCAAAAGCAAGACATTTAGGTGCTCATTTCATCACTCACGATTCTCACATATATACATCGCCATTTCATGAACATTTAACCTCCAACTATCATCAAAACTTGTTTCATTCAACAAAACATGAATACATAAAGTTTATGTATGAGTATGACAAACATAAAAACATTAAACATAGTTTCTATCTATGCATTACTATATTTAGTTTATTGTTTTTATTATTTGTGCACTTATGATGACATGGTATGTTTTAAGACATTATGAACTTAGTTAGCTTACTTTATTCTATTATGTTATCTTATTAGTAATCTATAATTTTTTATGTGTTATATTATTTATTTCTTTATATTTAGACATATAAATGTTATGTTTATTTAGAGTATAATTTTACTTGTTGATTTGTAGGTATGGATGATAATGTTATGCAAATTATGCAACTTTTACAAATTAAACAATTTTTTGACAATGAGATTGAGTTTTGGGATTCGGTGGCTTGTGTAGCGGGTTACATAGGTGTATATTTTTTTAATCACATATACAAGGAACCATGCATGAATTCCTATCAAACGAGAGAACTATAGATGAATGAATTATTGAATGGTCATGAAAAACGGTAATACATTTAGGATGAATCAAAATACATTTTGTCAATTATGTATGATTTTAGAAAACAATTATGGTTTGAGACTTTCCGATAGGATGTCTATTTTGGATAAAGTTGGTTTATTGGTGTATGTCTTAAGTAAAGGTTCCCCTAGTAGAGATACCCAAGAGCGCTTTCAACATTCAGGTGAAACTGTGAGTAGAGTTTTTAAAGAAGTTTTGAGTGCCATGGATGGATTTCCAAAGGGTATACTCGTATCAAAAGATCCCGAATTCAAGGAGATTCCACAAAAAATTGCCAATGATGCTAGATACATGCCACATTTTAAGGTAATTGAATATGTTCTTACTACTCCTTCATTATATTTTTCATTGAAAAATGTTGTTTTATCATCTTATGATCATTGTTTTATATTAGAATTGCATTGGAGCTATTGATGATACACATATAGTGGTAGTTGTTGTAGAGGAGGATCAAATGAGATATAGAGGACGGAAGGGAATAACGACTACAAATGTATTGGTAGCATATGGCTTTGACTTACTATTTATGTATGTTTTGGCAGGTTGGGAGGGATCAGCACACGATTTTCATATTTTCCTTGATACAATTGGTAATTCGAGACTTAAATTTCCAAAACCACCGATAGGTAATTTTAAGATTTGTAGGAGTTGCTATTCATGATTTAGACTTTTTATGATATCATCTATAATAATTATATTTCCTATATAGATACTCAGGTAAATATTACTTGGTTGACAAAGGCTATCCGGAAAGAGAAGGATATTTGACACTTTACCCAAAGACAAGGTATCATCAATTAAAGTTTTGTGGTGCAAATCCAAGAGGATCTTGAGAAGTTTTTAATTGAGCTCATTCATCATTGAGGAGTTATATTGAGAGGGCTTTCGGTGTTCTTAAGGCTCCTTAGAAGATATTAGAGACTAAGGATTCGTTGATGGATCAAAATAAAACAATTTGTGCAACTTTTGCGTTGCATAATTATATTAGAAGAAGTACAATTGGTGACTCAGCTTTTAACATCATCGATTAAGATCCTAAATTTGTACTTCCAGATGTACTTCAAGATGTTAAAGTTAACTCTACACAAAAAGGCGTTGAAGAACAGAGAACTCGAGAGATGACAACTATTCGTGATAATATTGCTTCTAGTTAAATGGTAGTTAGGTGTCATTTTTAAATTGTTATAAACCTTTGCTTTAAATGAAGATGTTCATTCTTTTTCTTTATTTGAATTGTGTTGTTAAACTTTATTTGGATTGTTATATTTTATGTTTGGATGTATCATCATCATCATCATCATCATAATCATCATCATCATCATCATCATCATCATCATCATGATTATTATTATGATATTGTTTTTAATTAGAGTTATAAACTTAATTTTTGTAAAATTAAATATTTAAATTTTAAATTCTTATAAGAATATTCAACGAAATACTAAGAAATATAATATTCATATAATGTTGATTTTTTTAAAACAATCATGCCCTCATAAGTCATTTTACACATCAACAGCTAATATTAAATAGCTAATTCTACCAAACATCTTTAATAAACAACTGTTGTTATTTACTAATCAAATTAGCTGATATAATTAGCTAACCGCTGATAAAATTAGCTAACAACTTATGTAATCCGTTGTTTGTCACACAGGGCTCTTGACTTTGACAGATCTAGATTCAAACCTACTTGTCCAACTTGCTCACCTATTGACTCCTAACTCTAGAACTCTATAAAGGATTTAGCACAGTAAAGATTACAAAAAATTGAAATAATTTTTGTGGAAATGTGAAGTTGTGAATTATGGAAATTGATTATGAAAGTTTGAAATTGTGGAAATGTTAATGATTTATTCATAACATTGATTGCTACTTTGAATATTGAATTGTGTATTTGTGACTTTGTGTTGTGTAGTAATTTTGTACATTGAATTGCTGGTTCTTAGTGTTTTTTGTTGGATTAAATTGAATTGTTTAGTGTATTGTCTATATTGACTATGGAGTTAACTTGAGTAAGAAACTAAGCATGTTGACTAAAATCGATGAACAAAAGATTGTTAAAATAAAAATTAGTTAAGAAAACAAAATAATTATAAGTACTACAAATTGAATTGTATAAGCAAACAAATTATATTAGTTTATAGTTGAATTATAAGATTACGTAGAGTAAGTTGTAAACTTATAGTTATGAGTTATGGTTGAATTTGAACGTGTTATAGTTGTGAGTGTTTATGATTGAATGATGTACACATACAAATTGAGTTATATTATATAAGATGTATATGTGTATTGTGTATGTTGAATACTTGAATTATTGGTTTTTAACTTATTGGTGAATTATGTTGGATGAAATTGAATTATGTATGACGTAATCATACAAAATAAGTAATACTATATAAGATTTATATTTTTATAGTGTAATTGTGTATGTTGAATACTTGAATTGTTAGTTTTTGACTTATTGGTGAATTGTGTATAATGTAATCATATAAAATGAGTTATATTATATAAGATGTATATGTGTATACGTGTATTGTGTAATTGTGTATCTTACATACTTAAAGTGTTAGTTTTTGACTTATTGGTGAATTGTGTTGGATGAAATTGAATTGTTTATGATGTAATCATACAAAATGAGTTATATTATATAAAATGTATATGTGTATTATGTAATTGTGTTACTTTGGACTTTTGAGTTAAACAATACATATTTTGTGAAAGTAGTTGATATTGAAATTATGTGTTTTTTATTTTGATATGAAGTTATTAAGTTAATTTTAATATATGTCTTCATTTATTTTTACAGATAAATAGAAGGAAGTTCAAGTACTTCTAATAATTCAACTGCTTGAGGAAGATACAATGATCTAACTTAGGCTCATGCTGGATTGGTCCTCAAAATGAAGAACTATACCATTTTTTTGTTTTGCAACAAGCATTTGAAAGGTGGAGGAATTACCAGATTAAAGAAGCATTTACATGTGGTTAAAGGAGATGTGGAACCTTGTAAAAAAAGAGTCATAAAGTTAAATGCTTGAAGAGTATCAACACGAGAAAGATAGAAGACAGAGATTGAATTACAAAATTGGTAGTGGAAGTTTGTTTGTTGGTGTTCAAGATGATAGTAGGAATGTTGAAGGTAGTAGTATACCTACCCAACAAGAAGTGAATGTTGCACCTAATGTTAGGAACAGAAGAAGATAAGTGTCTAATTTGTTTGAACCATGAACAACTCCCGAAGCTCAACCTTCAATTCGTAGTGCCCTACAATCAAAAGAAGTGACTCATAATGTGGATATGGCAATGACTATATTGTGGTATGATTCAGGTATAGTATTCATGCTTTCTAGTCTTATTATTATCAGCCTGTGGTAGATAATATTGCCTCTTATGGTCTGAGATTCAAAGCTCCTTCAATTGATATCTATAGAGGTAAACTTTTGAGTAGCTTTGTTCATGAAATTAAAAGTTATTTGGATTAAAGAAGAATGACTTGGGCTGCTTTTGGGCGTTTAATCATGTCTAATGGTTGGAAAATAGGAGACATAATCCTATTATTAATTTTTCTAGTTTATTCTACAAAGGGCACATTGTTTTTGAAGTTTATTGATTCATCTGGCTTGGTTAGGAATATTAATACTCTATTTGAAATATTTGATGAAGTTGTGAATGAAGTTGGGCTATAAAATATTGTTCAGTTCATTGTTAACAATGATTTTGCTTATAAAGTAGAGGGAAGAAGATTACAAAGCAATTACAATTCTTTTTATTGGACTCTTTGGGCTGCACATTGCATTAACTTGATGTTGGAAAATATAGGAGATGCTAGGGATTTTCCTATTATTGATGGACTATGCAGAACGCAGAAAAGATGACCAAGTTCATCTATAATTGTGCACGAGTCTTGAATTTAATGAAAAAGAATTTCATTAATGGTAGGAATTTGTATCATCCTGTTATTACAACATTTGTATCAAATTTCTTATCACTTCAGTATTACATTTGTAACAAATTTCTTATCACTTCAGTGTTTTATTATTATAAAGAAATAGTTAAGACAAATGATTACAAGTAATAAGTGATTTTTATCTTAGTATGCTAGGTCTAATGCTAGATTGGAGGTTTTAAGAATTATCCTTAAATATACTGAATTTTGGCCCCAATGTCAATTTGTCATGAAAGTTTGTGAGCTTTTGGTGAGGGTACTTCATTGGGCTGATAGTGATGAAAATGTAATGATAGGTTATTTTTATGATGCCATATAGAGGGAGAAAGGAGCAATTAAGGTCAATCTAAAAAATAAACTCTCTTTGTACACAAATTATATTGTAGTCATCAATGAGAAAGGGAAAAGGCAATTTTACTCTCCGTTGTTTGTAGCTGGGACATTTTTAAATCCTAATGTCTATTTTATACTAAGTTTTACAAAGAAAGTTGAAGATAATAGGGGAATGCTATTAACTATTATTGTTGTTTATGAGATGATGTAAGATCTTTTAAACTCACAAGTGGAGATTTATAAGGAGGCTTTTGGTGACTTTGGGATGTCAATTGTTATTCTTTAAAGAGACAAACTTAATCTAGGTATTTTTTTTCACTTTTGTTACTTGTTGAAAATTAATCAACACGTTATTTTGTTTATAATGCTACTTTTGTTGTTCTACGACTTACGGTTTCTTGGTGAGATCAATTAGGAAATGGTGTTCTAGAATTGTAAGGGTTTGTAATTCGAATTCTAAGTCAATGTGTGAGTGCAACAGGGTGTGAAAGAAATTAGAGTACATTTGAATTCATTCATTCCAAGAAATAGAATAGGTTAGAGCACAAAATGTTGAATGACTTGGTCTTTGTTTGATACAATTTAAAGTTTCGGGAAAGGTATGCTATTATTATTATTTAGTTAGATATAATTTTTTATAATTTTTTAATAACTTAATTTTATTTTTTACTAGAACTCTTAATAGAACAAGTAGTTCGGTAGATTCCATTTGCATTAATAATATCGATTTTTTGGCAGACTAAGTTTATAAGGAATTGAATTTGATAGATGAGAGTAACTTGGAAGATGATCTTGTTTGGGAAAGTATCAACATGTCATTTGGTGCAATGAATTTAAATGATGGTAATGATGAAGTTTCTCAATGATGGTAATGATGAAGCTTCTCTCAATGATGAGGATTTGGTATTAGATGAGAATTAGGGTCAATGCAGTTATAGCGATTATCCGATTGAATGAACTTCTAGGTTTTTGTTTCTCATTTTCTTTTAATTTCACTTATATTTGATGTATATGTTAAATTCTATATATACAATATAATTATAAATATTTTATTTCATGTTTCACTTCTAGTTAGTTCTTTGGCATGAACTCTTGTTGTAAATTGTAATTATTAGAGAGTAATGGATTTTTATTATTCTTTTATTTGATGTTATGATGTAATTATTATTTAATACATAATAAAATTGTAATATTTTAAGTACTTTGTATTGTTTTAATTTTATAATTTTATGATAATTAAATAATCTTTTTCCATATGAATTGTGATTTTTATTTATATGTAAAATATGTGAAAAATAATGTTAATAAAAATAAATAAATTGTTATTATTTTAAATTCCTATAATATGATTTTTAAATATAAGGTTGATATAAAATTATAAAATATACAATACAATATATTGAAGGACTATTTTGTAAATTTTAAAAAATTAATGAACTATTTCATAAATTTAAAAATTACCTAAAATGGTACTCAACATTAACTAATACCAATACAGTATCGTACCAGAACCAAATCTAGCACCAGTATCAATACATTATTCATTGTGCTGATCATTTGGATAAACTTAAAAAGATTGCAACTTCCAGCTATTTTCGTTGTATCGGGAATAGTTTAACCAGCACGAGTTGGGTCAATTTCCATCTTTGAGCAAGACTACGTAGACGCAAAATGTTTTACTGTTCACTTTCTTCAAATCATTTGTATTTTCTTAAAAGTAACTCTTTTCTAAGATATGCTATATGAGGAATTGTTCTCCTTTATAAAACAAATTAAATGACCAATATCTTCTTGTTAGTATATTTGGTCTGGAAAACAATGAAAACTAAAAGATGCTTTATAGTTACAAAACTTGTCTAATGATATATTTTCTAGTTTAAACCATATATATAACACCATTTTAGGAGTATTTTTTATTTTTTACCAAAATAAAAACAAAAATTACTCCATTTTCCTCACAGTATATAATTGATCTAATTTCTTCAAATACATGAAAATTTTTGGATGGATATTCGTCTGACCTTGAACCAAGGAAGAGGATCAAGGCTCAGAGCTCCAGTATAAGGAAAAAGGTGGAGCTGCTAAAATCATTAGCGAAGACAGAAAATTGAATCATGTACGTAAATGCTGTTGACTGTGAAACGGTTCTTTCAGCCATCAAATCAAAATCAAAGAAACTTGAAACAAAACCTGCTCTGAAACGGTTCTTTCAGCCATCAAATCAAAATCAAAAAAACTTGAAACAAAACCTACTTCCGTTGTAATTTACCTGCTCGTTTTGGTGATTAGAGATAAGGTTGAAGATGATGATATTGGTGAAAGTTCTACCAGATCTTTGACCATCAACAAATATTTGATAATCATATCATCCCAGACTAGATCTTGTCACCACATATGCTAAAAAGCATGCAGCATTAGCTGGAACGCTGCATTCCATGGCAAGACCAAATCCCTTATATAAACCCTTAACACCCTCTGACTCTAAGGCTAGGATCTTTCTAAAAGCATCAATGGATCCATAGTACTTAGGATTTCTGAAATCATCTACCTGAATTACACTCTTAATAACATCGGTCGGATAGACTAATAACCAAAAGGAGCCACCAGCCAAACGTCTAGCCATCATCAAAGAACCCCTTCCCAGTTGAGAAGTATCTTGGCCACCTATTAGTAACTATTTTAGCAATTCATAGACACCAAACATAGCAACATTTCCAGGAACTTCACGTGCCATTGTAGGGATCAAACCCTTGAAGAGACCCTTTGTACCAACTTCAGACTTGAGAACATACCTGGCTACATTCATTGGTCCTGCATACTTCACTTCCATGGTAGCAGATTCTGAACCTGCTAATGTGCTTTGTGCTTGCAACCTGTTATAATCATGATTTGCCAACACCTAATAGAAAGATAATATATGCTCACCCAGTTTCTTCAGCCAAAAATGAAAAGATATTGTAGCTTAAGCAACGAATGTGTAATTGAGATTTGAAGAATTGCAAGTATAGGACAGAGTTGTTTAAACAATAATGGAATAAAAGAAACTTGATTCTAGTTCTTCAATTAATTTTTATTGATCATTGGATCTTTAAAGATTAAGCATAGTCTAAGAAACTTCGGTCTTAAAAAGAAAAAATTTAGAGAAACAGACAGCTTTCTATAAGGTCATAGAAAACAAGTGTTTTACCATGTTCAAATTGTGCATAATCAACTCCTAACTTCAAAAGTAAATAGAAAAACATCATTGCTATTAACCAAAATTCATCAATTTAAAGCCTCTTAATTCACAAATTACAGGATGTAGAAAAGGTAAGACTTATTTTCATCATGGACAAACTTAAAATTGTCTGGTATAGTGGTCGAGATTCATGGTCAGGAAACTAAGAAGTTTCTACAGAAATTGTTATGATATTTACCTGCACTTGATCAATTCGGTAGGGCAAGCTAGAATAGTGACAGCAACCACAACCTCTACTCCACATATAAACTGCTAATTAACTGTCAATGGGGCACCAGGCTTAGACATCAGTAGTGCTTCCATTTGTCAGCTAACTGAGAAAAGAACTGCATTGAATGCTGCTACTGTTGGTTTATGCCCTACAGCCAATCGCTTTGGATGTAGTTTAGTGACAAATTATTTAAAGGCATTATTTATCTTATACATGTTTAGATTTATATGATAAAGTCCATGGAATAATTGTACACTGCAAATGAAATTATAATAAGATTATAATTATGAGATTCATATTGCATTTATATATTATTCCTAAATGTTCCTAGTCATTGTTCTATTAAGATTGG
>JANZXP010000005.1:13517085-13531462 GCA_027576715.1 Erythroxylum flavicans
CAAGATAAAGATCAAGCTTCGGAATAAGGTACGAATTAAGTTTCTACTTTATTATGATTTGTGTTAATCATTTTATAAAATTAAAGAGATCTTGGTTTTCGGGAAATCAAAGATTGTGAAAAAGTTTTGTAATTATTCCGCTGCGGTCAGAATCGAATTTTGGACCCGGTTTCCTAACAGCTATTGTGGCAAGTGGAGCTCTCATACCCTTATATAATCCCCATGGACCTTCAGCAGCTAAAGTCTGTCGTACAACATCCATTGCACCACCATACTAGGGAGATGGCCAGGTAGTGGAGAAGGATGGCTCTCGAGCTTGACCTTGATAGTATCAAAAGGGTGCCCACAAATCAACTGTGCTACCCCACCAACAATACCATCAGTTAAGTGCTTCGCTACTTCTCCCATCGGCAGGATAAGTCAAAACCATAAATCTGAGTTGTTGAAGGATAAAAATAAAAGGTGTGAATTAGTTTTATGCTCTTGGATGTAAACGCAAATGACTTTTGGTTAAAACATTTGACCAAATCTGGCCATGAAGCGAAAGACATGAAAAGAAGACTCATTTAAAATCTAACGTTCTATTGTTATTCAATGAGAAGGAAAGCTAACATAATTCCTTTTTTGTTAAACAAAACGAAGGCAAATGGTAATGGAGGCATAAGAATGGAAGTTCAACTTTTCTCACAATTACTACATAAGTTATGACAGGTAAAAAGTTACTCATAAATGGCAATGATCAGTTAATAGCCTTCGCTCACTAGGCGGACATACAACATATTTTCAAAATATAAACACAAAAGGCAACGTGCAGAAATAAAGAACTCTACCATTGATGCTTTCGCCAAGTACAATTGATTTTCTGCTTATGAATCATTTGGATAAGAAAGAACTAACATTGGTCGCAAACTTCTTTCAATATCATCTCAGAACTCAGTAGCCCTCAAATCATCTCATTTTCCTAAAAAATTTTCCTTTGATACCTCAAAGTACTATGGTGCACAAGTTAGCCTTCTACAGAAATCCAAAACAATGGTAAACGTTTTACTTGAATGAGGAATCTTTTTTGTCCAAATATTGGAACGATGGTGGTAGCATTACTGTTTACAACACTTTTCGTGTAGGTCTCATAATGTTTACATAGTAGTGAAACAATTTGTGTTCTAAATGTTTTTGACCTCTTTAAGATTCGGATATCCTCATTTGTGATTATGAGTCTTTTAAAGTAGGGTATCTGACTTCTGGAATGTAGTTTTTATAATTTTTAGCTAGACTCTTGTTTTTGTGTAATTAGTGCTCTCCTGTTCTTCTGTTGTCAACAACTTTGAGTCCTTTCTATTTGTACTTCTTGGGCTTGTTTGGTAAAGAGCTGATAAGTTCTTTTTTAGCTGATTGACCAATTTCAGCTGATTGACCTTATGAAAAAGCTATTAAACTTGTTTGGTAAAGAGCTGGTTGGGTTGGCTGATTTAACCCAACCAACTGGTTTTTAAGAAGCTACTCCTCTGGAGCGTTTTGTACCTTAGCTGATAGCTTTTTAATTTTATGTTGATTTTGCCCTCATTTATGACTTATAAGCCAGAACTGAAAGTCATCTTCTTGCTCTTTTTCTGTCTATGGCTACCAAAGAAGGTAACAACTTTTCCTGAAACTTGTTACGTTTAAAGGTAAGAATTTTCATCTCTCAAAATTTCTGATATGGGTTTTCTTTATTTTGATTAGTAATTACGAGAATTTTGTGATTTGGGGTTTTGTAGAATAAGAAAAAGATGGAATCTGAGGTGGTGAAATCGGAGATGGTGTTACCTACACCCCTGAGCTTCAAAAGGATACAGATGTACGAGAAGTACCCTAAAGGCAATCAAGAGGCCACCATTGGAAACACCTTTAGCAGATTCTTAGAGCAGAGAATTTCCAAAACTGCCCTCTTGACGAACCCAAATATAATGCTACTTCCCTCACCTTGGCTTATTTGATTGTTTTTCATTCAAGTTTTGTCTTTTTTTCACCTGGTTCAAAAATGTTCAACTTTGTGCCTTTATATCTCTTAACTTTTTCTTGATTCACCTAACTTTAGATGCCATATTCACTCAAATGTCTGCCTGGCGAGAGTATTGTGCGGATTGTTTCGCAAAATTCCTAATTGCTTGAAAGTTTAGTCTAGTATTGTTTCTTTAGGGATATATTCAAGTGTGTTTCTGTTTGGGTGTAGAACTGAATTTGGCATGTACTTGATTATGTTTGACGTTCTTCTTCTCCATGTTTGGATTGATCTTGGCTGTTAAGTAATCAGGTTTTGATTTCCATTAGTGGATTTCCTTATCAGATGTTAATATTGAGTCACCACCTTCCATACATCCATATAAGAGGATATGTGATATAATAAGATACGAGGTGTGTGCTTCTTCTGAGAACATGTGCTTACTATTTCATTAAGTGCAAGGTTGCGTAAATTTTATACTTTGGTGCATTGTCAATGGTAAGCGTAATCAAAGAATTGAACAAGGTTTAACAAGTTGATAGATGGGGAAATTAGGTGACTTACCGTACAATGAGTTAGTGAGGGACATGTTCTTTTGTAGATAATAGTTGTTGACATTGTTAATGTTTTTCTCATATGGTTTCTACCAAGATTTAAAGATACTTTCACCTCCAATTTCTATATCTACCGGTTTAGATTTTATTCTTTTCACGTTTCACGAACCCATATGAGAACTTTGAATGTCAAGACCTCTTAGTTTTCAACATATACCTTTGATTGAATGTTAGGCTACTAATATGTGTTACCTTTGTTTAACGTTTGGGACGATAGTTCTGTTATTTGGCTCACCTTGTGTGAATTTAAAAATTTTCAAAGTTGAGGTGGTTTTTTGGTTTGCACTTTCAAACTCTATAGGTGATGACATCTTGGACATTTACTTGATAGTGACTGATTCTGTCGGATATTGATGAGTGCTCTGATGGACAATATGTTCGATAAAGAACTTGGTTCATCTTTTGATGGAAGTTCACACGCGAGAAATGCTTTTTTTTCTAACTTTGGTCGAGAACAAGCGCGACATCTTTTGTGGAATAGATTCTCAAGTTTCTTGGACTTGCTGCTCTAAGGGAAGTGATAAAAAGTGCTAAGCCATATCTTGTATGTTGTTTTAAGTAGCTCACTTACTTGGGTAAAGGAAAAAAATTCCTCTGTTTCCTTAGTGTTCACTAATTCATATGAATTAAGGATGCAGTAATATTAAAAATTAGACTGGATCAGGTACTCTTTCAAATGGATGAATTGTGAAATTTATTCTTTTCAAATTTTATCAACATGTGCAGGCTTTTAGTTGTACATTTTTAGTTCGTACAAATTAACAATAAGGGAATTGCAGTTTGTTATCACATCATTCATACAAAAATGTAGTAATACTCCTGGTTGATAAAAAATTCTCAAAGAATTACCAAATTCATGCAAGTCTGATTTAATGCGCTTCTACTTTGTTCTTATGAGGATAAGATGAGATGACTCCGCTTAGACAAGCTGGTGAAAAATGAAAGGAGTAACTATTTACTTGATGATCGCCACTAGGGGTGGGCACGGTTCAGTTTGGTCGGTTTTAGGTTGTTGAACCGAAACGAACCAAATAATTGGTTTTATGGCATAAGAAAACCGAACCGAACCAAATGTCAAATGAAACCAAAAATTCGGTTTGCCTTGCGATTCGGTTCGGTTCGATTACTTCAATCGGTTTGAGCCCTAATCTTGGGTCTTAAAATTTGGGTCAATTTTAGTACTTGTCCAACATTTTTATTTCATTTTAGGACCTATTAGGTGATTTTCATACTTGCAAAGTTGCAAACATACCTTATATACCTAGAGTTAGAAGTATAAAAAAATACAAACTTTTTTTATTTTAACTTGATCGGTTTGGTTCGGGTTGATTTGGGAAAAGTTTTGCCTAAACCGCACCCGAACCGATATAGTCAGTTTTTCAATATCCAAAACCGAACCGACCATCCATCACTTCGGTTTGGTTCGGTTTCTTCAATTTTATAGGTCGGTTCGATTTTTTCGAGTTTTTTGCCCACCCCTAACGGCCACCATTCCAAGGAAGAAGCAAATTCAATTTTAGGCTCTTATAGCTGTAAGTTAGCTTAACAGGAATCTCGAGGCATCGTTACCTTCTTTGGATTGACACAAGAAGCTGAGAAGCTTCAACAGTTCAGATGGCAATTCTATGTTATTACAGAGTCTTAGGCCAGATAAGGCATAATGCAAACACGTACTGTCCATTTACCAAAGAGCAGTAACTAAACAAGCAAGCTGTAGTAACCTAACCTTGATAATTGTAATGCAGCACACACCAATTTTTTTTTTAAATTTATTACAAATGAATTATGAAAGAAAGAGAATAATTGAAACAATTCGTTATTTGAAATTAGTTACCACTTTACTTGAAAGACTGCCAAATGAATTATCACAAGCCCACTGGAACCTAGTGAAAACATAAACAAATTCATCTTTGTTTCTTTAATGAACGTGGTTGGTTTCAAAATATATTTTAGGTAACATGAGGTGCACCCACAAAAGAGCTTTTAGCTTTATTATTAACTCTAAATGGAAAAAAACACTATGATATGCAATTATAAAAGGTGCAATTGTTTTATTCTACAAATCATATGATTCGGTAATTGTGCATTAAAATTTGATTATTTAATATTTAGTATTTTGAGTTTTATTGATCATGCATTAAAAGTTGATTATTCAATATTTTCAAATTTTTATCTTTTTTAATATTATTTAATTATTTAATTATTCTTTGGTTAAATAAAAGATATTATAATAAAATTTTATATAATTTTTGAATAATATTCACAAGTTAATTATATTACTCATTTTAAATTAAGAGATCAAGTAACTTTAAATTAAGTAATTAATCAAAATATATCGATGATAAAAAGTATTTATATAATTATTTTGTTAGAATAGTCTAATTGTAACCAATTATTATTATTATTATATGTTCTATATTTCTTATTAGAGTCATAATCTTAATTTTTGTAGAAATAAATATCTAAAATTTGAATTCTTATGAGAATATTCAGTGAAATACTAAGATATATAATATTCATACTCTTATATTTTTTTTAAATCATGTCCTTATAAGTCATTTTACACATAAACAACTAATACTAAACAACTAATTTTACCAAACATCTCTAAAACAGCTAATGCAATCTACTGGTCAAATCAGCTGATATAATCAGCTGTCAGCTAACAACTAATATAATCAGTTTGAATAGTCCCTGCTCAAAAAACTTGCAACTTTTTAAATGAATAGAAATTAACCCACCGCAAAAATTAATATCCAAATCTCATCTTTTGTTGAAAACATAGCTGACACCTAAAACAACTCAAATTTTAAGCACTAATGTATTTACCAATAAAGTTGATAACAATCAACTATCTTTAGCGATGCTACATATCTGCAGTATTTTATTCACCCAAATGCCATTTAAAGAAGAATCAAACACTGGTTTCCTTGACAAATTAAAATATTTCCATTCACTTGAGTCTCAATTCAACCACATTAATCTCACTCAAAACTCAATATATCTTATTGATAAAGAATTCAAATGTAGACTAGTATTAAAACAGAAGATCAAAGTAATATCAACCTTATTCTAGTACTTAAAAGATGCATAAAGTTTGGGAAATTATGCAAACACTCAATATCTACAGTCACAAGACTTCTTTTAAGTCAATAGAATTAGAAAATATGAGAATTAAAATCTGTGGAAAACAAAATATGAAACATGTTAATTCAGTCTTAAACAACTGAAAAAAGAAAAGCAACTATAATAACCAAAATTTGGAAAAGAACCAACATCTTCCTACAACCAGACTATGAATTAAAAAATCTCACATTACACAAGTTTTTAATGCCAAATGAGCTATGAGATTTTCTTCTTTAAAAAGGGAAAGAAGACTTTAATATAGCCAATGAATTCACAATTTCCCTCACTTATAGAACACAAATATGCAACAGAAACATAAGGTTTACAGACCATATATACAACTCAAATTATCAGAGATGAAAAGAATATGGGGTGACCCAATGGTGATAAGGAAAGATGGTAGACAAGTTCTATTATTTAAGAAATGACATGAAAGTAGGAATTTCATAACACTAATAATCATTGACATGAACTTTAAAAAACATGCCAATTTAAGATCTACAATAGAATTCTTCTCTAGAATCCAGTGGCTAATATATTTTCTCCTTGACCTTACCTTTTATAAAATTTAGGAACTAGAATCAATATGATGTGGAATCCCAAAGCTAAGGAACTCAAAATCCCTTAAACAGATAGTTTGGATAGAACATAAATAAGACGAAATCCTCAATCCTAATGAATCCTCAATCAATTATATGAAAGGAAACACATATAATAAGTTTAATTTGAAAACAATAATAGAAATTCGTCACAAGTGATTACCTTGATAAGAATTATATTCTTGATGCAATAGAAGAAAACAAGAAAATCCTTAAAGAATTCATTATTCATCCAATCTAAGAAAACAACCTAAACAATGTTTATTATGAGATATTTATACCCCTTGAAAAGAAAGAAACCCTAAACATGTAAAAAGTCTTTAAACATGGTCCTCCCACCAAAATAACTTAAGTCCAAAACATAAGTAGTAGGTTGCCCAAAACTATGCTTCTAACTTAAAATAATTAATTAAATAAGAATGAAAGTCTTCTTGCACATTCCGCCTAACTTGATTAGTTATGATTCGATTGACCCTCATTGTCTCTTGAGATTCTATGTCGTCTACAATTTGGCTCACGAAGGATTGAAGCGCTTTTTTGAATTTCTTAGCTCTTGATCTTTATTATTGTTTCCTCCAACATTACTAGCTTATCTCTGGTTCCTTTTCACTTACGAAGTCCCATGGTCTTGCTCACATCATCCCCTCCCTCTTCAAAAGGATTCGTCGTCGAATCTGAATTAAAGTCAAAAGGAGATAAGTCAGAAACATTAAAAGTAGCACGAATATTATACTCACCTGGCAAGTCTATCTTGTGTGCATTGTCATTGATGCATTTCAATACTTAGAATGGTCCATCACCCCTTGCATTAGGTTTTGACTTCCTTTACTCTGGAAACCTTTCTTTTTGCATATGCACCCAAACCCAATCACCTGGTTCAAAGTGAACTTGCTTTCTACCTTTATTTGCTTTTATGCAAACGTGCGATTCTTTTTCTCAATCTGTTCACACATTTTCTTGTATTTTTTAACCAAATCAGCCTTCTTGTTACCATATAAACTAGCAATCTCAGTCAAAGGTAAAGGCATCAAATCCAACACAGTTAATGGATTAAAACTATATAGAATTTCAAATGGAGAATAACTTGTAGAAGAATGTGTAGAATGATTATATGTAAACTCAATGAACGGCAAACAGTCTTCCCAAGTTTTCAAGTTCTTCCCAACAATTGCATACAATATGGTTCCTAAAGTCCTATTAACTACCTCAGTTTGTAGATGACATGTAGTACAAAATAAAAGTTTAGTACCCAACTTTCCCCACAAAACTCTCCAAAAGTGACTTAGGAACTTAACATTCCTATATAAAACAATGGTTCTTGACACACCATGAAGTCGAACCACTTCCTTAAAGAAAAGATTAGTAATGTTTGTTGCATCATATATCAATCAATAAAGTGAGCCATTTCACTAAATCTGTCACAAAAAATATGTTATCTCTACCTTTCTTAGTCTTAGGTAAACCCAATACAAAGTTTGTAGATATTTCAATGCAAGGTTCACTAGGTATAGGTCTTTGTGTATACAAACCATAAGGCATTGACCTAGACTTAGCTTGTTTACATGCAATACAATTGGCAGAAACTTTTTTCCCATATCTTCTCATATTTGGCCAATAAAAATGTTCTCTAAGCTTATCTAAGGTCTTTTGCACACCAAAATTTCCCATTAACCCTCCACTATGTGATTCTCTAACAAGTAACTCTCTAATAGAACATACAGGAATGCAAAGTTGTTTACCCTAAAAAGATATCCTTCAAGTCTATAGAATTTATCAAATGTAGCATGTTCACAAGCTTGATATACATTCGCAAAAATCATTATCATCCACATACAACTCTTTCAAATGTTCAAATCCAAGTAACTTAGAAGTAAAAATAGAAATCAAAGCGTACTTTTTGATAATACATCAGTTATAACATTTTCCTTACTTTGCTTGTATTTAATCACATACGAAAATGTTTCAAGATACTCCACCCAACTTGTATGCCTTTTGCTCAAATTTCCCTTGTCCTTTCAAGTAATTGAGAGATTGATGATCACTATATATCGCGAACTCTTTAGGAAGCAAGTAATGTTCCCAAACTTTTAGAACTCTCACAAGGAATAAAACTCCTTATCATAAGTGGAGTAGTTCAGAACTGATCTGCTCAAATTCTAACTAAAATATGCTATGAAATGATTCTCCTGCATCAAAACAATCCCTATACCAATCCCAAAAGCATCACATTCACTTTCAAAAGTCTTAGAAAAATCAGGCAAACGCAAAACGGTTATAATACATAGCTTTTCTTTTAAAGTATTAAATTCATTTTCATGTTCTTTCTCCCATCTAAAACTAATATTCTTCTTAACGATTTCATTCAATGGAGTTAAAATAGTAGAGAAATCTTTAACAAATTGCCTATAAAAACCTACTAAGCCATGGAAACTCCTAACCTTACTAACTTACTAAGGTGTCGGCCATTCTTAGATAGCTTTCATCTTTTCATAGTCAACCTAAACTCCTTTAGAACTCACCACAAATTCTAAGAAGACAACTTTATCTATGCAAAAGGAACACTTCTTAAGGTTTGCATACAACTTCTCTTTCCTAAACACATCCAAAACAACCTTAACATGCATGACATGTTCATTTAATTTTTTTACTGTAAATCAATATGTCATCAAAGTAAATGAAGGAATTCACGAAAAACATGATTCATTAAAAGCATGAAAGTACTGGGTGCATTAGATAAGTCAAAAGGCATTACCAACCACTCATACAATCCATATTTGGTCTTAAACGCAATTTTCCATTCATCTCCTTCTTTCATCCTAATATAATGATAACCACTTTTTAAATCAATTTTTGTGAATATGCAAGCATCACACAACTCATCTAGCGGATCATCTAATCTAGGAATATGATGACGATACTTTACAATGATCTTATTTACCACTTTATAGTCCATACATATCCTCCAAGTTTCATCTTTCTTTGGCACTAAAAGAACTGGTATAGCATAAGGACTCATGCTCTCCCTCACATACCCTTTTTAAAGCAATTCATCTACTTGCCTCTGTAATTCCTTTGTCTCCTATAGATTGCTTCGGTAAATTGGACGATTAGGAATTTAAGCTCTTGGTACCAAATTAATCTGGTGCTCAATCCCTCTCAAAAGTGGTAACCCACAAGGTACCTCTTTAGGAAAAAACATCATCATAATCTTGCAACAAGGTCACAAATATATTAAGCAAATTTGGATGAAGGTCAGTGTTAGTGAACAAAGTTTCCTTAAATCGAATCAAAATTAAAGCTCTCTTGTCTAAGTATGCACTCTTTAACCGTCTTTTTTTTGTATAAAAACATGGTTGTGTCTTAACTTTTTCACTCCTTTTAATTTCTCTTTACTCACTTTTCACATTCTTTTCTTTCTATTTACTCACTAACTTCTTCTCTCCTGTACATTCCACTTTCTTTTCCTCACTTGTACAATCACTCACCATTGGGACTTTAATTTTATTCTTTTCTCTTATTACCTCTTATCTCTCTTCTTTCCTTTTCACCTCACTACTTGAATCCCCACTTGATGATTGTTGAATTTTTAGTTGTTTAAGGTATGCTTCTTTAGGTGATAAAGGAGCAAGGGTAACTTTATGCCCATTATACATAAAAGAATACCTATTCATATACCCATCATGTATAACACGCCTATCAAATTGCCATGACCTACCCAACAATCTTCCAAAGGTGGCATACTTAAATCACTAATATCAAACTAATTACCATCATTAGACTCGGAAACAATATCACCGCCCTTAACAAACATAGTTTTCTTGTTACGATATTCAGATTCATAATGACCATGCCCTTGATATTTAAAGCACTTAATATCCTTTTGTTTAGAAGGTTTAGAGGATGGATCAGTAGTACCATTTTAACTTGAAGTACTTTTCTCCTTGCCTTTCTCCTTGGAATTTGAATAGTACTCCCTTTTCTTATTTTCATTTTTTCTCCATTTTGGATTCCATTTGCTGTTGAAATTTGAGAAAGACTTACTTGCCCTTCTTTGTTTTTACTGTCTCTCCACCTTAATGACAATTTTCACTAAGTCTTCCATCTCTACATAATGTTGCAACTCGACCATATCAGTAATTTCCCTATTCAATCCACCCATGAACTGAGCCATTGTCAACTCTTCCTCCTCTTATACGTTAGCTTTAATCAATAGTATCTCCATCTCCTTGTGATAATCTTCTACTAATCTAGTTCCTTGTGTGAGTCTATATAATTGTTGGTGCAACTTTTTATAGTAATAAGGTGACACAAACCTCTTCTCCTTCACTCTTTTCATCTCTTCCCAAGTGGATATAGGTGGTTCCTTATTCCTCCTCATATTCTTTACCAATTCATCCCATCAAACTAATGCATAATCAGAGAATTGCACTACTTCCAATCTCACTTTCTTATCTCTGGAATAGTTGTGACACGCAAAAATCATGTCAATCTTTCTTTCCCATTCCAAGTACACTTTAACATCATTCTTACCTTTGAAGGGTGGAATTTTCATCTTGATGGCATTAATGTTGTAATATTTTCTCTCCACTCTTTCTACCCTTCTTACTCTACCCCTCACGAATTGCACTTCATCTTCGTACTTGTCGTAAATTCTTTCCAATTCTTTCTCCCTATTTCTATGTCTGTTAATTGATCTACTACAGTTTTGGATTCTACTAGATTTGGATTGTTTCCCTCTCACCTTGTCCAAAATTCCCGATAATCACTATTTTAGACCTAAAATCTTATCCTCTAGAAAGTTTTGGTAGTTTGACACAAAATTTATGTACTAGCTTTGAATTGATCAAATTTTAGATTAGACATGAGTGGAAAAGGCTAATTTAACTTGATCAAAATCAACTCTGCAAAGGAATGTTATTTCAATATTTATAAGTTCTTCAATATATTAACAAAATACCAAAATAATGTTATTTTAATTTCGGTAAAAAAAGGTTAAGTTAAGCTCGAACAATCACTACACCAAAATAAGGAGGTTTTAGACACTTATTCCTAGACACTTCTAATAATTGTCTTAAATAATCTAATAATTGCTGAAATTTTTAGACATTTACTTAAGATGACAAAATTTGTCTAAAAAAATACTAAAAAAGAGTCTAAAACAATTGGCAGGACAAGTCTTTTATAATTTGTAGTTAGCAAGTAATTAATCTTTTAAAAAAATTGTTGATATATCCCAAAAAAACAACTACTCATCTTCTCTTAGCCCTAACATCTTCTTTTTGTTTCCTCTATAACTGCTATGCCCTCTTCCAATAAAATTACATTTTCAATACAGATATTTTAGAACTAATCCGACTATTTTAATCTTAGTATCCAAACCTTTCCTTTTTTAAATTTAAAATAGATAATTGTAATCTATCAAAAAAATAAAGAAGATAATTGAAATATCTCATCGTGTTTGCATTAAAAACAAAAATTACATGGCTGTGACAATTCGGTGTATTCACTGATGCAACTCTGCCACGTGAAACCAAATGACAATCTAGGACGTTTGCCCCATGTGAAACTCGAAGGTCACTGCCTTTTGTTTATAAGGACTGGACGACCACTATAAGTTTCAGTCTCATCTCTCTCATAACTCTCTATCATCAGCTCTGCTATTTCTTCCTCTAGTTGCGGCCCACAGCTCTAGTTTACTCTCTCTACTTTTCCTCTACCTCTTCGCGATCTCCTCCACCAAAGTCTTATTAGAAGAGCCTTTCGACAGTACGTTCCTCTTATCTCATTGTACGTTTTTTTCGAATAACTTTCTGATTGTATACAAATACTTAGTCTCACTACACTTTAGATACTTTAAGTTTGAGATAGATTCTCAAATTTTCCTTTAATCGTTTTTAATCCTCGTTGTCTTTCTTCCAGTAAAATTACATTTTCAAATACGTACCTAATGCATATGCATGCGTATTGATGCACGCATTGATAAACATATATGTGTAGAGGATTGTGTTTTTGTGTGTGGATATGACAGTGCTTTAGTTTCTCTCTTTTTTTTACTCGATCATTGATGGTTGAAAATGTGATTTTTGGCGAGTAGATCTGCAAGTGCTCGGATCAGTAGTGGACATGAATAGTATGTTTAGTGTAGGGGTTTGATTTGCGATTTATCTACATTTCGACACTGCTTGGATGCTCAAACTCATTCTTAATGCATTTGTGCATCAGGTTCCTTAGTTGCCTTCTTTTAGCAATGGGGGTTTGGTAAATGTGCAATTATGTCAATTGACTATTTAGGCTGTGTTTTGTTAGTGCTTTCTGTTTAGAGAACCAAAAGTCATATTTTTAGTGTATAAAAGTATATTTTTTGTTTTTGAAATTTTAGTTATTAGTAATCCATAGAACTTTAGAGGTTTATAATATCTAGTTTTGTGTAATAATCTTGCTATTGCTTATGTTTTACGTGGGAGCATTAACATCTTCTAATTTTAACTCCTTCCTATTTGCTGTTGAAAATTTTAAGATGGATGGGAAAATAGGTAGGTAAAATCCGATTGGAAGAAAGAAGAAAATACTTTAAATTTCCTAAGCAATAATTCGTCACCATTGGTGGGGAAGTAGCTTCGTGCTATGGTTTAGTGGAAATTATACTTATGCTTTTATATGTTATACCTTAGGATATTAAGTGCTTGAATTCTTTATTAAAGGATAATCCTGTTGTTCTTGCTTTGTTTCTGTTATGGATATTCAAAAAATTGTATTACGTTGCACTAACCAACTTGTTTCCATGGCTCGACAAATTTTTCTCATTTTTATGGCAGGACATATAATGTGTGCTCTTATTATTCTTGCTTTTAGAAATAATTGCATGTTTGATTTGAGCTGCTCTTTGTTGTCTTAAGTTGTTCATAATCCTATCATATAGCATTGTAGTAGGAACGAACCTCAGCCAATTTATCTGTATTGGTAGATTCACTGCTGTGTCATTCCAAGTACTTGGTCACATGAATACAATTCTAGTCCTCATCCTAGGATTTGTTTTCTTTGGGAAAGAAGGCCTTAATGTTCAAGTTGTGGTTGAAATGATCATTGTCGTAGTAAGAATGGCCTTAATGTATTGATGCCATGTTTGTCCTATGTGCCACTCCAAACTTGATGAAATAAAATAGATTGCAAACTTAGTATCAGCTTTTTACAAAGTTCTTAACTGTTATTGTCTTATAACTTAGCTTATTTTGGAATGCCTTATGTGTCTTGTATGCTTACTTAGAATTATCCTTTCTCTTGTTCATTAGGACTGTGGAGAAGTAACAACAAATGGGATTTCTTCTCTTTTCAATTGCAGAGCACTTGAAAATCTCTTATTGTGTCACAATGTAAGGCATTTGTTATTGCAATTTTCTATTCTATCATTTTTCATGGATATGTTTATCAGTGTCAAATGAACATAGATCTTGACATTGCGTATATGTTTTGTACAACTAGAATGTATCATGATCTCATTTCTCTTCATGACAACTTAGTGATGAGACATCTAGGCAGGGTTCTTCATTATATGTTCATAATGATATTATTATTTTATACTATGATTTAAAAGAAGTGGTTAAAATACTGTAAGAACAAAATCAATTTGGAAAAAAAACATATTATATTGTTTGAACAGGTTCTGGAAACTAACAAAAGAAGGCTTGGAATAAATAAGTGAGGCATTGTTAGGTTCTGGATTGTCTGACTTGTATTAGTCATGTTTAGTTGGTTACCAAAAGGTTTAAGACTGCTACTTGTCCTCCTCCGCATTACTGTGTAGGAGGATCTATTAGTTAACAATGAGCATGATCTCCGTGCAATGATAAAGAGAGTTGAAGATTGAGACTATATGCAGGGGCATAAGATATATCTAAGCAGTTAACTAAAAATGATTCCAAACAGTATTCCAGTTGTGGTTTGTCAATGCTTAAATGTTACATGTATAGGGATCAATTACACGTGGTTGTGTGGATTACTCAAGCTATAATATATAACTTTACCATTTTAAGCTAATTGTTGAAATGGGAGAATAGCAA
>JANZXP010000005.1:13531562-13553668 GCA_027576715.1 Erythroxylum flavicans
ATTGATGACTTAAACAATCTATGGGAATATGGATTACAAACTTTTGATGTTGTTAAGGGCAACACATTTATAATACATGCTGCTGTATTGTGGACTATAAATGATTTCCCGGCTTATAGGAATTTGTCAGGGTTGAGCACTAAAGGATATATGGCTTGTCCTATCTGTAATCATCAAACATATTTAAAAAGGATACGAAGTAAAATATGTTATACAGGTCATCGTCATTATTTAGAACATGGGCATAGATGGAAAAGAAGTAAACAGTTTAATGGTATAGTTGATTTGGGTAAAGCTCCGATGCAGTTTTCAGGTGATGATATTGTTTACCAACTATCACATTTGGGTGACATTACACCTGGCAAACACCCAAGTAATAGAAAGCGTAAGAGAAATGATATTGAACTGAATTGGAAAAAAAAGCATATTTTTCAACTTACCATATTGGAAGGAATTATTGTTGAGGCACAATCTTGATGTCATGCATATTGAGAAAAATATTTGTGAGTTCATTTTAGGGACTGTCATGGGAATTGATGGGAAATCTAAAGACATTATTAAGGATAGACTAGACTTGGAAGACATGAATATTAGAAAAGATTTGCATTTGAAAAGAAGAGATGATGGTTCATACTTTATTCCCCCTGCTTGTTACATCATGTCAAAATGTAAGAAACAATCATTCTGTCAGTTCCTCCAATCAATCTAATTTCCTTATGGGTATGCATTTAATATAGGTCGTTGCGTGAATGTTAAAGAGGGAAAAGTGTCAGGGTTGAAAAGTCATGATTGTCATGTACTTTTGCAAAGACTACTTCCTATTAGAATACGTGGGTGTTTGTTAAAGGATGTGTTCATTACTTTGGGTCAAGTGGGAGAGTTTTTTAAGCAATTATTTTACATGACACTTAAAGTTAAAGAGCTTGATAAATTGGAGGAAGATATAACATTGATTCTATGTAAGCTTGAACTATTATTCCCGCCATCGTTTTTTAATGTTATAGTTCATCTGGCAATTTACTTACCACATGAAGTAAAACTTTGTGGATCAGTTCAATTTTGATGGATGTTTTCGATTAAAAGGTAATTCATATTAAATTCAACAAGTTTTCCTATGTTATTTGTTTGTAACAATTCCTAAGTTTATAACTGTTTATGTTCAAGTTTTTATGCTCTCTTAAGCATTATGTACATAATAGAGCTCGACTAGAGGGGTCTATTACAGAGGCTTATATAGCAAATGAATGCTTGACTTTTTGTTCAATGTATTTAACTAAAGTAGAGACAAGATTTAATAGAGCAGAACGTAACTTTGATTTTAATGATGATGGTGGGTTGTCTATTTTCTCCCAAAAAGTTAGGCCACTTGGTGCTAGTAAATATGTCGAGTTAACTAAAGACGAATTCAAAATTTCCCATTGGTATATTTTGAACAATTGTGAGAATGCCAATACATACATGAAGTATGTATATTCCTTTTCATTTAAACAATCATTTTACAATTTTCTTCATTAACTATGAGATCTTACTGTGTTTTTTTCTTCAATAGAAAGCATAAAGACACAATTTGCAGCAAAGGGATCAATAGTGTTGAAGAAAGACATAGGCAAAAGTTTATATCATAGTTTAGAAATCGAGTAAGTTTCATATTAATTATATATTATGAAAATATGAAAATATGTCTCATCCTCATTTATTTTTAATTTGTCGTATAGATGATATGGTTACAGTACTATAATGTGCAAGAAGCGACAACAACATTATATAGTTTGGCATATGGGCTTCATATTTGTGGGAAGAAATACACGTTGCATTGTTAATGGGGTGAGATATCACATACAAGATCGAGATAGTCGAGTTAGAAGTCAAAATAGTGGCGTTGTCGTTGAAGGATGTAATGACGATGAAATCATTGACTCCTACGATGTCATATCTAAAATTATAGAGTCGCACTACATCAAAGATAAGAAGGTTGTTCTACTTAAATGCAAATGGTTTGATCTAACTGATATGAGAGTGAACGGGCATATTACTAGCATAAATGGTAGTAAGATATGGTATGATAATGATCATTTTGTCCTTGCAAGTCAAGTCAAACAAGTTTTTTACATCAACGATACTTTATTGGGTAGCAATTGGAAGGTTGTTCAAAAGTTTCAACAAATAAATGTCTTTGATTTTTATGAAAGGGATATTAGTGAATTGGATGAGGATGCTAATGAAGTCTATCAAGATATTGAATTGGAGATCAATAACGAAGGCATTCCAGTAGAAGATACAGATATATCATCATTCCATAGGAGAGATGTCGACCCCTACATAGTTCAACTGGATGAAGTCCAAGCCCATCTTATCTTACAAACAGATGAAGACTATAATCAAGATGACTTCAATGACAATGACGATATTTTGCTAGAATATATTAGGGATGAAGAATCAAACGATAATGTACTTAATGACGATGATTTTCTTCATCTTGATCATAATGATTAAATGTAAATAAATTGTTTGTATTGTTTCAAATGTTAATAAGATAATTGCCTTATGTTGTTGATGTTTTAGTTATGTTAATTTACGATGACTACAAACATATTTTTAATGTTTCATTTGTATTTTTACGGATGTTAATGATTTTCAAAATCTTGATCATGATGATTGAATGTAAATAAATTGTTTGTATTGTTTGAAATGTTAAGAAGATAATTGCCATATATTTTTGATGTTTTAATTATGTTAATTTACCATGACTACAAGCATATTTTTAATGTTTCACTTATGTTTTTGCAGATGATGATGATGTTCAAAATCTTGATCGTGATGATTGAATGTAAACAAATTGTTTATTTTGTTTGAAATGTTAAGAAGATAATTGCCTTATGTTGTTGATGTTTTACTTATGTTAATTTATGATGACTACAAGCATATTTTTAATGTTTCACTTAATATTTTATTTTTTAATTACAATTATACGTTATGTTCATATTTCATTTTACACAGGTTTATTATAATGGCTTATGGTAGAAACAAGAGAAAGAGGGTGGTAATGGCAGATAAAGTTTCTCCCACAAAATAACCAACAATTACATCATCGAATGAAGAAAGTCAGCAACAACCTTTACTAACATCCTCTGCTAGTTATGAGGGACCTTTAAGTCTATTATTGTTAACCAAATATATTTACATTTATGCTAAAATTACTCAATACATGTTTAGTGTGTTTTTATCATTATGATTTTTTTAGGTTCTAATACTGGCATTAGAAAATGAGGTAGAGGTAAGACAAAAGGAACTGAGTTGCAATGGATGAATGTTGCAATGAACACCAAGTTATCTGTCACGATTGACCCCACGCAACATCGCCCAGTGGATAAGATCCAAGCTACAAAATTGTCCAATGAGTTGGGCATCGTTATGAGGAATGAGTTACTTTGCCTTCAGCATGTCAAGCAGTTGAAGGAAGACAACTTACTCCAAAATACTTTGGACAAAGTTTCGATGATATTTCAATTATTTTATTAAATGTATTGTGATTTTCCTTATAAAAATAATAACTTAACCTATATGTGTTTTTTCACAGATGAAGCTCCATGATGTCTACACTTCTGAGGTTTCAAATAGTGTTAGTTCACCGTTGAAACAAAAGGTGAAGGATCATTGATATCGACTTCATAAATATTTTTAGTCTTTCCCTTCTGATGAAGAGGCAAGGAGATATGTTTCGGAATAGGTGACTATAGAATATTGGAGTGAAGTGTGTGATTAATAGGCCTCGGTAAAAGTTCAGGCTATTTTTTTCTCTTCATATTTCCTTCCATTAATTTTGATTATACATCTCATCATTACTTTTCTTAATTTAGGAAAAGTGTGAGAAAGCCAAGATTAATAGAGCAAAAATGAAGACTCCTTATAACACTGGCTCCAAATCATTTGTCGTCGTCCGACAAGAATTTGTAAGTGTAATGTTTTCAATTTATTATTCTATTTCTTAATACAATAAATTATAATTGGATATAATTTTTTAAATTCATATAATAGAGCCAAACACAGCTCCAAGGACAAGAGTATGATAAGATCATACTGTATAAGCTAACACACTATAAGGAAGGTCAAGGTTCGATATCTGCAGAGGCACAAAGTAATTATGTAAGTACAAACAAATTAATATTACAATTTATTTTTCTATGTAATATTAAGTAATAAGTTTTATTTAACTCAATTTTGTACTTTAAATTGTAGGACAAGATGCAGGAGTTGTTACAGACGTCATTGTCTGAAGGGAATAAGCCCAATATCAATGACATTTGCAACAATGTCAACTAGAATTTAAGTTAGCGTGTAGTTGGTTATAGTTTTGCGGTCACTAGAAGTAAGGTGTTTGGTCTTGAAGGTCAATTGAAGGCAAGTTATTGTGATAGCTTTGGTAGCAGCTCCGGTGAAGTAGGATATGTTAAAGCATAATTAGATGCTATTATAAAACAAAATGATGATATTATTTCCCAACTCTAGTGTAAGAATGAAGAACTTGAGAAAAAAACTTAGGCACTCAAGAAAAATGAAGAAGAACTTCAAAAAATGAATGAAGAGCTTAAAAACAAAATGATATGCTTGAGAAACAAAATGAGGATGTCAATACAAAGAATGACCAGATTCTAAATAAACTCGATCGTTTTTGCTTGTTTATAGATATGTTTGGGGACAAGTAAAGCACAGGTCAGGTTTTATTCTAATTTCTTACATTTTTTTGTTCTTTTAGTTGGGGAAGGGTGGGTTCACTATGAGAATTTCTTTTATGGGTTTTAGCTGTGCATACTTGTCTATTGTTTCTGTCAACTTGTCCAACATTTCACAGCTTTTTACTAATCTCCTATGATGAATAAAAGATTAGAGTAAGTGCTGACGTTGTGAAGTGACTTATTTGTGTCTGAGAATATAAAATAATTACATATGCTCTGACTGGATTCTATTTTTCTTTTGGAGCTTAAAATTGTATACTAATGGGATATGTAGAATGGGTTGAAGTTTTTGCGCGTAGGTTAATTGAGGCAGCTACAATTGATTCGTTGCTTATTCTTTTTTTATATTTTACTTTTAAATTTTGTATTTAAAATTACAAATTTATCTTCGTTGTAGAGTTACAACTTTCCTTTTCAAATTTCACTTTTTCTTCTCAAATTTAGATTATGTTTATTATTTTTACTTAATATCAATTGTGAAAGTGTGAGTTATTAACTTAGGTCTTTATATTTCCTTGTTTCGTACATCATATTTACGAGTCATGTTACTTTTTTAAGGATGCAATGTATTGATGCGATGTTTTCTTCATCTGAAAAAACAATGGAAGTTTCCATTATACTCCCTTGATAGATTTCAGAACTAGGTGAGGTCCTTCTTTGGTCCAAGGGATGCATGCATGATTATCAGATTAAGAACATCCATCATTTTCTTATATAGTACTTGGATGTTTAGATTCACAGGTTGAACTTTTGTTTTCTCAAAAGCAACTTACAACCCTCTTCAACTCTTTGTCCTTTCAAATAATGCAGCTATCTCTTGCTACCTTGGATTAACTACTAAGCCATTTTATGTTGAAGTTATAGAATGAATAGCTTGCTTCATTTTCTTAAAAGTTTCATCTTTGCACCATTTCTTTACTTGAGTTCCTGTTTATAGAGACTTTGGTTCAAGACAAATCTTAAGCTTTGCAAGATTTGGTTTGATATGGGAGAATATGGGTGGATGAGTAAGGTATACCTTCTAGTCATGTTTTTGGGTGCTTATGTATTCCCTGTAAGGTTCCATCAAATCATATAATTAACTTACCTAATTTATAAGTTATTTTTCTTCTTTCTATCTTTCATCCGCCTTATTTTCAGGTTAAGGAAAATAATTGGACTCTGAGTATAGACATAAATGGTCGATGGAATGTGAGGTTTGACTTGTAAGGAAATGCACTAGAGATTTGAAGTGGAGATTTACAGCTGCAAAGTTCATGTTCTTTTTGTTTGACTTAGTCATGAATACTATAAGATGTCTAATATGTAACAGGTTATACTTCTTGTGTATACAAAATACATAGTAGGGGATCGATGCAATTTGTTTGTTTGTTTGATTTTCTTTAGCAATGATTTACGTGACTTGTATTGATTGGTTACCACCAATTGCTATATTAATCTTTCTAATAGTCAAGTAATAATAGAGTTTTGTTTCTATCTTCTCTATCTTTCTCTGATTTCAATTTGAATTAAGTTTTTATGTGATTAATTTAATAAAATTTATTATTATAATAATAAATTCATTATAATTTATTATAAGAATGTAAATGATCTTAAAAAAGATGCAAAAAGCAAATTGTAAACTTATTTTTTTACTAAAAATGGTGTAATTTTTCGACGTAAAAAACTGTCTAAAAGTAAAAAATATTGACAGAAAAAAGCATATAAAAACTTACACAAAACGTCTAAAATAACATTTATGTGTCTAAGAAAACTATTGAAAATGTATGTTTTCGACGCATCTATGTGTAAATAGATTTTCGACGCTTAGATTTTCGATACTTAGATGCGTAAAAAATCTATGTTTTTTCGACGCATTTATGTGTCTAAGAAAACTGTTGAAAATAGTTTTTGTAATGCTTGCTTTTTTTTACGTTTTATAAAGCGTCTAAAATTATTTTTAAGACGTAAAAAAAGTCTAAAAACTCCACTTTTTGTGTCATTAAACTCGATATTTTGTTGTAGTGAATAGGCAACCCAAATTTAATTAAACTCATTGCAATCCCTATTTTTAGACCTCTTTCAACATTATTCTATCATATACATACTAGATTGCAAAAAAACTCTTCTTTTATACTTCCTCCGAATCTATCTTAGTATACGTTAATTAAATGAGAAGATACTAAAAGCTACTTTATATCAAATTATTCCCATATTTTTTTCTTTTCCTCTTGTTGAATAACTAAATATAAATATGAATAAAGATAGAAGATGCCTATAAAATTTAGAAGGACACAATAAGAGATTATTGAAGGCAAATATGATAAATGACATAAAGGCATGCAAAAAATTTAAAAATTTTTAAAATTACAACGTGAATTTACATATGAATTTAGTTAAAGTTAAATCTAAATTTTTTAAAGTCCTAAGTCTATACTTATAAAATTGATATAATTTTTAATATAAACCTAATTTATAATATTATATTTTTAAAATTTTTTTAATAATTATATAAAATATAATAATGATATACTAAATTTACATCTTTATTTTTATTCTTATCTTATAAAAATGTAAAATTTAAATTAACAAAAAATAAGATTCGTTTACAATTAAATTGTGAATCTCTCTTTCCTATCAAATTTAATAACCACTTTTTCAATATTAAATTGAAAACATGAAATCCAAAACTTATATGAAATATTGCTTAATGTTTGATTTCGTGATTCAAGAGTTCTTATGTTATTTTATCTTTGATTACATTTTTCTCTTTTCTAAATTTTATAAATTTGACCCTATTTATATGACGGCTATACATTATAGCTACAACGGGACGTTTTAAGTTCCCAATGCACCAGATCATATTAAAATTTATCATAATCTGAATATCGTCTGTATTAATACTGGTACAACATTATTATAGTAATATTATTAAGATAATGAGCTACAGGTTAAATCCTAAGTATAGATAATAATGTTACCTCTTAAGATGTATCATTAAGGGACATATTGAAGTTTCTTAACGTGGATAGTGTTGAAGTAGCTTTTTTATTTGTTTTGAATCATGCTTTGATAAGAAAACAATCTTTTTATATTTGTTAAATCTTTTTAACCATTGACATGTTTGATAGGATTACTATGAATAAATTAAAACATATATTATTAAAATCAAAAGAAGGAAACAAAATGTAAGTTGTTGACAGATTGTTTTTTTGAAGAGGTGTATATTAAAATTTCACAAGCTTATAATACAAAATGGACTAGTAAATTCTTATCAAGGTAAAAGATATAGATCTCTTAAGTAGTTTATTTTTTAAATTTATTAATTTTCAAAAAAAATTATTCTTAGTTTTTAATTTTTTAGAAAAATTTCTTCTTTTAGACTTCAATTAATAGGTAACAACGAAATATACATAACATAAACATCATATTTATACTAATTTAATATTGATTACATTGCAGTTCAACCCAATGTTTAAATTTGAGCCGAATTAATGAAATTTGATTCAAATTAATACTTTATTATAATTATTTTAAATTATTAATTTAAGTTAAGTTTAATTAGTTTGAATAGTTGACTTATCATATTAGTAACATTTGGATGATTATACCACATCTATTTCATTAATATAAGAACTATGGAAAAAAATGTATATCTTTTACCCTTCTTACTAATTAATTTATGACAAGTAATAAAAAAACTTAAAAGCGGAATTTAAACTTAAGCTGGTACGTTGGTGCATAAGAATTGCCTTACAAAAATACCGGTATCATACATATACATATCCATAGATATATGTTAAGTAGTTAGTTTCTTATGCCATATTTGTAACTCAATCAAACTATATGGCAATCCCTTATTTATATTAAAATTATATGATAAAAATTTTCAAATCAAGTAAGATCAAATATTCAATGGCAATTTGGATTACATAAAATAAATATTTAAATGAGAAACTATAAACATCAAGAAGATATTTCCCAAAAATGTAAATATTGCATGTTGCTATCGAAATAAATTGAATTTTTTAATGAAATTACCGGTTTCCAAAATCTTAATTCCAAATTCATAACTTCATCCTATTTAACTAAGAACAGAATAAATAAATAATATCAAATTATATTTAATGATTTATATATTTCAAATATTTATACAGTTGAACTAAAAATTCTCCAGACTTTGTGCTCAAATTTTGGTTTTTGTTGCCCTCATTAAGTTAACATCAATTAATCTATTTTAAGGTTAAAAAAGAAACAACGCACCTCAACTAAAATTTGATAAGCCCCCGCCAACCTTATCTCCTACGTGTCACCTTTTCATTGCTCCAGCCGATATCCCCATCCCCAAAAGCCCACTGAATCTACTTCAATCAAACACCTCATTCCCCATTCACTCCTAACCGTCAGATTATTTCCTTTATCAAATCCAACGATCAGAAATCCTTCATTTAATTTTCCGTTTATTTACTTGGAATACAGAGAGCAAGGGAGGGAGGGAAAGACGGCAGTGTGCGATATGCTCCTAGTAGAAGAAGTCCAAAGCCCAAGCATCCGTTAATGGAGTTGACGTTAGTTTCAGGGAACCTAACGGCGGCGGCGGCGGCGGCGACGACGACGACGACGACGACGAAGGCATTGACCTCGTGTGGTGATAGTAAACTGAGTGGTGACTGGAAGAGGCTGAGGGTGGGTGATGGAGGAAGAGAGAGTAAGAGAGGAGTTCAAGTACTGCGGTACGTGGTCAAAGCGTCAACGGAAAGAGGGAGTGGTGAAGTGATGAAGGAGCGGGAGCGGACACATGGCAGTTTTTCTGGAAGCAGTGCCATGGAAGCGGCAACATATGATCGGAGCTTTGGCAGCGACGTCTCAGAATTTCCCGTTTGGGAGAAAATCGACGCCGTCGTTAGACTTAGTTTCGGAATCGGTAAGGTTGAGCGCGGATAGACAAGAAAGTAATTATTTTTGTAAGTAAACTTAAACGTGGAAGTAAGAACAAAAGTTGCTTGATGGTTTTTCATGCAGGTATTTATGGAGCAATGGGATTGGCTGGAAGTTTTATATGTTCAATAACTGGAATTGATAGCATGGGAGGGTTCAATCCATGTTTAGATGCCATTTTACAAGGGCTTGGATATGCTGCTCCACCTATTATGGCCCTTCTTTTCATACTCGATGTATGTTCAACACTTGTGTTTCCTTTTCAATTTCGTAAATCTTTGTTCTTTGGAAGGAAACAGATGTTCATATGCTTTACCTTTCGTTTTTTGTATTAGACTTGGTCACTTTGATCTGGTTGCAGGATGAAGTTGTCAAATTATCGCCCCATGCTCGTGCCATCAGGGATGTTGAGGATGAAGAGCTTCGGAGCTTCTTTTATGGAATGTCTCCTTGGCAGGTAATCTTTTCTGCACTGAGATAATCCTAAGATGTCTGCAAGGATAATCGAGGAAATTGCGTCACTTTTGATATATGTTTGCAGTTTATACTCGTTGTTGCTGCAAGCTCAGTAGGGGAGGAGCTTTTCTACCGAGCTGCTGTTCAGGTATGTGCTGTGTTCTCGGATGAGAGTTGTGTGATCTACATCATGGAACTCTTTAACTGTTTCCTTAACCAGAAAGAATTCAATTTAGATGTTGGACACTTATCTACAAGTTTTCACAACTCCACCATTTATGATGGAACCATCAAACATTTAACTCTATGGTAGTATTGCTGTGTGGTCTAGTTCTGACATTGCCATGACATGAGCTGCTCTTGTTTTGTTGCCACTGCTGAACTTGGATGGCATTAACTGTATGTCTGTTGAAATATAAGTGGAACTTTGTCTCACATGGAAAGAATATATGGCCTTGAGTATGCATATAAACCTAATGAGTTATTCCTCCTAATACCAATTGGTTTTAGGATGGAACCTCATTTAGGCTTATATGTGCTCAGTTTATTTAGGCCCAATCATATAAAATTTAACATGGTATTAGAGCAGGTTGCTCTTGGATTACAGGTCACCACCTCGTCATGATAGACTGTGTCACGTGTTGGGCCGTAAATTAGCCCACACGTGAGAGGGGCATGTTAAAATATAAGTGGAACTTTGTCCTACATGGAAAGAATATATGTCCTTGAGCATGCATATAAGCCTAATGAGTTACTCCTCCTAGTACCAATTGGTTTTAGGATGGAACTTCATTTAGACTTATATGTGCTCAGTTTATTTAGGCCCAATCATATAAAATTTGACAATGTCTATTTATAAGCATGCAAACCATCATTTTGTTTCAGTCTTTTATCAAGTGTTTTAGATTGTATGTTTCATGGACTCTTGGGAAGTTCAATAAACTCTTTATTTGAGTTGTTGATCATCTCATTTATATGAAGACTCTCTATTTAGCATGCAAGTGGAATGTTTTGGGTTAATATTATTATGAACTAGAAACCTGCTTCGTTAAATATGCTACTTACTCTCTTGCTTAAGTGCAATTCATGCTAGCATTTTCCATCCACTCATTGCATAAGCACAGTAGGAGTGGCTCCATCATCTTATTATGATTGAAGTGCTTAATTCTATATCTTTACCAATTGCACTGTTGGGAAAAAAAGATCATATGCTATCAATCCTTTCCCTCTTCACAGGGAGCTCTGACTGATGTATTCCTCAGGGGAACCAATTTGCTATCAGATGCTAAAGGAATGGCTGCTCTGGTATGCGGTTTATATAAATAGTCTTCTTTTTTTATCATTAGTGTTTCTCTGTACCTCCCTATTAAACCTTGTTAGTATTTACACAAAGTGCAGACTGGTGTGCTGCCTCCATTTGTCCCTTTCGCTCAGGGATTTGCAGCTGTAATTACAGCTGCTCTTACCGGTTCTCTTTATTATATGGCTTCCTCTCCAGAAGGTTTAATCGAATTTGTTCATGAGTTTTTGGCTTTTGTTTTCATTTTCTTTTCTTTTGGTATATATGATTTGATTCCTAAGTTGTTTATTTTCTTCCAGATCCTACATATGTAGTCGCCCCTGTTTTACAATCTCGCTCCGGCCGTGAAGATATGAAAAAGCTCTTTGCAGGTTTTCTCTCTTCTTTTAACGTTCATTTTTAGTTAGCCAGAAACGTTTCTTCTTGCTTTGATGAAGTATCAGAATTAATTAATAAAAAGCAAGGATAAGGTGAAACTTGAATAGAGTGTATTCATGATGAAGATGACCCATCTCTCTGCAAAGAGTTGGACTCTGTTTTTATAACTGCAGATGGTAACAAACTAATATACGTGGGACTGAATGGAAGAGTTCTAGATCTCTGTATGTAACAAACTTCATAACAGACTATCGCTCTAACTAATTACAGAATAAGTTTTCAACATGCTTTATGGAGATTGTACTAGTTCTTCGATAACTAAGGAACTATTGCTTGTTTGTTAAATTACCTTCTTTCTTTTTTTCCTTTTCCCACCATCTATTTTATTACTATTGTTTCAGAGAGTGTTCAAGGATACTGGACATCCACTGTATATTATTGTTCGAGTGGTCGTGGATAAATAATTACAGGATGTCATAATCAAATGTTGTTTTACTAGGACAGAAGATCATCAAGACTACTGAAATCAAAGTTAAAGAATCTGAAATTCTGCATGATATTGAACTTTGCCCTATTCTCACATTTTGCGTTTATCAATTTACTTGCCTGAAATTTCGAATTAGATAACTAGTCGTCTCTTCTATTACCCCCAAAACGTGCAGCCTGGTACGAGAGAAGGCAAATGAAGAAGATCTACTCTCCCCTTCTAGAAGGGCTATTGGCACTTTATCTTGGCTTTGAATGGATTCAGGTTAAGTCTTGGGATTACTTTGTCAAAGTTTTACTATAATTTGTGAGGGCTCAAACTAACAGTTTTCTTCTTGTTCATTCCTGACCAAATAAACAGACAAATAATCTTCTTGCACCCATAATTACTCACGGCATATACTCCGCGGTTGTCTTGGGACATGGCCTTTGGAAGATACACGATCACCGGAGAAGATTACGGCAGAGGATAAAGCAGCTTAAGTTAGAAAAATTAAACTCAAACAGATCATGAAAAAGATTTTAGGAAAAGTAGATCGAGGAAACTTGTACATCACCCATAACTTGTAACGTATAAATATGAGATTGGATTTTGATGTATAATGTAGAAGTAAATGCATAATAAAGATTATTAATGAACAATTCTATAGCAGGCATACAATTCATCATTCTAAATATGTACTATTGTGTATGGTTCTAAGGCGTAGGACGGAGCAAACTTGAGCTCAACTCAAGTAAATACATAATGCACGACACTGAAAATTAGAGAACAATTGCATCATAATAATTCATGCCTTTATTGCCTATAAGCGAGAATCTGGTTTGTCACAATGGTACATCAGTTCTCTAGTTGAGAGATAATGCGAACAAAAACCCCGTACCCTTCGCACATGTCTGAAAGCAGGCAGTACTCATTTTTGGCATGGTATGTAGCCATTAAACCTGGATGATATGTCAAAAATAAATAAATAAAGCAACTTAAGCTTAACAATGAAATGGCAGGATTGAATTTGAACATCAGCAGATCAAAGATTTCCTATAAAATACAACAATCTCATTAGAAAATCGATTAACTTCCATAAGCAACCAGCAAGCAATGCCCCCCATGTGCATACCACCTCAGTTTCTTTTCTACATACAGAACGGTTTTTGAGTGTTTTACATTAGAAACCAAGTGGGACATTCATACGCTAGTTTTGATTTTAGAAAAGTATGGACAGTAGCTGATAAAAAAAAATCAACTTGGCATAGTTATCTTCTTTCAGATTCTACTACCTTCGATGTCAGATATATTTCCACAAGAAAGCTCCATAAGTCTGGCAAAGATTTTTGACACTGGTATGTATCTCCATAAAAATTGTTGGCAAGATAAGAACTCTCCAATATTTTCAATGAGATGGGGGAGAACTGTCTTCACATAATAAATTGGTGTGTTCATACTCTTGTAAATGTGTATGGGGACAGAAGTCTTGACTGTAATTTCAAACATCTCTTTTGTAACTTGCAAATTAAAGTTCTATCCTAATCATATGAAGGCAAGAAGAATAAAATACTTGAAGATTAAAGGGAAACAAAAAGCATGGACCAGGAATCAGCAAAAATTCTACTTGATGAGACGCTACAAAAGGTATTTAGCAAACGTTCAAAATCACTGTAGACAAGACATCATTTAGCCTAGCATTCTAAAGAACTTAAATGAAGAGCAAGATGTCAGAATAAGTCTACCGTAGCCTGCAGTCTGAACATCAAAACCTTCTTCCTGCAAAATGTAAGGGAGACAATGATTAAGAAATGATTATTGAACTGTGAACATCCAGTAAAATAAGAAGAGATGTATCTGACTTGCAGCTCTCGTATAAGTGGCAAACTCCCAGTGATGGAATAAGGCTTCACATGTCCAACTACCTCTTCAGTTGCTTTACACAATATATGGAAGCCAGGAGAATCAAGATTACAAGCAACCCCAGACGTTGCCTCATTGAATGTCAAAGTAAGGCTGCAAGATAAATAACCATCAATAGTTAACAAAAAGACAAATATTTAAACATATTGTAGATCACCTACCTTCAAAAAAATTAATTCATTTCCTAGACATCTAAGCTCAATTATGTATGGTAATTTGGACTCGTCCAAATTAAATCTACTTATAATGAATGCAGAACAAAGGAGATACCTTCCCCTCAGGTTTTCTTCGGGTAGCACATATTTCGAAACTGGACCTCGCGTATCTAGCTTGTCTAGATTGTCATTTATGTCATCCACATATCCTTGTAGCTTTGCCATCACATCTTTTACACTGGAAGAAACATTCCAACAGAGGAAATATCAGAAATTGTTACCTAGATATATTGTTGAAGTCTTTAAGGAAATAAATATTCAAAGTTGCCTGTAAACAGATTAAAAAGAAGGGTTGAGACTTTGGATTTCGGAAAAATAAAAAAGGAACATGGCTTACTTGTAAAAGGGAGTTAACCTGCAAGGACCAACGATAAAAAATGGTTAGTAATATCGATATCAAAAGTCTTTATCACATCTTCCTGACAAGATTATGAACCTGACATCTCCTGAAACTGAACAGTCGCCTGGGATTTGATTGATCCCTCCTCCAGGATCTGAAAGAAACATGAAATTCAAAAGACATTCTTTAGTTAAATCAATAATCAAATACAACTAATATGGGGCTTACAACTCCACTGGGTTGGTTTCATCGTTGATGGTGTTGCAAATCCATAGATCTGCTCCTTTGGGTGAGGTGGGAAGTCCTTGTAAAATCGCATTTGCATCTCTTTAAGGGCTTCCATGGCTAGCTCCAAAGCATTTATAGCCTGCATACAATCCATAACTGGTAATAAACAAAGACCAAGTTGAAATTGGTTATGTAATTCAATGGTAATATTCCTTAGGCAAGTCTAGCAATTGCAACCGTTGGAAAAGGGAAAAGAATTGAAAGACTCAGAAAGTATGTATACGTTCACACTCTCTATAAAATGCAAGCTTGATGCTGTAGTGCACTCATACCCTGTTTCACATCTAACCTATTGAGGACCATACTTTCCAGGCATTTTGCTAAATACTAAACCATGCCCACTTTCACATAGATGGGGCAAGTATGTGTCGCTAGTCCAAGAACAAGTTTTTAACATTAACTGGTTCATTCATCAAGCATTTGAACAACCCCAAAAAAAAAAAAGGCTAGAGGTATTGTTGTAAGAAGTTGCAAAATACACAGTAATTTATAAAGAAGTTGTTCATAAAATATCTATAACACTAGTGTATTATCATGCTAGGATAATAGTGGTAACATGTTATTAGATTTTCTACAACTATCTCTAGGGTTTAGAAACCAATGGGAAGGTTGAAGATTTTACAACTTGCAGAATTAAGCAGCAATGAGAATAAATCGACATTGACTAGAAAGTTCAAAATGATAGATGACCAATCCTACAAGATATAGTTTTCATAACTACCTTGTGGGCTAAACCACTGTGAAAAAGTTTGCCAGTCACGTGAAGTTTCCAAGGTATCATCCCACCAGTACCAATGCAAGGTTGCTTATCTGCTGTGTCAATCCAGAATCTGGAAACACATCAGTGGAGTGATTATGTTATATCAAAAAAGTAATGGGAAATATATTCATTAAGCCCCCAGGAAATGATGATGCTTTACATATGTAAAATAGTTTTTGTTCAATCAATAAATTGCTTACAGAGGACCTCCTTTTAGTTTATCAAGAAGCCCGTCTTTCACCAGTGCATCAACACCAACCCCTGTTATTGTAGAATTCTCTTCACTAGCAATAAAGACTGCAACCACTGATGACTTCAATTTAGGCTTAGTTTCTCCCAATCTTTTCATCAGTAGAGTCACAAGGGCAACATGTCCCAAACAATCGGTAGTTCCACGGCCACGGAGTTTATCCCCATCAATGCTCAATGAGAAAGGATCAAACTCCTGCAAACCCAGCCATAATGTAACGTGGATAATAAATTCATTGTATGCCTTCCCGGAAGCAATTTGCAATTGAAAAAAAAGAGCAAGGAATCTGAAATTCAGGGATACTCTCAACAAGTAATGCCATCACTTAATAAATAAATTTTCATAAGCTCAATACCTCTATTGCAAAAGGTAAAACCCTGATCAAATCGTTTAATTCTCTTGGAATGGCTAAACTTCAAATTAGAAAAAAATGCAGACTTTTATGGCCACCCAAAATCAAAGCACCGAAAAATCACATCTTTCAGGAAAACAATCAGCAAAGACTTCCAAATATACCGCAGCAAAGGGAAAAAAAAAAAAACAGCCAAGAGCAAAATCCAGCTCAAATTCAAACCAGGAGATTGCATCATAAACCCAAAAAGAATAAAAAAAGAAAAAAAGTCATTAAATTTAGGAACTGATAACTTACGCAACCCTTAAGTGCAAAGTTACAAAACTCATACGACGAATCGAAACCAAACCCAGTTCACTTGAATCAAAATATAAAAGAAAAAGCTAAATGAAAAGGACGATAGAATCCAACCCAGTCGTTAGGATCAGCAGTGACAACATCCATGTGCATGCCGACAAACGACAAGACCTTTCCTGGTTCAGTGCCAGGGTACTGAACGATGAGATTGCCTCTCCCAGGGAAATAGGAGACATGATTCACAATCAACGGGCCTCCTCCAGAGGTTGTGCTAAGAGGGAGGAGAACGTCCAACACATGTTTCACCACTCTGTCCTCTTCTGGTATAAGCTCTGGAGGGTTGTTTTGCACATATTTGGATTCTCCTATGACCTTCCTTAGCAGAGAAACAAAGGATTCTTTGTTCAAATCTCCAAGGGTTTCTTCAATACCAGCCATCATGCGAGTTACAGTCGAAACGGAGGGACGTAGTTCCTTCGACCTCACTTATTTTTTGTTAGATTCGACATCGCTGCTAAGTTTGGCCCAACCCGACTTCGCTCTGCCGTAATGTGTACATGTTATGATGAACAGGTTATTGGAGTATAATTGAGGGTTTATTAATCAAATAAAATATAATAAAATATTATTCTATTGTTTAAAAAGAGAGTTTATGATAAAATAGAATAAAATGAGATAGAAGATGAGAGTTTTATATTATATCCCATTTTATCCTAAAAAATAAAAATGAGAAATTTCTGATTTGAAAAGTTTAGAATAGAATGTAAAATTTATTACATTATAAACCTTTCTTTTAAACAACATTTTACTATATTATATTATGAATCTTTTCATTCTTTCCAAACTACAATTTTTTAATATTACGTCTATTTATATTCTATTCCATTCTATTAAAAATCTAAATTGGAAAATTTGTTTTTGACGATAAGCCAGCCAAAACTTGTTGTGAGAAAATATGGTAGTATTTTATGATCTGGAATTTGTATTGCATTATTTTCTTGTGGTATTACTAGTAAATAATAACTGATGTTGAGTCGCATTTTCCAATTCGGAATTTGAATTTATCAATTTTAAAATTACAATACAAAATGCTGATTATTATTACATTTGCGACATTTATTATTTATTGATTAATATATTACTAAAATAAACTACAGTTATATTAGTATATTTAATTACAATATCATTCTCATAAATTTACAACATAGCACAATAAAATAAAAGAATCCACTTAATCATTGTATTATTTATGTATGAGTAAAATTAAAATTAGTTATTTGAATCAGTTAGGAGTCCCAGGAGTAATTAACCTGACGTGTTTTTCTCCTTTTTATCGCATATGTATGTATAGCTTCCCCGTATCCATATTCACGTTTTTTTCGGAGGTTCTTTCATTTCCAATCAGCCCACCTAAAAATCTCATATTCTACCAAATTAACCAATCATATCTTGATGTTTGGTTCTTCTTCTTACATTTTCGCATCGACTTGCATCGAAGAAAGGAAATAAAATCTTTCTCGAATTAAGCAGAAAATTTTAAAAACTTTATTATGTGTTTTACAATATAGATTAACCTATTTCTTCCTAGTTCCTTCGTAGGCCTTAGATTTTATTATAATATACTTTCATGGTAACAAAATATATTTATATTAATAAATATGAGTGTTATGTAGAAAGTTATGTATAAAAACTACTAAACTTGAGACATAAATTGTTAGGATATATTGTATTTATCTTTTATTTAGTTTTAGCATTTTAATTGGACATATAAGATATAACTTATGGAGTCTATCATCTTGGTAATATTGGAATTATCTTACGACTGGATATGTTGAAAATTACTGCTGGATTTGTGGATTTGGTGGATTGATGAAATTAAAAGGATAAGGTTGTTGCATGTTTGAATTGAAGTGGAATTCTTATTTTATGAGGGATTTGTGCATATCTTCAATCTACGATAGAAGTTAATCTTTTTGGTGTATATGCGGTATTGAGTTAATGTGGGAGGGATATAAGTGAGTTGATGATGAGGTATTAGTGCTGCACACGTTTCTTTGAATTGAAAAATTTGAAGTTAAAATCACATAGTTGCTGGACATAAGGTATAGAGTTTATGTGAGAAAGTGCAACGTTGGAGTGGGTATGCATTAATTGTCCATTGGGAAACGCAGTATGTAAGGGTGCGGCAACCGAAGACCATTGTGCATATGTGTGATAATTGAAAAAAAAAGGTTCAGTAGTTTTAATTGATATAGTGCATATCGTTGCTTGAATTTTATATAGAAGGAGATGTGGGTGTTTATGTGTCTATGAATAAAATATACTGCTTGCGGCACAAATGTGAAGATCTGTTGAATGACGTCTTATGTGAGAGCTATGGTGAGGTAGCTTGCTTAAGTTTTTGTTTGGAGATAAACAACAGTGCAGTGGATGTGCGTTAATCACCTATTTTGGAAAACACACTACGTTAATTGATCTTTCTTCTGTCATCGTCATCATTGGTGGTGAGAGGCAGTGCCGTTGTTCCTATCTGACATAGGACCTACCAGAATTCGTTATAGTGTTGATCTCCAACCTGATTTTATGTTGATAATTAATCCATCTTGTTGCTGCACTTTCTATTGATTGGGTGACCTATGGCTTCATGTTGGTGTTTATCTGAATCAGTTCATTGTTGTTGCAACGACTTCCAGATTTATTTCAGTGAAGTGGAACTCATCGGAAAGTTGTTCTTTTCTATCTCAAGTGTATTTAGTTTTTGTTCTTTATTATTTTAATCACTTGAGTTATTTGTTCATTGTTCTTTCGTTAAAAGATTGTTTGAGAAAATCCTCTGTCGAGGTTAGTACAAGGCGGTCGTACTATTGGGTTGATTGAGAAAATCCTCTGTCGAGGTTGGTACGAGGCGGTCGTACTATTGGGTGTGAAATTCTTTCACGGGAAGTGAGGTTGAGTGATAGTGTTTGAGTGGTGTCGGCTCAGTAAAGTCTTGGGTAAATCTATTGTACTTTCGTAAAAGTATTAAGCTGGGTGAGGGCCCCGCAGACATAGGCAAGGCATGCCGAACTGCATTACCAAATTTCTGATGTTTTATTATTTCGATTTTGCTTGTTTTTATTTTGTCGGTGCTAAAGAAGTTTGTGGAAAGTTTGCGAAGTAATTAGCCCCCTTCGGTTTTTCAATCGCATATCTCTTTTCACTATGTATTCAGCTCGTAGTAAAAAATAATTTGCAAAGATTTGATAAAAACGGCGCCTATAGTATTTTGCTACTAGAATTTTGTGACAATTTGGGCCCCTTCTGTTGTAGTTGATCTGAAGATGACTTCCATTAATAGGTGACAAGCACGTCAACCTGCTCCTCTTTTTCATTCAACCCTACATATACAAGGTATTCAATCCAGTAAACTTTGAGCTCAAGGTATTATATCCAGTAAACTTTGAGCTGTGTCGAACTGCACACAAAGTCTTGCGAATCTAATACATTTTAGGGAGGCCATGTATTCATCTATGCATAACGACTGGTCTATGAAACTTGTAAAATAACACAGGCCGGTGGTGGATTAATAATCCATTGGTACATTAGATCCACAGTAATATATGCCTGGGCTTCATTTGATCCAATTTTCATTCCCGGTGACCGGCTCTGCAAGGAAAGAGGTTTGTCTCGGATTCACCAGGAGCCATCTTCTGGCACCTTGTGAGCTGCTTTTTATGGAGCTAAACCTGAAAATGTATAGGCCTTAAGGATTGATCAACTTTTCCATGAGCCCCAGCTTCCTTAATGTGACTTGGCCCAAGCAGACATCACCAGAAATGCAGGTCATTTATCGAGGAAAAAACCAACAAGGCAAGTGTTCCATCTTTAAGCACCTTGAAGTAGTACTTCCTTTGGAGCCTTAACTATTGTTTAAAACGAAAGTTGGCTAATATCACAGATGGATAATGTTCTCCATCTACTTGGTACCAGGACTTCCTGAAAGGCGATCTGAGGAGTTTTTGACTCATTTGGAGTTACAACATTTTCCTTAACCAGTGGACGATTAACCAAGGTAGAAAGGGACAACACCTTCTCTCTCAAGTTGAGCTTCAAAGTGGTTAGGTTGAGGGGTGAGAGGAATAGGGGCAAAGGAGGAAAATGTCCCTCCAAAACAAAGCACTGACCTAAAGTAGATGGCACAACTTGCATGGTCAAAGAAAAGGAAAATTTTCAGTATGGCGGAGTGTAGGTTCGAATTACTATTTCAAAAAGGGTATAGAAAATGGGATGAAATCCTCCGTGCCAACTCTGTGATAGAGGAATATGTGGATCCACTGGCACAAAATTCGCACAGATGATCGGATAGAGAGGATCTCATCTGACAGGAAACACAGGCAAGAAATAGTTTAAGTCAGTAAAAGACCAAAATGCCCTTGTACAATACAAAGCCCTGTAGCAATTGGCGAAACATGAGATACCTAGCCCAAGATAGGATGAGGACTTGGAGACCAGGTAATATAGAAGGGAGAAATAGAACACGTTAGACAATAGAGGGACACAAAAGGAGCAAAAAAGGAAGCAAAAACCTGCTCAGAATTTGATTAGATCTTCAGTGATGCCAGTGGGTTTCATGGTAGTGCATATGATACCAATCATCTGAAGATGCTTGTATGAATCCTCAACTGCAATGACGTAAAAAGTTGGCAGCAAATAAATTAAAGTGGATTTTAATTTAGACATAGTATTTACATCTAAATTAGAAAAAGTCAACTTGCTTAAAAGATCTTGAACGAACATATAAACTACAAATTCCTTAGCAACAATGCCAAAATTTTGTGATATTACCATTTGTACCCAAATTAAATCCTAAATTCATACAATAAAACAAATATAGTATAAGAAAGTGGGAATCAATTGTACCATGAATTTTAGTTCATTAATTGTTATCAAAGAAATATTTAATAAAATGGGGGTTGTAATGATAAAAAAATTTGTGATAAAGAAAATAAATTAAATTATGTGAATATTAGAAAAAGATAATTATTAATAAAATAAATATCTATTTAATGCCACTTCCAGTAATGGAACTATAATTGATTATCGATACAAAAATAATAATTATTTCATCAATCATATATTCAATGTGAAATTAAATATTTTCCCTTAAGATTAGTTAATCAAAAACACGTACTCCAATTAATCATTATTTTTTAACAATCTTATATACGATCCAAAATTTAATTAAACAACACCAAAGTAAGATGACATAATATACACAGTTGCATTTAATCTAATTAAATATTTTCCTAAAGTTCAATAATTTCTAACGTTGCAAATTAAAAACTCATAGTTGTTATAAAGGTTAAAGAAATTGAACTCTTATGTATTCAATATTTAATCTAGCATATGGTTATTTCAATCAATAAATTAATTACATATATTAGAAACTAAT
>JANZXP010000005.1:13553768-13571829 GCA_027576715.1 Erythroxylum flavicans
TTCACGGGAAGTGAGGTTGAGTGATAGTGTCAAGGGTTGAGTGGTGTCGGCTCAGTAAAGCCTTGAGTAATTCTATTATACTTTCGTGAAAGTGATGAAGCTGGGTGAGGGCTCCGCAGACGTAGGTAAGGTGTGCCGAACTGCGTTGCCAAATTTCTGGTGTCTTTATTATTTTGTTTTTAATTACTTTTGTTTTCGTTTGTGCCAGAAACGTCAACGGTAAAAGTGAAAAGTTTGCGAAACGACTACCCCTTCGGCTTTTTCATAAATACTTTAAAAAATCAAGTTTACAAATTATAAATTTGAAAGATTCTTTTAAATATGTCAACATTGAAAAAAAATTAGGAAAATCATGTAAAGATATATAAGTAAACTTAGTTGGTTCATAATTTCCATTTAACTTTCTTAAAGGGGATTTATTAATAATATATGAAATTCCAAATAATTTTCATATTTTGATTTCATGTTAGTAACCAACAATTTTAAAAAGTTTCCTCAATTATTTAAATCATTTAAAAAATTAGGAAAGTTTGTTACAGAGATTATATCTTATGCAAATTGATGTACCCAAAGGGAATCATTAAAAAAAATCGATTCAACCGCAAGAAATTTGAATTGAACAACGTTTCAATTCGATTTTCAACTTTTCAGTTTAATTTATTTTAATAACTCCTTTTGACAAAAATTGATTAGTTTTGTAATTAATTGGACGATTTTTGTAAATTAACAAGTTTTTATTTAACTAAAATAAATAAATTAAATTCCATTTAATAATTTCTTTTTTCAATTAAATTGTAAATTCTTTGACGGGTAGGGATAGTTTTTTTCAATCATAATTCAAAAATTTTAATTTATCTTAAATCTCTTGTCTTATTGGTTTAACTTTTAGTTCGATTTTTAAAACATTACTCAAAATTGAGCATCATTGACCATTCATTATGAATCCTTTAAGTGTTAAAAATTTTAAACTATTGAATGTTAGTTAATAACTTGGGAAAAATTTTAAACTATTGAATGTTGGTTAATAAATTGGGAATTTTTGAAAGACTTTATGACTTTCTAAAAGAAAGTTAGATAAGGTCTTGAGAGAAAAATATAATCTATAGTTGAAAAATTATTCTCTTAGTTAAGAAATACATTTTTATGATCGAACTATTCTAATATTTTCTTCAAAATTATAATTTTATCAAAAAATTATTTAATAAGAAAGTTAATAAACAATAACATCTTTAAAAGTGAAAAGGAACCTTTTTATTAATTAAAAAATATAAATTAAAAATTATCGAATATCAAATAAATAACCTAAAAGATTGAAAATAAGTGGATTTTTGGATTCACTAAACTTTCTCTAGTAGTTTATATATATGACTCTTAAATAGCAACAATTTTATTTTATTAAAAAAGAAAAAATTATTTACCTATTTCATTTTCATAAAATTTTTCTTTAATTCCTTTTTTACATTATTATATTCTTATCGATTAAATATCTATTTTATAACGTACAATGTTAGCATGACAAATTTCGCACAAAATTATTAAAATAGTAAAAAATTTATTATTGAAAAATTTATCCCCACGCAAATCAAACACCTAAGGATAATTTTTGAAATGTAACTTATTCAATTAACAAACTTACTATAAATTACAAAAAAGAAGGTTGACAAATTCTTCCCTAACAAATTTATTAAAAATAATTTAATCAACCAATAAATTTACTTTATTTTGATAATTAAATAGGTTTTTGAGTGCTTTGAGTAGAAAATTATTTTTAAAAAAGAAACTTAATTTATTAATTTTGAAATTATCACACAAAAATAATAAATTTATATAAAAACTTACAATAATAAATAGAGATTGAGGACATATATATGTTAATAAGTTTATAATCTTATTAAATAAGTAAAAATGGAAATGTAAGATGAATATAACTAGCTAGGGAAGTTTCAATTGTGTCTATTTTGTGAGATTCTCATTTCATTTTTTTTTGTTGCTACTTAATTGCTTCCTTCACTATTATTTAGCATAACATTTGTTGTTTAACTTCTTACGTTTTTTTCTTTTATATCTATTCTCTTCTATTTTTCCTTCATTTTATTCTTAGTAAGCTATTGTTATCTGCTTATATCTTTGTTTTCTTGGGATTGTTTTTCTTCACCCTTCCCTTAGTCCTATCTTATCTCACTCAACTAGCTACCTAGCAAAAGACTTGGAAGACCTATTGTTCTTTTTGAACTAGAATTTTTATGCCTCTTTTTCTTTCCCTTTTAGGAATGATTTTTCAACTTTTCAATTAATTATCCTTTTTTTTTTACTTTAAGCCGCTATATGTTTGGGTCTCTGTCTCAACCAAACTAGACCCTTAACTTGACTCATCAAGACTTTCCTCTTTTAGTTCTTAAATCAATCTTCAAATTTACATAACCACTCTAAATGTCCTATCTTCTTCCATGCCATTCATAATGAAAAACAATATTAGTACTAGAACTTCCTAGCACCTAACTCACTTGGTCCCTCTCTTAGATTCTTGATACATAGAATCCTACCCTATAGATTCATTAAGTCAATTGCATATACCAAACTATAGTATAGTAACAGTGAGTAATAAGTGTCGATCCTACATTGACTATAAGTATTAATAGTTGCCTTTTTTTATTATCTAATCTATAAAATAAGGTGATGGTTTTAATTAAAATGATAAAACTAAACTAATGTTTAATACAACCAATATCCAAGAATGCAAATTGCACAAAGATTAACCAAATCAAATAAGTAATGCCTAGGTAATGAATCCACTCAAGATTTCTTAAGCTATTAACCCTTTATTATATAATTTAATTAAAGATCATTAGCTTGTGGAAATTTTATGTTAAAATCTTTCTCAAGATTGTCAACACTTAATCCTAGGTTAATTAATTGAAATCTCTTTCTAATTAAAATTCCTAAGATTGCTTTAATCAATTTATGAATTTAACTATTAGGTTTGGCTCTACTCCGAAAGATTTATGTTGTCTTACTCTAGGATTACGTATAACTCCCTTCAATTATGCTAGATCATAAAAAGGATTTCTCAATATCAAATATATAAAATCATAAAATATCAATTCAATAAATAATCAAAACATATCATTGAATCCATTGAATTAAAAACCAGGTTGCTTTAAATAAAATCACAAAATTCATCTTAGTTCATAAAACAGAAAACATATCCAATGGTTTGAAAGAAAAACTAAAAAAAGAGAATTCATGATATATTTCCTTTTCTCTAATAAAATATACTGAACCTTTAATGAAAATATGCTCTCTATTCGAATCTTTGAGTTAGTGTTAACTTCTTCGCCGCTCTAAGGTTCAGAACTGTGTTAAAAACACAAGCTCCTTTAATTCTTTCTTATTTGCTTTTTATACTTCAAAAATTAGGGTTCTACATTGGACATAGTCACGGACAAATGCATGTCTAGCAACTATGTCCCTCAATCTCACTTTGACAGTCAACAGTTGTGCAAAAACATAATTTTTTAACAACTTACACAATCTATAGACATAGTTGTGTATAACACCAACATTTGTCCTTCATAAACAGTTCAATTGTTCATGCCTCGATTCTGCCCGTTTTTGTTTATTTTAATCCACGAAAATAATTAAGATCTAAAAACATATTAGGAACAAATTAAGTACCAAAAACAATAAAACTAATGAACAAACAAAATGTATTAAACGTGGGATTAAAAATATAGTCTATTAAGCATTTATCAAACTTCTCCATAGTTAAGCACTTATTTTTCCTCAGGCAATTCATAATTCAAATCATAAAACTTAAAAAAATCCATCCTTTTTGAATCTTAGCCTGTCCATCCACATCCTAAACTATCATTTCTTATGAATCGAATCAGGATAGAATTAGACTCTAGTAATCTTAGAACAAACTGCCATAATCCAATATCAATATCGATCAAATTTACAATCTTTTTGAAATCTAAAGCACAAAATTCCACACCATCATAAAGGGTCCACTCAATTCGCTCAAGGTGTTTAAGGTGAAAAATATAATAAAACTCTCAAATTAATACATATAAGGAGACTTAACCATAAACTTGATATTATCTCATCTCCACCAATAATAAGTGAATTAGAAGAAAAAATAAAAAGATCTTTAAAATAGGATGTAATGGGGCTTGGGTAAAGGTACAAAAAGGATAATTTAAAAGGTAATAAGGCGAAGGAAATTTACATAAACATGACAACACAAACATGGTTCTTCATAGCATAGGTCATGTAAACAAAATTTTTAACTGGCATAAAAATAATTCTCTTACTTAAAAAAAATCACAACTTGCCTTTCTTTCTTTATTTCTTTCATTCTTTTCTTTCGATATGCTTCCAAAAAATAATTTTCAAACTTGAATTTCTAGCAACTTTAGAGAGAATATAAAAATTTTAAAAACAATGCCCTTAAGATGAGAAAAAAATTTACTGATTAGTATGCACTAATAATTATAAACGCAATGGTCATTCTCTTTAATAATCTTCAATCTAAGTTTTATGTAATCAAGTAAATGCACATCCTTTAGGGTTTAAAAATAGAAGAAAAGTTTTCAAGAAAAACATGGTAACTGGGTCATAATGTGGCTGTTCTCAATCAAAGAAAAGGTTAATCTCAAAATTAGTTACTCCTAAGGGATAAAACATGATAGATTATAATCAAAGAAAAATTAGGCAAAAATAACTGGTTAAATCTAGGTGCTTTTATCATTTCAGTACATCTAGTATGATAATGTGGTCTTAATATGAATAATAAAAGCAAATTCTAGATTCATTTAATTATGCATGACAAATACGCAATAAAGAATAATAGAGCATAATATAATGATGTATTAATTTTAGGCTCAAAAGCTCATATTTAACATTAATGTATGTAAATAATATGAAATTTTCATTTAGATTAACTATCTTAGGGGCCACTGAAAGTGTGACTTATAAAAGAAAATCTATTTCCACTTTCATCCTTTTGTATACTAACTTAACTTAGTAATCAACAAAAATCTAAAGAATTTCATATATATTTTAATTAAATTGAGAGTTTAGTTAATAAGAATGAATAATAAGGACTATAATAAGCTGGATAATTAACCTAAAATTAAAAAAATTCTTTAAAATTTTCATTATTACTACAATAATAGTATTTAAAGTTCAATATACCCCTTCCCCACACTCAAAGATGTAAATTGTCCATAATATACATAATAAAAGCACATAAAAACAAAGGATAAAAGAAAAACAAAGTGAGAAAGGAATATTGGGTCAATTTGTACTTTCCTGAACAATAGTATATACAATTATGAACTTGTCACAATTTCCATCCTAAAATAAGTATATTAATCCTTGTAAAAAAGTAAAAGGGGATAAAAATAAAAAAAGAAAAATAATAATGCAAAATAAGAGTTTAGTGAAACTAAGCCAAATAATAATGCAAAATAAGAGTTTAGTGAAACTAAGCCCTTATAATTGTTAAGAAAAAACAAAAAATTAAAAAATAATATATAAAAATAGAAATGAAAATAAAAGAAACAAAATACACCTTATTAAGCATCCTAGTTTACCTATGTGTCCATTAGTCCATCGCCTTTGTATCAACTCGAATGTCCAGCTGCTATGGAGTTGATGATGATGTGGCAACTCTACCTGGTAGAGGTGGTACCTCGACTCCAAGGTGTCATATGATCCTGAGTAGCACTTCCTCCATCTAACTATTATATGCCTCTAACTGCATCATACGCTCTGTTAGCTCTTACTATCTGTCCATAATGCGTTGCACTACTAATATCTACGACATATATTTCTCCAATTGGGTGATCTTTAACTGATCCTAATATGGAGGTGTTGGCGATCTCCTAGGTGTGCTTATACTCTCTAAAGAGTGATCCTGATGCTAAGGCTCTCCTATTGAATGCTATAGGGAGTCTAGCCTTAGTTGCTACTCCTGTATATTGAGGCGATTTCCATGTACTTTAGCAGTTACATGCTTATCTTGAACTCCGACCAATTTATAAATATCACCTATTGGCCTCGTCTTCGAGTCACCATATGCATATTTTTCATTATTTAGGCTAAAAGAAACTATGGTACCTAGTAGCTTTATTTATGGAAATCTGTCAATAACTCCTATCCTCCTAGCTAAATGAGTCACATAAGGCCCAATATAAATCATGCTTGCCTTATTATCCTTACACTAATCCCTAAAATATTGCGTTAATGCATACCCTAGATGGATAAGCACTTGTTCTCTCATACTCCACAAATAAAAAAACATCCATATTCCTCACAACTCCAAAAATATTATCCAATCTATGTATGATGTGAATATACCTGAACACAGGGTATCTCAATGTAGATACCTTGGACTTGCTGGGATCATAATCCCTTTTACTGCTAATATTACTCCAATAATTTCTGGCCTCTATCCCGAATGGAAAATCCATTTGTATATCCAAATAATATTAAGTTTCTATAAAATCCTAATCATATAAGCCTATCATAATAGAAAATTTAATGTAGTTCATCCTCATCTTGTCCCCTAACATCTTGAACTAAATGATGTTTGATTAGTTCCAACTAAAGTGGCCCTTTTTAAAAAAAAAGTAAAGTAGAACTAGAGTAAGCTCCCTATAAGTGAGCTTCATTATCTTGAAAAACCTAGACCACGCTCTCACACTTATAAATCTTGAACCTGTAGCACTAAACCCATTTCCTACATTACTTCCTAATCTATGTAGCTACCTATCCCAAATTTATTATCCTTCAATCTTTGAAATTGGGCTTTATGTGCTTTAACATTAAGATAAAGTATCTTATGACATATAGGTGGAGGTGGAGTTGCCCCTCGAGTTGAGGGTGACTACATTTCAACTTGGTCTTTGGAAGAGCCTTTCCTTCTCGGTTGCTTTTGGGGTTTATACTTTTTTCTCCTTTACTGGATGGCTTATGTTTTTCTTGTCCTAGTGCCTATAAATAAATAAATTATGAGAAAGTAAAGAATATAAATACTAAACCATAATCTTCCCTACATGTGACTTGTAGAATCACTATTAATCATACAATTGAAATATAAAAATAAAAAAGGATGATGATGAACGTAATTGAAAATCAACCTAAGCTAAGAATGTTAACGAAATCCACAAAATACTTTAAATATTGGCCTAATTGTAAAATTGAGAACACAATGAAACTTGCAATATCAAACCAAAGTGAAGATATATATATAATTACTAGAATTTAGAATAAAAATGAATATATTTATATATATATGAATACTAAATGAACAGTCAAGAATTGAAATATACGAAACATGAGATAGGGATAAACTTAAGTGAAACAGAACTAACCAAATGTATAAAAGCATAATAGATTTTCATTTAAGCGTACGTTAGGAATTGAGCCTTTATGACTCCATTCTATAGTCATTTCATTTCCTTGTTTGTGTTGCTTCCTCAGGTAATTACCTTCATAATTGCTTTGAATCGATTTAAATTTGCTAGATGCATGCTAGATAAAAATGATTAAGGCCTTCTTGCTTTAACCTTTGGCTTAAATGACCTACCATTTTATTATTCCTTGCTAGCCCCATTGAGCCTTTAACCTTTTGTTTCTTGAAATCACCCAATTTTAAAACCCACAAACCCCATTAGCTTACCCAATCACAAGTTAATAGAGTGCTAAGTGATACTTTAGTGTGGAATCACAATTTAAGAGCACATTACATATAGTTGTTGTCTTCTGTTTATTGTTTTTTTAATGAAAAAAGAAAAAAGAAAAGAAAAAGAAAAAGAAAAAGAAAAAGAAAAAGAGAAAGAGAAAAAAATAAAATTAAAAAAGAAAAGAAAAGAAAAAAAAGGAATAATATGTAGTAGCTTCATAAGAGTGGAGAAGTAGTCTTATCCATCTGCAAAGTTTATCTTTGCCATCCCTTTGTACATTCAGTAGTTTATAAATGCTTGTGATAAACCTCTAAACCTTGTTTAACCCACATTAACCCTAGCCATATTACAACCCAAAACAAAGCTCTTTTGATCTATCCTGGCATTTATTCATTGTGGAGGAGAATTGGCGTATTAACAAGCCTATGATAGTGTGGTTTCCTATAGGAAGTTTGAGTGAAACACTAACGATCAAACACTTGAGAGAAATGGGTGAAATCTGTAAGGAAGGTCCATTTTGAATTTATACTTATCTTTGAGTGATGGTTTCATGGGTTGAGTTTGCTTATGTGCACCAATGAAAATTAGTCATGATGTGTATAGTAGCTTGACACTTGAGTTGGCCAAAGTTTGAGGGATTGCATGTTTTAATTTTGTAAAAATGAAATGATAGAATCTTATTAGTTATATTTGATCTTTTCTTGAGGATAAGCAATATTTTAAGTGTGGGGATGTTGATAGGTGTAGATTGCATTGTATTTTTATAGGTAATTTGATATTTATTTAGTAGTTAAGTTGATTGTTTAGTGTATGTTTAGCTTAAGAATTGTGTTAATTCATAAACAATTGTGTTTTAAGTGTTCATTAGGTGAGAACATGTTTTTGAGCTTCAATTATATATATATGAGGTGTTGTGATGAATTTGTTAGTGTTTCAAGGCATTCAGAAGAGTTTGGGAGGAGGCTTAAACCAAAACACTAGGCCAAGATTGGGGTGGGGGGAGGGGGGCTGTCACGATCATCACAGAAGCACCAACTAAAGGAATATGCCACGATTATGACAGAAGCTTAAGCATAAGGTCATGATCGTGGGGGATCTACCACGATCGTAACAGAGAGCAGATAACCAAGCCATGATCGTGGCCGTGGCCTATGCACATAATGGCGGGGAGTCACTTTTCGATCTGAGTTTTTGAGGGACGTTTCGGACATTTCAGACCTTAGAAAGACACCAGTGTTACCTTAATTAGTAAAGACTATAAAAGGATTATGATATAACCCTAAAAGAGGAGTCTACATTCTACCTACATTTGGAAACGCAAAAGAGAGAGAGAAAAGAAGAATAGGAAGAAGAGGAGGGTTCCGACGCCGAAGCTTCCCAAAAAATGCCACTGCTCTTCAGAATCATCGAACCTGAGTTTCATTTCCTCCCCATTTGCTTTTTTATTCATTTAAATGTGTAAGATTGATGGGTTATATTATTATGGATTTTAAGTCGTTAATGATGTTCTAACTTTACCTTCAGGATTTTGCTTATCTTTAATGTTAATATAGTTGATTTATGTTTACTTAAGCTGGGTGTTGTGATTGATTGATGTATTTGCATATTTCAGTAATAAATCTAGAGGGTGAAATAGATAAAAATGATTAGATTGGATTAACGAGAGTTACGTAATCTAATTGACCACTTAATCAATCTAGTTGGTAATTTCATAAAGAGAGATCCCGTGCGAGACCCGATTTTTTATTAGAAAGCTTTATAACTAATTAGAATTTTGGGTAATTTGTGAATTGAGAGATTGCAAGTCCATAATTCAATTAGGGTTTACAATTTAGGGAACGATTATAACTCGAGGGAGAGTAATCTACCCTATGATTGTCTAGAACTGACACCCCATAAACACATAAAAGGCTAGAATAGTGTTAATAATAGGTAAAATCCCCTCTCCCATAACTTGATTAATTCTTTTGATGAATTTCCTTTTTTATATTGTTCGATTGTTGCTAGTTTGTTTTGATTTAGTTTACTTTTCAGTTTAATATTTGAATTTTAGTCTTAAACAAATCAAAATCTGAATTAAGTGGTGCCTAAGCATAATCTTTGTGGGACGATATTTGCTTTTTACTACAAGTAACGACCCGTATACTTGTGGTTTTTAACATAAAACTAGTAATTAGTGAGTAAGCTTAAGTGAAGATTCATTATACATCTCTACACTACCTCATTGCTTAAATGTCAATTTGTGAGTAAGCTTATGTAACCAACTACTTTTTATCACTCAATATGGTTTACTTTCTACTCAAGTAGCCTAATCCAAGTTCAAGCATGCATTCAATCTAATTCCAACTAGCATGACAGAATTTCACGGCAATACCCATCAAAATGATTCAAGTGTAGTTCTATTGCTTAACACAAACAATATGATATGCCTCAACATGAATCCTATTTAACAGAATGCAAATAGTGGTTAACACAACGCAATTGACAATACAAGTGTCACCTCCCCACATTTAAAGAATAAATTGTCCTCAATGTGACAAGGCCACCACAAAATAAGAAAATGACATCAAACCAACCAAAAGACATAAAACCAAACACAAGACAACAAACCAAACAAAAATGACATGAAACCAAACAAAAGAAATAACAAAATTTAAAAGTGTAGGGTAAGAAAAGCTTATGGGGATTACGATGCGATAGTGTTGACAAAGGAGCTTCAAAATTATTCCTTTGAAAGAATTTGAGAAATTTCTTCTTCAAGTAGCACTGCTCCTTATGGACTTGCCGCATTTGAATGCCCAGCTCATTGATTTGGTATGTCATGTGTTAATGATTGAAGGTCATTTGGTCGAGGATTTGTTGAAATCTGTCGACCTCTACTGGTGCACCCGATTCCTCCTCCACTGTTTCTTCTTCTAGCTCTGGGACTGCTCGGGATATGGAGGATCAAGAAATGACTGTATCTGTTCCCCTCTTATTCTTCACTGCAGTACGCGTCTGAAGATTTCGGAATTCCATAGAATAGAACTCCAAAATCTTGGAGTGCCTCAAATAAGATATGTCAAACATATCGTGTTGAGTTGTACGCACATTTTCCACATCAAGGTTATAAAAAGAAAACCAAAGTAGTTACAATATTAGACATGCTAAAATAAGAGCTCTTTTAATTGACAACACTCACTATTGATATTAAAATCCTAAAAGGTGTATTGATTTTTATTTTTCGATCCATGCACTACAGAAAGACAAGTTCTTTGGCTGAGCATTTACTACTCTCAGTTTTATTAAACACTGTTAAGCACATAAATTTATGTAAAAGTAAATGCTCGGTACTAAGAATTAAAGTGCTAGGTGCATTACTAGAGTCAAAATTTTCTTCACCCATTAGAGTTTTCTAATAATCATCCAGATAAAAGTCATCATGATCATCTAAAACTTTAATATTGGCAAATCAAAAATTGCACGAATGGCATTATAATCCAATTTATAAACATTTGTCAAATAACCTACACTAGAAAACATCCATTTTAGGGTTATAGCAGACTGTAGTGAAAAACTCTATAGTCATAACATGGTAAATAGGCACGTCACATCAAATGAACCTATTCCAACCTATATTCACAGCTAGTCGCCTAATTTTTTACCTCACTCCTATGATTTCTAACAATTCAAAATCAAAATATCGAGGAGTGATTAATTCCCTATCTCTAAGGTCTCGAAAATGCGTACCTTCTTCCTTCGAATAAATGGAGAATGGTGCACGATAAGCTGCCAGTAAGTCAGGCTAACCTTCACCAGAGACTTAACGACACAATTCATCAGTTTGTTTCTGAGGATGGCAACTCAATACTAATTGGATTCAAAAGAGTAGACACTATATCAATACTAATTGAAACATTGGATGATGAAAGTATTAAATTATACATCTTATCTATGCATGGAAATGTTAAGTCAAACCACTTTAACATTCCCTATACGTGGGTGGTCATGACATATTGCTAAATGTCAATCTTAATTTATGATTATAAATTGTTTAATTGGATAATTAAAGAAAAATTAAAAGGGTTTTATTAATTTATCTAATTTTAATTATGAATTATAATTATAATTTATAATCATCGCCAATATATTAGTAACCTAAAGAGCAACTTAAAAGAGAAAAAATCAATTTCAATTAAGCTGAACTTAATTATAAAGTTTAAGGAACTTTAGGGATCAAATATGAAATATTTGATTTTATTAAAATTAAATTAATTATAATTAAAGTTCAACTTTAATTATAATTGATTTTAATAAAAATTAAAACCCTAATGGTTTTTCTATATATAAGAATAAGCATAAAGGAGCTAGCACTCCTGCTAATACCTTTCAAAGAGTTAAGTGTTTTTGATTGCTCTATAGATACTATTAGAGGTTAAACAAGTGAACAACTCGTAGTTGACATATTGAAAAAATTTAGAAAGGGTTTCAACAAGAATATTGAATCAGGTACGATTTTATATTTTATGATTACAATTTTTCAAGTTATTTAATTATTAGGATTTGATCAGAAATCGTAAAATTATGTTTTTCCATTATGGCCATGATTAGATCATTTCGATCAAGATTGGATTCCTAGTAGTGTGTTAGAGCCTCCTTTAATTATTTAATTTGAATTAATTACTTGATTATTATTGATTTGATAAAAAATAAGGGTAAAAATATTGTTTTATTATAATATTTGATTTAATTAATTCCGAAACAATTTTGTAAAATTTTTATATTGTGTCTCCTTTGTTTGTTATTTGCTCCTTAAAATTATTAGGCTCTAAGTGATTGTTTTTGGAGCTTGGCTTGTAATACATGTGCTTCTACATTGAATAATTTGAAATCAAGAGAAAAAAAATCATAAATGCGATGTATGTTCCCTTTTTGTGTTTTTGGTTGTTTTTATTCTAGTAAACAGAAATTAGAGCTACGACGAATTTGGATTATTATTTTCTTATTTGTGTTGTAAAAATAGTAGTGGACATATGTCTCCTGTGACAGTTTCTAACTTACGGCGAATAGCTGTTAATGAGGGACTAAACTAGTGGTGAATGGCCACTAGTGAGTCACTCACCATTGCCCCTAGTTCAAAACAAGATGGGGACAATTCAATGCTAGAGGTTGACTGAGGCACGTGCAATATACGTGCATCATAAAAAGTGTGCACGCTCTAGATAAGTCCCCATATTTTTTTATTTGAGCTGATCTGTATATGTTTTAAGTCTTAATTTTAATTAAATTAATTTAATTAAGACTAAATTGGTTTATATTATTACTAAAATTGAAAAAGTGTTTTTTTAATGTTTGAAAATTGTTTTCAAAGGATAATCATTATTAGGAATATTTTGGAATTTAGCTTAATTTTTCAAGAAGTTTAACTATTAAATTAAATTAGTTATTAAATCAATAGTCAGAATCAAGTAAAGGTTTTAAAGGATTTCTTTCATAATTAGATTATATTATAAATTTTTAATATAATGAGATTGTATTATTTTAAGGAGACTAAAAAATTTTGAATATTCAAATCCCATCAATTAAATATTAAATGCACGTTGAGAACGTGATAGTTGCCCTTCATTAGTTAAAAATAAAATTAGAGTTTTGTTTATTATAAGGTTTGTCAAGCAAACTCAAGGCCCCTTTATCTGAATATGTTTTATCTTAAATTAATGGGTCCTAATTAACTAAATTTGTATGATTTGGATGAGCAAACTCATGATGATATAGATTTAGAGGCAAGTTAGGAATAATATATATGATATATTTTAGCTAAGAGTTCTCACCTAATAAATCTAAGAGTCACATAAGACGTGATTCATAAAGTTGTTATCTACCTAATTTAAATTTAGCTGGTTTATTGAGCAAACTCAATTTCAACTATTTTTGAATGAGATCCTAGCCCATTAAGAAATTATTTGATAATTTCTTAATTTAATAGTGAGGGCTATTATTTTAAATAAAATAGTGGAGTAATAAATATTTGTTAAAGTCCTTATTTGGTTTGATTTTATGGTATACACTAATACTTAATCTTTTATGTCTTTCAGTTATAGAAAAAAGAGTACCAATCTGACGTTGAGGACCATTATGTATGCTAACAAGCTTACTGGACCTAATTTCTAGGACTGGTTTTGTAACTTGAGAATTATTCTCAGTCAAGAAGAGAAGTTGTATGTTCTTGGCACTGTTGTTCCACTAGAGCCTATTTTAGATGCTGTTAATGAGGTTTGGGAGAGACTATCATTATATGGATAACATTGAGTAAGTTACATGCATGATGTTGGCTAATTTGCCTTCGGAGTTTCAGAGGCAGCATGAGAACATGGACGTTCTTGCTATAATTTTGCGTCTTAAGGCGTTATTTGGTGCATAAAGTAGGGTGGACAGGTATCAGTTCTCCAAAGCACTATTTCAATGGAAGATGGAAGAAGGATCTTCAATTAACCTACATATGTTAAAGATGATTGGCTATATTGAAAAATTAGGCCAATTAGGTTTTGTCATGGATCATAAGTTGAACGTTGATTTGGTGCTTCAATCTCTTAATTTTAATTTTTCACAGTTTGTTTTGAACTTCCATATGAATCAAAAGGATATGTCATTGCCTGAACTGCTAAATATGTTCAAGATTGTAGAGGGGTGCCTTAATAAGGAACCTAATTTTGTTTTTATTGTGGACTCTTCTAAAAGCAAGAAAAACGACTATAAAAAGAATAATAACAAGAAAAAAAGGGCTTTTGCTAAAGTAGCAAAGCCAAAAGGTAAATTAGAAAAATGCAAATTTGTGGGGGTATCCAAAATAGATTATCAGATATCAATTTTACCATCCTCTTAAGCAAAAGGTCTTTGTCTTAAGATATGTTACATTCCTAGGAAGAGGATTTATTCTAAAGGAAAGTAGTGGGAGTATGGTAAAACTTAGAGAAGTTTAAGAGCCATAAATTCACATCCAGATGGAATAAGAATCTCAAGTTTATACATATGATGTACAACCAAGGGTTCACGAGACATATAGTCCCTGACACAATAGTAACCACTAGATTAGATCTACATATTGAAAACAAGAAGGATAATGTATCTCTTTTACATGATGATCCTACTACTTTTAACGAAGGTGTGTAAGGTGTGTCTAACATAAGAGGTGAACCTAAAGGAAGATTTGACTTTCTAGGAGGAATCTGTACAGATCCTCGACCTCAGAGAACAAGTTTTGTGTGATAGGATCATTCCTTTGGTACTATGGACGAATCACATGGTAGAGGAAGTTACAAGGGAGCTCGAGTCGCAAATGCTTACACTGTATCCCCACCTGTTTTAAACAAGTATGTTTAGTTAAATTTCAAGGATGAAATATGAATAAGGAGGGGTGATTAGAAAACCATGAACCTTTCCTTTCACTGAATATAAAATTTTATGTTCGGTGAACAGTATTTTTGGATGAATAGTAAATTAGAGTGAATAGTGATTTTTTATGGACACAACCTCGAAATATTGAAAATTACTTGGAATAAGTATTAGAGTCCAATGATAATGAAACAAATCGAAAATAAGTCCGATTGGATGAATTTCGAGAGTTCCAAAAGTTTAGGGTTAAAATGCCCTTTTTGGAAAGTAATGGGTATTCATGATTTTAAACCCATACAAAAATTTTTAAAGCATCCAATCAATAAGTATTGACCCTAATTCTAGTATTTCATTGTCAATTTGATGATAATATAGTTGTGGAATATTTTTGGGATTTAATTCGATTAGTTGGTGAATTAAATGCATTAAATCGCAATTTGGTCTTTTTGTATGCATTAAAGGGCAATTTGGTCTTTTTAGTATTCATTAAAGGGCAATTTGGTCATTTTATATGATTTTGGTGGAAGGATGAGTCACTAGAAGAGAACCAATAGGAAGGTGGCATGTGGAATCCATTAAATGAGTATAAAAAAGCATAAAGTAAGACATTTAACTTTATTATATAACTTAACCGTGAGTGTTTGAGAGAGAGTAAACATGAAAAAGTGAAAAGAAGAGGAGCAAGTGTGAAGGTCAGCCAAGGAGGGAGGAAGAAGAGGGTTTCCATTGTTGGTGGGTTTTGATGGAGATTTGAAGAGATCTTGATTAAGTAAAGGTATTCAAGAAATACCCAAAAGATTGGGGGAAAAAGTGGCAAGTTTTCCTAGCTTAAATTCCTAATTTTTGTGGGTTTTTAGTATGGGAGGAATTTGTTTAAGATCAATGGTGCCTTGGGGTTATTTTGGTGTTTCTTTTCATGGAATCGGTTGAATATGACAAGAGAGTAATGTGTAGTATAATTCTTTCTTATATTTGTTTGATTTAGTCCTATTGTTTTGGCCATAAATCGGCCTAAAGATCTTTAAATTGGGTGATTTCAACTATAAATGAAACCTAAAGCATAGTAATAAAATTTCCTAGAAGAGACCTTGGCCTAATTCTAGTTGAATCATGTTTGAATTTGAGATTGAAAATGATGATATGATGTTACCCATATGTTGGAGCAACTTGTGATGTTTGGTGCATGTTTCTTAACTTAGAACTTCAAATTGTAAGGCCCCAAATTGTACCCTAGTTAGAATGTTTCATGTTTATGAAAGTACATGTATGGTAGGATTAAAAAAATTGTGATATGATTGAGAATTGCATATAACTTGAATTTTGGTTTTGTGGATCATACTTAGTGAATTGGAATTAATTAACATCATTAGAGGATTGAGGTATAAAAATGTACATTTGGACTGGGAAAATTTTTAAGTGGTAAGATAAGTTGGTAAATGAAAATTAGACTGACTAAGCCTATGAGTTATTGACATTTGACATAGCTAATGTATTAACATTTGGCACCATTGGTTGAGTGACAAGTGGACCAATCTTAAAGTGACACGTGGACTAATCATTTAATGACACATGGAAGCATTCATTAAGTAACAAATGGCCTAATAGAAGCCTATGAGTTATTGACATTTGGTATAGCTAATACATTGACATTTGGCACCATTGGTTGAGTGACAAGTGGACCAATCTTAGAGTGACATGTGGACTAATCATTTAATGACACATGGCAACATTTATTAAGTAACAAATGGCATATAGATGTGTGACTTATGGCAGCTTAAAGGTGGGGACAAATGTGACAAATGATTTGGCGACATGTGCTCCTCCAAGATTAAGACACCTAGCAATTTAGGTGTCAAACTTGCTAGAAATTTCTGCAACCTTTATTGAAACCTCTCTACCGAAACTATGCCTCTCCTATAGCTCTAAAATTTTGCTGAAAATTTGTGCATAATCACTCCAAATTTTTAGCCAAATAGTGCATTAAGAAAGTAGATTATGTTATCTTCTATGCTATCTTCTTGGTGCTAAGATTTGCACCTTGATTTTGGACTTATGTTGGTTTCTTAGAAGGGCTTGAATAGCTGGTTCTTTGGAGTTGAATTTGAAGTTAAAGAGTTAATGGAATTATAAACTTGATAGCTTGTATTAATATAAGTTGTATGACAATTATCATGGAATAGGCGTTAAGATCATGAGGATTGATGATTTTTGGTTTGGTTTTGATGTGTGGAAGAGATTGAATTATAAGTTAGTTAATGAATGATTTTTGAATTAGTTTTGGACATGAAATTGATGTGGAGTTGAGGCATATATAAGGTGAAATTGAAGTGAAATTGACGAACTATGGTGAAAGGGTGTTGAAGGCGTATGACAATTGGAGTGGTTCCACTGAATAGACATCGGTATTTTAGCCATAACTTGACATGTAGATATCCAAATGATGTGATTTTAATTGTATATTAAACTAAATACATACATCTACAATTTTCCTAAAGGAATGGAAATTTAGTTCTGTCTCTGTTTGTAGTTGAATACTGGTTGCTGTCCTTGTTTGAGAACAGTCTGTAGTATTTTGAGCATAACTCTAGAAATACGGAACCAAATTTCATTAATTTTGTTTCGTTAGAAACTTAAGACATATAGGAACAATTGTTTAGAAGAACGTATTACCCAAAAACCTCCGTTTCTATGTCCAAATGGCCATACAAAACTGACCTAAAACTTATCCTGAGAAAATCTGGAAAAGGGTTAGGAAGGTGAAAAACTTGGTTTTATGTAATTGTTGAAATATATAAGGTCAGGGCTTTTTAACAATGGTTTAATTAAACTTAATTGAGATTAAAAATAAACTTAGATGATGTTATATTAATGGAGTAAAAGGTAATTGAGTTATGGTTTATTAATGGAGATAATTACTTAAACAATGTGAGGTTAATTAATAATGTGTCTAATGTTGAAAAGAATGATGTGTTTAAAGATGAATGTGTTCTTATGAATAC
>JANZXP010000005.1:13593904-13625873 GCA_027576715.1 Erythroxylum flavicans
ATCCACTTATCACTTGTAAACATTTGTCTTAACTCTTTCTTCATCGAAACAAAAGACTAAAGTGATAAAAAATTTGTTGCAAATCTTGTCACAGCAAGACGACACAAATTCTTACTATTCGTAAATTCCTTTTTTGTCAAATTCAATAACCATGTATGATTATAAATGAACTTTGTCACCTTTTTAGCCTTTCGCATAGTCTCATTAATAACAGGAAAATACCTAGGATCCCCTATATTCTCCAACATTTGGTCAATGCAATGTGTAACGTAAGGAGTCTAAAAAAAAAGAATTATATATATTCTGCAATCTTTTTCCTGCCACTTTATAAGCAGAATCATTGTCAGTAATAAACTGAACAATATTTTATGGCCCTAATTCATTCACAACTTCATCAAATATCACAAACAAAGTCTAAGTATTTCTAATAAAGCCAGATGCATCAATAGATTTCAAAAACATAGAGCCATTTGTAGAATAAACCAAAAAATTAGCATTAGGCTCTTATCTCCTATTTGTCCAAACATCACACATGATTGAACATTCATAAATACCCGAATTCACTCTTCTTTCTTCCAAATAACTTCTAATTTTAGAAACAAAATAATTCAAAAGTTTTTACTTCTTAAGTCATCAATCGAAGGACCTTTGTATCCCGGACTATAAGAGGTTATTGCATCCATCATAAGTTGATAATAATAAGATTGAGAAGCATTGAATGATGAACCTGTATCCTACCACCATCTAGCTACTGCCATATCGACATTGTGAGCCATATCTCTTGATTGCATTGTACTATGAATTGAAGGTTGGGCTCCAGTAGTTGTTCGTTGTGCAAAGAAACTAATCACCTGCCTTCTTCTCTTCCTTACATCAAGTTCAGGTACTTTTTCTTTGGCCTGAGATGGAACAATGCCATTACCACTACCACTACCACCTTCAATATTTCCACAATCACCACGAAAACCAGAAAACGAACTTCCATTACCAATTTCAAAATTCAACCTTTCCCTTCTATCTTTATCATATTGATATTCTTTAAGCAATGTTTTCATTTGTCACTTTACATCATGACTTACTTTTTTACAGGGTTCTACTTCTCCTTTAACCCCAGTTAAATGTTTCTTCAATCGGGTGATTCCTTCACCTTTCAAATGCTTATTACAAAACAAGCAAATTGTATGATTCTTCTTACCTGAGACTAATGTAGCATGAGCCTAAGCTAGATCATTATATCTTCCTAAAGTAGTTTGATCAGGAGTAGTTGAACTTCCTTCTATTTTTCTGTAACAAAAAATGAAGATGTTAGTTTTATAAGAAATTAATCCTTTAGTAATTTCATCAACAAAATTAGTAGTGCTAACGCTAAGTCTTTCATGAGGTAATGCAGCATAAATAATGTCTTTAAATTCTTATATTAAGCCTAAAGAAGTAAAGATGCATGAAACTAGAGTAAAATTCATAAATAGATAGACTTTACTATTGGAGAGTAGTAAAGCCTATGAGTATGAGAGTTAAGATTTAAAGAGTATATGTCATGATAGTTGTTATATTGTTTTAGTAACTCCACGTGAGACTTATAATACCCATAAGGCATCCAGTTGCTGATATGTAAAGAATCTCCCACATTTAATATAATTCACTCGCTGATATGTAAAGAACCTCCCGCATTCAATATAATTCACTGCTTTCACTATTTTTTCAACAAATTCTTTCTATGGTGATTGCATGTTTGGACAACAACCAACCCAATGGATTGGAAGATCCAACATTTGTAGATGGAATACAACGATAAATTATATTATTATTATACTCAATTAATTATTTACCCAACATCTAAATACCATTTCAATAATTTTAAGATTATGTCAATTAATTATTTATTTGAATTCTTTCCAATTTACATTCTCGGTTTGTTAGTTTTAATGTTAAGTTGAAACTTTAGATCCTTTCTAACTTTTAAATCATGCATCATAAAGTTGAGTTGAAACTTGAATTTTGAATTGAAATTTAAAATCTTTTCGAAAGTTTTAATACATGCCTTGAATGACCAAAAAATTTAATATAAATCAAGTCATCAATTACCAAACCACGAATGAACCAAAACTAACCGAACCACAAATGAACCAAAATGGCAAAACCATACTTCTTTCATTCAATTCAACTCCAAATCCAATCCATTATCCAACTCTAACCAATGACACATAAAGTACAAATGCTTCACAATTTCATTCCAACTTCCCATTCACAATCACAACACAAATGCAATTAACTAAAAAAATTCTAACAAAAAGTGAAAAAACACACCCAAACAGAAATTCCCAATCGGTGATTGGGTATTATTCCAGATCAGGACAGCTACATGCGTGGGCGATGAAGGACAGTTGGAGACTGGAGAGCAGACGATGGTCACGTAGGTGGAGCTGGAGCACCGCCACAGAGTGGAGACGACGAGAGCGTTGGTGAGATAGAGAGAGGATGAAGTGAGTTTGAGAGATAGACGAAAAAATGAAAAAGGAGAGGCAGAGGTAAGCAAGGAGGGTTAGTTTTGTTAGGTTTTTTTATTTTTGCAAAATGGTCTTCGATTTTTTTAAATTTATAGTACCGGTTGATATATGCCAGTATTTTGAGTACCAGCCGATACTTACGATCGGTACCAAAGATGTTAATATTGTTCCGTTTTTTAGCCAGTACGGAACCGTCCGATCAGTACAAAACAATATCTAAAAGCTTGTAGGTATGTTAAATTCACATCATTTGTTTCCATTAGCAGAAATTTAAAATTTTTAATCATTCCCATTTAAGTAGTTCTACACTTTGCTCTAGTTGGCAAATGGAACCGTATCCAAAAGCTTGTAAGTATATTAAATTCACGTCATTTGTTTCTATCAGCGGAAATTTAAAATTTATAATCATTCCCATTTAAGTAGTTCTACACTTTGCTCTGGTTGGCGAATGGAACAGTATCCAAAAGCTTGTAGGTATGTCAAGTTCACATCATTTGTTTTCATCAGCGGAAATTTAAAATTTTTAATTATTCCCATTTAAGTAGTTCTACACTTTGCTCTAGTTGGCGAGTACTAGACTAATATTCGCCACCACAGTCACCATCGGATGGGCTCCCAAAGATCCCACCACACTCGCCCCATCTGCAAGAAAATGTGACGCATGTTTCTGATATAAATATCGTTAATAATAGTACTCTCGCCCTAAAAGTGCTGATGCAATTAGATCCAAAGGCCAACATTGGATATCTATGAAGGAATGCAAGACCTAGCGTCACTGCCCGCATATACCAAGAATTAATGGACCAAACGCCATCAAATCAAAGTTAACAGGGGCGATGAGCTCGTGGTTTCGGAGTCTTCAACAAACGTCTATCTCTTCAATCCAACAAATTCCATCCAATTTTATGTCACACTTTGCTAGCAACAAAAGGCAATCAAAGCATGCGACTTGTATGATTTCAATCATAAAAGGAAGAGAAAATTATTAGTGGTTGCTTACAATGATTCATCCGACTCAATCTAGATACGAGGTTGGTACTCACAACTTTCACAAATGGGTTAAGCAGGCTACTCCGAAACTCAATGCAACCTTGAAACTCTATAGAATTTCAGATAAAGGGCCCATAATATTTAGACCTAAAAGATGCAGAGTGACAACTCTAATTCGAAGATTAAAAGAAATAGAAAGGTAGAACTTTGTATACATAAAGGATCCAACACAAGAATTAAGGGCATAACGTAACAAGGAAATCGAGCACATAGCTGTGGGAGATCAAGGGAGCACTAAGATGTTAAACATTGGTGTAGGTATGGATAAATCTACTAAAAATTCCACATATCAACTACTTAAATTAAGCATAGGTGAAAGATTTATCCATTTTTGAAGATAAGCTAGCTAGAAGACATCCTAAGGGCATAAAATGTTGAGCTTCATAGATACTTTACTCTATATACAATTAGATAAGAATGAACAAAGCATACGAGGAGAAGACATCATTAAAGACGAACAAAGGAACCTATTATTCGAAGTAAAAACAAAGGACGGAGGGGTCCATGTGGCGCGCCTAAGAGAATATTTTTACACCCTTCTAAATATGACATAAAGTTGAATCATTAAAAATCTACCTAGCAATAGAGGTAGAAAAGTTCTTTGGGTTCATAATCACTCACACAAAATGAAAGCAAAAAATAGAGGTTATTTTGCATATGGAGCCGTCAAAAAAAAGTGAAAGAGCACAAAGACTGATAAGCAGGATATAAAGTTTAAGCTTTTTATTAAGATCATTGATCGACACTTTCTATTTTTCAAGATATTATGAAAGCTAAAGTAGTTTTAGATGCAACCTTTAGCTCCATTTTGATCAAGGAGGGAGACAGCAGCCAAAAGACAGTATATTATTCAGGAAAGATGTTAAAGGGCCGAAAGATGAATTATTTAAAATTAGAAAAAGTGGCTTTCACACTCCTCATCGGCGTAAGAAAGATGAGGCTTTGTTTTCAAGCTCACTCACTCTATGTGTGAATAAATCTCCCATTATGATAGGTAGTACCGCAGAAATCAAATGTATCAAAAAGACTAGTGAAATGGTCAGTTGAGCTTGGAGAATTCAACTTCTAAGTACATCCTAAGGAACTCTTTAAAATCTCAAGTTATTTTAGACCTTATGTTCGAAATGGTGACAGCCATTAAAGGACATAAAGACCCCCTGGAGATAAATATTTAATATGGAAAATGTATGTAGATGGAGATATAGGAGATAAGGACAATGCACAGAATTATATCTAGAGGACCAATGGGTCCAGTAAATTAGTAATACAGTACGTAATTCGACAAAATTTCAAAACATCAAATAATGAATGAAAATACGAGGCAATGCTCTTTAGGGTGAAACTAGTCTATGTGCTTCAAGTCAAATCCATAACCATAAAATCAAATTCTTGTGGTGAACTAACTTAACGACACATTAAATAAAGGGGAAAAAAAAGAGATAAGTACATAGATATATTTTGGTATATGATAATAAATACAAGTAAATATGGAGTTAATACCTAGAAAATAAAATTAGAAGGTGAATTACTTATTTAAGATTGGTAAAAGGATTACATTAGACTCTAATATTTTTACTATAATTTAATTTAAACCCAAAAGTTTCAACACATTCAGAAAAAATTCTAACGTTTCATAAACGTTCAATTTGAATCCCAAATTAACTTCTCCGTCAATGTTTTATTGTAAAAAAAAGAAAATTATGTGATATTTTTTTTGTACATCCCTTGTCTTATGTGGTCAGTCTGTAAGACCTAAAAATTTTTAAAATAATAAAATTAATAATAAATTTTTTCTCTCCTATCTCCTCTTCATCTCGTTTTAATTTCTCTCTTATTCCACCATTATCCTTCTCAAATTCTCGTCATTATTTATCTAAGTAAAAGCTAAGAAAACCATATAAGAAGCATCCAAGGAAATGTTTAAAAAAATGACAAGGAAATGTTCTTTAGTTATCATTATAATAACCATGAAAAGTAGCTCAATTACAAGGCATTGCAACACCTTCACGTAGGCTGCGTATTTGGTTACTTTCAAACGTTCTAAACCAAAGTCATTAGATACTCTGACACTGATCAAGCAATGAACAATGAGAATCAGTTACAATAAGGCATCAAACATCATATTAAAGCCATTAAGTAAGTACAAGAAGTAGGTGAAATGTCAAAAAGGTATATCTGGAATTTGAGTTGTAAGTCATTTACATTATGGCAACATTTATTCCAATGAACATACCTTCCTAGCTATTGAAATTCATACTAAAAATTAAAATTTAACATGAACCTTAGTATTTGTTATGTAACGAAAATAGCTCAATTAGTGAGTGAATACCAAGGAAACAAAAGACTTACCATATGGATAAGGAATCAATTGTGAGAATAGTTTAATCGAGGTGGCCAGTGAGAATAGTAAGACTCATCATTTACTAAGTCTTTAAGTAAAGCATCACATCAAAAGCAACTCAGAGCCTAACAAAGGCCTAGATATCTTTAAAAGCTGCCCATGCCAAGCTCTTTGCACTAACCTACATAGTAAACAACTTAAGCTATAGCTAACGCTTGGCTCGAGATGTTATAACCTAAGGCTATACCAACCAAGTTCAAACCAAGTGTATATATGAAAACCTAGAGCATCAGAATATGCAAAAGCAACGCTACAAATCCAAGCAAAGTTGTCCTAACTTTGATTTGAGCCTGCAAAAAATTGGAGGATGGGAAATTGAAGGCAAGATAGAACAATTATGGGATAGTTAGACGAGTAAACCATCCAGCAAGATCAGCTACACTATCTTTTTTTCCAAGGATATTCACTATTGGAAAGGCAAAAACATAGATGGGAAAAAGGATGAAACGAAAGGTAGTTAGTACAACATATGATCATTACATATACTCCCTGAGCATATGAACTTGTCCAGCCCAAAAGCTTGTTCATAAAGTGTCTCCAATGCACTCACCATTCCAAATTACAAGTATTAGAACTGACTCAATTTTTGTATAAAGTAGCATACTTTTTCCATGACGGTAAGGAAGAAGGTAAACACATAGAGAGTCTTTGTAAAGCTTTAGGATCACTAGTTGATAAAGTTCTGGCTGTTAAAATGTCCAGGGGAGTAGATTTTCTAACTCCATTTAGACCAATAATGGCAAGCATCTCAGAATCTGAGATGGATAATGGTGGAAAAAGAGAAGGAAATTATAAATAAAGGAAAAGGAGAGAGAAAATTTTTATTATCTTAAAATTTTTTGGGTCCTACTTGCCACATAAGATAAGGGTCCACAAAAAATGCCACATATTTTTTTATAATAGAATACTGACGGAAGAAGTTAAGTTGAGGTTTAAATTGAATTTTTTTATAAAACGTTGAACTTCTTTCTAACCTTGTTGAAATGTTTTAGTTTAAATTAAATTTTAATTAAAACATTAAGGTCTAATTTGACCCTTTTTCCATATAAGATTAGAGCTAATGGTAGTGCAATACCTTAAGGAGTATTTTATAAAGATTAAATGAAGTAAATTTATGTCTAAATAGATCAAATATACACCATAGAGGAAGATGAAGTGGATTAGATGTATCCAATTAAGAGATGTTTACCGAAAGGAAAGTTAAATGGAGATCATAAACACATAAAAGAGCTTTTGCCACAGACCCCTAGGTATTCAATGGTAGATGGACAACTATCTAGAAGGTGTTACACCTTGTCATATTTAAGATATATTTCAAAATCATAAATATAGTATAATCTCAATGAGATTCATGAAAGAGCATGTAAAGCACATCAAAGGGGTCTACACTGACCCAAATGATCCTTAGATAAGGGTATTTCTGGACAATAATAAGACAAAAATGCTGATAATTTCACTAAAAAAATATGAAAGGAAAGAATGCCCTTGACTATACAACAATATCTAATGCTATTCTTTTTGCACAACAAAGAATGGATATCTTAGACTTATTTTCTCCTACCATCAAGCAATTAAAGTTCCTATTAGTAGTTGTAGACTACTTCAACGTATGGATGGAAGAAAAACCAGTGCAAAACATGGAAAAGAAGATGTTGAGAATTTTTTAAGAATAAAAAGTATATATAGGTATTGTCTGTAAATGATTATTAGAACTAACAATGGAATATAATTTGATTATATCACATTGAAAACTTTGTGTAAGGAAATGACATAAAACATAACTTTATGTCAGTTGTAAACCCTAAAAAAATGGTCTTGCAAATGTAACCAACAAAATATTTTTATAAGGCTTAATGGTGAAAGTTAAGGAGTAAAAAAGGCATATGGTTATAAGAACTTTGTTACATCCTATGGGCATATCACACAATGCTAAGATCAACCATATGGGACACAAAATTTTTTCTTATATAAAGTGTTGATGTTTTTATTTATATAGAACTAAGTCTACCAAACCCAAAAGTACATGTTAAAGATCAATATACTAATAATGAGCTTATAAGGATAGAGTTGAACTTAGTTGAATTACATAGGGAGAACACTAGCATTAAAAATGAGGCTTATAAGTAATGAATCAAGCTTATTAATGCTAAAATAACTACATGTCAAAACTTAGAAGAAGGTTGCCTATACTTAAGAAAGAAAAATTTTCAATCAGAAGGGAGGTATAAGCAAAATATCACTAAACTAGTCAGGACCATATAAGATCAAACACATAGGTTAACTGGGAAGCTAACAACAGCAACAATAACATCCAGTGAGAGTCCTGCTGAAATACAGGATTTAGGGAGGTCCAATAGTATACAACCTTACCTTTACGTCTGGGAACTACAAACTTAAAATATTAGATTGCTTAGGGGTCCCTTAACTATAAAACGATACACATTTGAAGAAATACTTCTACCAGAATAAGTTTTTATATTATTTGTACACATTTTTAATAGATAATAATAACAAATCCTAATGTCTTCTAGTGTTAAATGTGATGACAAGATACCTCTATAAGATAACTCATAAAACTAGGTGAAGTGTCTTTCTACTACCATATTTCAAAATGAAAACCAAGCAACCAAATGCCATAAGCCCATATGAAGTCACCTTTAGCTCCCTAGTTTCAAAATGAAAAAAAATGATATATAAAATCCTACCATATAAATCCACAAAGGGAAGTGTATTTGTCAAACTGTAGTATAGTAATGTGAGTATTAAGTGTCAATCCCACAAGGACTATAAGTACTAGTAGTTTAACCAAGCTACTCATAGTCATCAACATTGACAATGGTAGGAAGCAGTTGCAGGCTTATAGCAATTGATGTTGTGACATAGAAAAATACCCAACATATATAAGAGGAAGTTTTGCAGAAATATTAATTCTTTTACGTAACCCTCACTTTATTGAGTATATATTGTATAATGATATATGAATCATCATCATTTTTTACTCCTCCCGAAGATTCATCACGTTAGCCTTGTCAATTTTTTTCCATGCCACAGTATTACAAATAATGCCATCTACTTAATCCTCCCTAATTCTCAACATCAACTTTTTATGATCAAACAATGTACACAATAGGTGGCACATATCGCTACTTATTATAAACCTCTCAATCCCTTTCAATTCACTAAATCTCAAAAGTCGATGACCCACTTCATCTTCTTTGAACTAAAAGCCTGCATCAATTCAAACACCTTCTCAAAATAGCACTGCATTTTATAACTCAAAAACACTAAATTTGCATTAGTCATAATTATACATAATAGTTTTACTTCATAAATACACCATATCAATGTGGTTTTATTTAGTGCAAAATTCAATCCTTTTTTTGAGATGCTATACTAAGCTTACTTGTCTCTGTGGAATGAACTTCATCCTGGCCTACATTTTCAAGTTTCATACCAAATTAAGCTTATATACAGTTCATTTTATATTAAATCTGAACCTTATTACCTTCCTTTTCGCATTCACGACCCTGTTTTTCCTTTCTAAAAAGGAGAGAGTGTTCTAATAACGATTTTATCCTTATTTTAAAGACTCTGAAACTTAGAACATCAATGTCAACCTAAGCCAAATATATATTATTACATAACACATCCATTACAATTACAAAAAAATCTTATAACAAAACATCTGTAGGATAGGCTACATATAACTGGATACCAATTTGATAATTTGGAAACTAAATCATACAGAATCCATAAGCTTTCAAGGCCATATTATGACCATCTCCATATATAAACATATGTACTATAAAAACAATGTATGTACATAAAAACAACCACTAACAAATTCAACTAGATGGGAATGACATTAATTATTTATCATATCTATTTAGGCTTTTCAAATGAGGGTATATATGCACTCCAAAACCTAGCTGTTTACCAACTACAAGTAATATGTCTTAAAGGATTTTGATGTTGCCTTTATATCATTTTTTTGTAAAAATATTTCCTTCTTTGGATCATCCTCCTTTTATTCTTCTTCATACTTATCTTGAGTATTATTTTCTTCCTTCATGATATTGGTCAACTCCTTCTCCTTAGGGAAACCTTATTCACATATTTTCTAGGATTAGGCATAGTCAGTAGGAAATATGCCTTGTGATCTCTCAATTGTTGCCTTTATTAGTTGGCTAATTTGAACTTTGGTTTCTCATCGAGCTTTATGATTTTGAAATAAAAAATCAATCACTTTTATAAAGTCTTTTATAACCTCTTATAAATTTTGGTTACTTCTCTTTTGAAATAATTTGTTGAAATCTTAGCATGGTCTTGTTTAAGCTTGTTGATAGCTCCATAAAACAAATTGGATGATTTCTCCACCCCTTATAGGGATTATTTCGTCGTTGAAAAATTCCTATGTATTTAACTTGTTTTGTAAGGTGATTTCTAACTTTGCACTCTATAATCTAGTTTCCTCCCCCATAAAGTTTACAACTTATTATATGAGTTGCTCTTGATGACAACATCATTTTATTAAGTTTTTTAGCCATTACTTCCATCTGAGTTGTCAATGGACATGGAATCTTCATTATGGAATCGTATTGATCTGTTCATTCTCGCTCTGCCTGACTTCTGCTTGTAATTATTTATTATCAATTTTAGGATTGCCTTAAAGTTTTATTCTTTAGTGATTCACTTACTGCAGTGTCTATATGGAAAAGAAAAATGGTGTTCTAGCTCCTAATCGTCTTTAAATAGCAACAAATAATTGATGGAAATATCTATTAATGAGCCTTGTTGTTATTACTAGTACACTATGATATTTAAAAAGAAGGTGCTCCATCTTCAATCCTACAATTCATGCCAAAGATGATGCATTATTTGCTTCTCCTCTTGAAACATAAATGCAACTTTTATCATGATTTACAATGAATCCAGATAACTTACTAAAATGTTGCATAATACTAATGAGGATCCTTATATAACTTAGATTTGCTCCATATAACAAAATAAGGTCATCAGTAAAAGTAAAATGATTGAGTTTCAACTTTGCACATTTGAAATTGATATTTTCTCCATTTTTTAAATCCAAAAGTCTAGATAAAAATTTAATGCAGATTATGAATAGATAGGGAGAAAGAGGATCCTTTTGTCTCAATCCTTTCCCTTATTTAAAGAATTCAGTTGTTTCTCCATTTATAAGAGCATTAAATGAAGTGGTAGTAATACATATTTCAATCCATCAGTTAAAGCAATCAGGGTATCTTAAGGCCTTATAAGTCCCCAGAATGAAGCTCTATATGAGTAAAAAAATGCATTATGTATATACACTTTCATAGTGCAATTTTTGATGGCTTGTTTTTGTGATAATCTATGAGCAATTCCTATAGTAATAAGATGTTATTCCTAACTCTTCTTCTATGTATAAAAGCCCCTTCACTTAAATTGAGGAAGTAATGCGAAGTACTTTTTAGCCTTATAACTGGTATCTTCATAACTAGTATCTTTACCACGATCTTACATATCACATTCAATTAAGATATTGGCCTATGTTCTTGAATATTGCTAGGATTATTGTTAGGGTTAAGCAAACATGAGTTATGTTCATTTTATTAAGCATTTTTCTTTAGGAAAAAATTTCCCAAATTTCTTTTAATACTTGATCTTTAATTAAATGCAATTTTTTAGAAAGAATATAACATTAAGCCCATATAGACTTAGGGCTTCCTCTAGATTAAGGTTGAAAAGGGATAAGTCTACTTCATCTCTACAATAGTTTCTAGTAGTCTACTCTTCATTAATCCCCCTGGAAATAAAAGAACTAAGCTCTTGCATGACAGGAAGCTAAATAGTATATCTAACAAGAGTATTTTGAAAGTGATGGTAAATAAATTCTTTGAGTTTTTCTTGACCTGATTAAGTTTTTCATGTAGCATCAGAAAAGGAAATAATTTTACTGAGATTCTTCCTAATTACCATTACATTATGAAAAACCTCAAATTCTTGAACCATCCTTCAATTATTGCACCTTAAATCTTTTTCTTTACAATGAAGATAGCATCTCTAAAGCTTGCATTTATTTTGCAAAGTTACCTTTTCTTTCTACCTCAATCTCTTATTTGCAAGATTTTCATAGTTTTTCTTCTACATTGATGCCAAAGCTTCCTTATATAAAGTGTCATTTTCATTTAGATCATTAACTTTTGCATTATGTAAAATCTTTAATTCTTTCTTTATACCTAAAAGTTTTCTCAAGCATTTGTAAGCCTCAAAACCCTCTAAATGAGATTAAATACCTCTAGCCATTGCTTCCTTAACTCCTTCAGGGTTTGCTAGATAATTGTTGAATCTAAAGATTCATCTCCTTTTAATCTGGTTATTTCCTAAACTAATCTCTATTGGAGTGTTAGTTGAGGTTATAAAATTACTAAAATGAGCTCTACTATTTGGATTGTATCTTAGCCAAAGAGCATTCATCATAGCCTTATATAATTTTTTTTCCTAATGAACCACCTACTTTACTAATTGTTACTACAAGTAAATTAAGTTTCATTAAACTTCAAATTTGTTATTTTTATTCTCCTTAAGCATTCCATAAAGATATTATGTCCTAAATTATCTCCTTTAGCTCTACTAAAATCCCTCGGTATTAAACAAGGAGTTAAAATTCCATTTTCAATGTCTATTAAATCTCTCTATAAATTAGTTCTTTGAAAAGTAAAGTTGGAGACATATGTGAATAAGACAGATAATAATTTAGATCTAGGCATAAATATAACCAAAATATGTATGAATTAATCAGAATACCTAATATTAATTAATATCAAAGGATTAAGGGTTTAGAGAACTATAAATCTCCTCTGTGATGCTGATGATTAGATATGGTGATCTAAGATTTTCTAAAAAACCATGTGCTCCCTTTGAGGTTATTCTCTTTGAGCTTTATCTCCAATAAGCCAACTAACATTGACTTCTTCACTTTAAAAGGTCAAAAGTTAGTTTATTTTTTGGAGGATTTTAAACCTCTCACATTCCATGCTAATATAAACATTGATTTCATTTTTTAAAGCTACTTCAAACATTTTCTTTCCTTCCTTCCCAACTTCTATCTTATTGTAAATGTAAATTCTTATACAGGGTTAGCATTTGGTACCTCATATTTAATGTTTATTTTTTTATAAGATTCTTCATATATGTATAACTGATTCCTTTTATCAATTCTAATTTTTTTATATATTTTCCTTCTATTAATCATTTTTATCCCATTCATCTCCATACATTTGTAGTGTATTTTTATTAATTTCATTTTCTTGCTTAGGAATCTATTCTTCATTTTGGTTTTGTTTTGGCTCATCTTCTTTTTCCCTCTCCAGGTTGGTCTTCCTCTAAGCATTCTTTTATTGAACATGTTAATAAGTTCCCCATAATTACCTGAGTAGAACGCCTTTACTGTTGGCCTATAAATGGATTTCTCTTTTGGCTTAGTTAGTCCCCATTAGTAAGGGATTGAAATTTCATATTCACTCAATGAACCATCCTCCTCTAGCCTCTTTAGTCTTAAGGTTTCTAAAACCTCCTTAATGAATTTTAATAAATTATGATCATATCCAATTCTCCCTAAAGAAGCAATATTCTTATTCATATAAATTGATTTTTCTATAGAGCTAAAAAGATAACATAGACCTAGTGTGCTAAATATTATGATGGAATATTAAGAAAATGGATTTAGAATGGAACAAACTTTAGCTTGTTCTTATCTATACATATACCTAGCCTCCATTTTTCAAGTATAATTGGCTTGCCATTAATATGAGGGGTTCCTTATTCAAGAGCTTTCAAAGCATTGATGTCACCAGGAAGCTAAACAAGAAGAAGTCTTCTTCTAAGATTAGTGTGGTTTCAAGATCAAGGCTGCTCGATTTATCTTCTACTCACATTTATTCATCATAGGAAAGGATGGTTATTGGTTTGTAAAGTACCTAACCAAAGTTTAGCTCCATCTTATTACTTTATACTGAAGCAATTCCAAGGGTGGAGACACCATTAAAGGATCTTAAGGAGTTATATGTTTCAACTTGTTGTTGGAAGAGGCTTCTTCCTAAATTTCTTAGTTTTTAATGGCTTCACTAATTTCTTTATGAATTTATTTTGAAGTTTGAAATGCCTCTTAGCTAACGACTCCTTTAGGATCAATATGTTGAGCTTGTTTAGAAATATTCAACTCAATGTTATTATTCAGCCTTTGAGTTTTATAGATGGGACTAGTGAAAGTAAACAGGATTGTGGTTGGGGCTAGAGATGGTTGAGAGAGGGATGGAGGTAAGATAGAAGTAGTAATAGTGATTGGGGAGATTTAGAAGGGGAAGCTGGGGAAAAGAGGCTACTAGAGAGATGGAATGGGAGATTGCTATGTAAGGCTTTTAAAGAAGATGAGATACCTCTCGTTTCTATCATTACCAAAATAGGTAATAGAAATTTGGAAAAGCAAGGAGTAGTAACATAAATTTACCAAAATTAGGCAAAAGGTTTATTAGCATATATATGAGCTAGTTAAAAGCACAGTTGAAGAAGAGAGAAGTTGGAGAATATTTTCTCACTATTAAAGCCCTTTTAGGCAAATATTATTTAAAGGCTGAACTCTTAAGCAAGGTATGCCATATCAATTAAATCTGTATCATTTTAACATCATAATTTTTTCTTTGAAAAACAACTATGATGTTCTTTTGTAGGCCTTTGAGAGATCAAATCGAAAGACCAATATCAGTCTTAAACATGATTTATACCTCAATATTTTATAACCTATGACAAGTAGAATTGAAGAAATATTCAATTATAAAATATAGTTTGTGAATCCATCCAATACAGAAAGTCAAATTGCAACTAACTTTATCATATTTGAAATATGTTAATTATAATACAAGGTTATGCTACATAAGCATAAGTGCTTTATGAAGCCAAAAACATCAAAGATTTAAGGAAGCTACAAGCTAGTAGTGTAGGGTTATACGAGTCTATCACTCTTCACAAGCTTTCATATGACAATGAGGGGCTCTCCAATCATAAGCGTCTCTGATTTATTAAAAGCACTCAAAAATTAATTTATGCTTAAGAAAACATGGGCTAAATATATCTTTTATTATGTCTATGCTAGCATTTATGAGTAAATAATATACAAACTCTATTATAATTTAAAAGCGCATCCTTAATTTTTTTGTAATATTTTAGGAAAAATAATTTATTTTAATACCATTACTAAGTTTATTATATAACAATTTTATTAATAGAAAATATTAAAATTAAAAATTAATCTATAAGTATTTGAAGAATTATTTGATTTTTTACTAAAAAATAAAAATGGGTTGTACTTTAATCAATGTTTTAGCTTACTTTGAAATTCAAAATTAAAGTATTCAAAAGACAGAATTATGAGATATAGAAACATTCTATATTTGCGTTATTAATTGTTGCTAGAAATAAATGAAATAAAAAATGTTTTGCATTATTCTTATTATTATTTGATGATCATCTAACACGATTTCCCTATAAACACTAACCTATTGGGAAGTGGAAAAGTACAACTGATGTAAATAGATTTTGGCGATGGAAGTATTATCTGCAGTATGTCATGCTCTTCAAATAAATTAAACTTAGATTTTGTGGTTTCCTAAGTATTGAAATGAATTAAAAAAATCTGATGTAATGTTATAAATTTTCTTTTTTAATGCAATTTAATTCTTTTATTTTCTTTCTTTATTTAACTTACTAAATAAGGCACATTTTATATAGATACTTTCAGGTAATATACTATATAGACCGCTCAACTCATATAGCGGGCCCTTTTCTAACAAATTGTGAAATAAGAAAATAGATGAATACAAGTGTAGCACTTGTAATCTCCAAGGAAAGGTACCATCTAAAATTTTCCTTTTTTCTATTATTAAAAAAGGAAAGATATTGTCTATTTTTTTTATAGACATGTCATTTGAATAAATTAGCATTTTCCATAAAATTATTATAGCTAGTTAGTTGGCCAACAAATAGGATGTTAAATAGAAACTCATGTCAAATAACCAACTACATGGTTCTTAATCAAACAAACTCCTTCAAATGGAGGATTCATTAAAGAGTAAACAACTTGAAAGAAAATAAAAATGGTTAGAAATACACCACTAAGAATTTAGAAGAATATTATAGCATGGAGGAAATTAAGGTAGTTTTGCTCTCTAGTATATTAATATCAAAACTTAATTTTTAAAAAACTATAAAAGGATACAAGTTTCCTTAGATGTTTCCTTTTTCTATGCTTGATTAGACATGTGACTTATATGCACATAAATTAACCTAAAAAATCAACTAACATTTCAGTTAGAAAATTAGGTTTAGAAGGAGAAGCAACAAATGAGGTTATTTTGTCTACCAATAAAACTAGAGAGTTTTATTTCGTAGTATTTGGGAAGGGATACAAAAAGCTTTCTTTTCTCATGAAAAATGCACTATTTTCATAACTTTGAGATGAAGCTTTAACATTATATCCAATATGGCCACTTTATTACATAAAACTAGCTTAGATGTAAAAGAAAACACAAAATTGCAATTCCTTGTATTATTATAAAACAACAGTATAGTTAATCTAACTAAAATTCTTTAGGATACATAATATCCTACTCATAAATTTAATAAAGAAGAGGTCTCTTTTTTCTTATGGCGAATAACAATTTGTATGTGGGGATTTTATATTGTGCCAAAAAGTGAGTAGAGTGTGATAAGCTGACAGAAACATTACTTTGTTACCTTTTGATTCTTTTTTGCCCTATATGCTAGTGATGACGATGGGTAATTTGTGAATATTGCTTCTCTCTCATTAGTAAAATATAACAAATACTAACAAAACCTTTTAAAATGTCAATAAACACAAAAAATAGGAGCGTAAATGGCGTCGCTATGTATTAGAAATGCTCATTAAGATAGTCTAATGGTGAGAGCTCATCTTAAATTGCCTGATCACTACTTTATTTATAAAATAATAATAAGACATCTATTGAATGTTTGACAATGTGAATGTTCTCATATTATATAATTATCTATTACATCCTTTATCTCTAAATTTTAGAATCATGTAAATGTTGGTGAGTCTTGAACAATATTTAATACTCGAGCTGAAATAAAGAAGATGTATTGATGTTGGAACATTGTAAAGATCTATAAGCAGGCAAGGTAAAATGGGCAATGTCAACAAAAGTTCAAGAGTAGGTAAGTATTAGAATACATTGTTGTACATCAGTAAAAATCTTCAAAAATAGGTGATATTTAGTTGTAAGATCAAAGAAGAAAACTGCAACAAAGTTATGCTAAGTTTGAAGATACATAAAGGCACTTAACCTTGACAAAAAAATCAAAAAGTATATAAATTTGCAAGGTTTAGTATATGATGGCGTAGATTATTTCTAGTTTAGGTCATGGAAAAATGTGACTACACTATGGACATGCTTCGATGGACTATGCACAAAGATGGCTCAAAATAGCTAAACTAAAGGCCTATTAACACATTTGTCTTTAGGAGGTGATGATGTGATGAAACATGGTAGGAACATAAAAATAGTAAGCTAAAAAAGTGGGATTACTACCTTACAAAGTGGGAAAACTTCTTCAAGTAGTAAGAAAGTGGAAAAATGACCTAGCAACGTATTGACATCTTCCAAAACTTATTTCACATATGCTAAAGTTGAGTTAGTGGCCTAAAGTGGATAACTCCTCATTAACTTGGTGTAGTTAATGGATACTAGAGCTTTATTGGTAAACAATGTCTTATTGAACCAATGTTATAAAAAAAAAAGTTGATAGAATGTATGCAATCATTGGTCATTTAGTCCCTGCAAAGAAAGGTATGATTTCTTTCTTGAAACATTTTTAAGACTTAATGATGGAGCTTTAAGAAACTAAGAGAGAACTTGATGAATATTTGAAAGCTTATGAGGAGATGAGCTGTAACTTATTGATGATCAAATATGTTATGTTTAGGCATAAATTGGGGGTCTAATTAGAGAACATTTTAGTGAATGTGTAAGAACTTTAAGTTTTTAATGGGAAGTAGAGTAATAAAGAGCCTGAAATGTTCTTATCTGATATGAAGCAATATTTTGCAATGGTAAAGGTTTTCGACTTGGAGTTGTCAATCACAATAATGTAAAGAAAAGATGATGAAAAGTTATGGTAGAGGACGCAGACCTCTAATGATATCAGTATGGGTAGACCTCCTATTAGAACTTAGAAGAAAATGAACAAGGAGCTAACATATTAGCTCCTGTTCAATAATACTTGATAGTTTGTGAGAAAATTTTTGAATCAATTAAATTAAAACAACTTGATTTTGGAATATGTGAGAAAATTCATATTTTTTTGGTGTATATGTAAAATATATTGAATGAGGACAAGTTGTTTAACTTTATAAACAACTTATAGTGTTAGGCACAAGTTAAGGTTCAAAGGTAAAATGTCAAGGACTGTCTAAGGTAATAGTGATTGTAAATGCCTTAGTAAGTCTCAAAATGTCACCACCATTCAAACTAGCAGAGAAAACAAAAATAATCAAAGAAACAATCAAAACTAGATATTGCTTATTTCATTTGTGAATGGTCATAGTTTACACAGGAATACCGAAATAGGAGGTGGGTGAGGAGTAAATCAGTTTTATAATTGTGAAGGATTAAGGAAAGGGAGGTTAAGAATTGATAGAAGAATCCTACCTTAATAATTATCTATATTAAGCATAATAAGCCTCATGAAAGAGTGTCCAAGTAAAAGCAAACTCAACAAAGAGAGAAAATGTTACATAGGTGATATTATCGATTGAAACAAAGACTAAATATTATCTTTAAACTTTGGCTATGGAGTTTTTAAGGGAATTAATTTTAAAGGAGTTCCACAAATTAATGTTGGAAATAAGTTTTTTTAGTGGGTTAATTTGTTAGACCCTTAAGTTCGAATTGCATAAATATATAAGTGCTAGCAAGCCCTGGTCAATGCTTGGCTGTAAAATTAACATAAAGATGAAATATTGATGATGAAATAAGACAAAAACTTGTGAATAGGTAAGGAAAAATAAGTAATACCAATGAAATTTCGAAAGTAGGCAAATGTTGGCATATGTTGGTGTATATTGTAGAAATATTCAACAATATGAGAGATTCAGATACGAGACCAAAAATAAAAGGCGCGATAAATTTGTGTTAATTTTGAGGGTGTTTAAGGGAACTTAAATTTAATAAGGAGGTCAAAAGGTATGTAAATCTTTAAGGTTTAGTATATGATGGCTCAAATTGTTGCTAACTTTAGTCATAGAGTAATGTGACTTCACTATAAATGTATTTAGATGGATCATAAACAAAGATGACTTGGGATGACTAAATTAAAGGCTTATTAAGGCACTTCTTTTTAGGAGACAATGATATGATGACATATGACAACAATAAGAAAATAATAAGCTAAAAACTTGGGAGCACTCACTCACAAAGTAGGAACACTTCTTCAAGTAGCGGGAAAGTGATCAGTTAATGTGGCATTGAATTGAAATCTTCCTAAATATATTTTTCATATAATAAAATGGATTTAATGGCCTAAAATGTATAACTCTCCACTAACTTGGTGAAGTTAAGGGAAGAAGTGATAACTCCCCATTGAATTGGTGGGATAATAGAGAAAGTCGATAGTTTAGTTTACATGGTCCCTAACTTCTTATAAGCTTATATAAAGTCATTCTTAGAACTTCATTTGTGTCATTATTATAAATTTAATTATTTATGAGAAATTTAAGAGTTCTGAGGGTAAGTTTTTTGTTAACAGCTTTGAGTAGGAAGTTCTAGATCAATTTTTTTGTAGAGTGCTTCAAGAAGGAAATCACATAAGTCTTTTGTTTAGTTTACTATAAATAGTTTAATAAAAGACTATTTTTTCATACCCCTCTCTTGTTTATTATATTTAATTGTTTAGTGCAAAATACTTACATGTTGAGAGCTTAAGGAAAACTCTTGACAAACTAAAATACTTTCTTGGAATAAAATTGGCTCGAAACTCTGATGACATCTTTCTTTACTAACATAAATATGCTCTGAATATTATTAATGAAGCAGGGTTGTTAGGTGCTAAGCCTACCAATTTTCCTACGAAGCAGAATCATTGTCTTGCTCTCGCTTTTGGTCAGTTGCTCTATGACCTAAAACAAGACGATTGATATATTTGATCATTACTTAACTTGAGTTGAGTTATTGTGTGCATATTATTGCTCAATTTATGCAACAACCTTGCACTAAACATTGGGATGCTATGCTTCATGTCTTACGTTATCTTAAAGGGAATCCTGGCTAGGGCATTCTATTACGATCAGCTTCTGATATGCAGTTATATAGTTTCTGTGATTCTGATTGGACCAGCTATCCTCTTAGTCGACATTCTTTGACTAGCTACTTTGTTTTACTTGGCCACTCTCCTATCTTATAGAAGACTAAGAAACAACAAACTATGTCCCAATCCTCATGGAGGCTGAGTACTGCTCTATGGCTATCACTACTTTCTAGCTAACTTGGCTTAAGGATCTACTTTGTGCTCTTGGTGTTATGCATCCCCCACCCATAGGCTTATATTGTGACAACAAGGTTGCATTGTATGTTTCCTCCAATCTGGTTTTCTATGAGCATACTAAGCATATTGAAGTAGATTGTCATTTCATTTGTGACAAGTTTCAAGCTGGTGACGTTGCTACCCATCATAATCATTCTTTCGAACAATTGACAGATATCTTTACTAAGGCCCTAAGGCAACGGTAGTATACTTATCTTCTTCACAAATTAGGCATTTGTAATCCGCATGCTCCAACTTAAGGGGGAGTATTAGAAATATTGTGTGTGATATTGTACAATTGTAAATATTCTGTTAGAGATCTTTTAAGAGATAGGTGATAATTAGGAGATAGCTTTTCCTTATTTGACTAGGAGTCTTACGGCAATAGGCTTGTATTAATTGTATATATTTTCAGTTGCTTTAGAGAATAATACAGAGATTAATTTCCTCCAAAATTTCTCTCAATTCCATCCCGTTATGATTGCGCAGTCTCGGTAACTTATCCTGTAGTAGTTGTCATTTTAGGTTGTTTCGAAGTGAAGCAGCTTTTGACAAAACAATGGCAAGTGCGTGTTTATCACATTTGGTGGGAAGGAAAAAGGTGCATTGACAGGCTTGCAAACTTTAGCCTATGTTAATGAGAAGCGAAACGAATAGTGGTTGAGGGACCACCTTCTTGGGTTGATGATCGCAAGGGATTTGCCTAAATGAGTTCTTGTATTTAATTGTGGGGATATAAAAAGAAGTAAACGAGTAGTGGTTGAGGGGACCACCTTCTTGGGTTGATGATCACAAGGGATTTGCCTAAATGAGTTCTTGTATTTAATTGTGGGGATATAAAAAGAAGTAACTCATATATAACTAAAAGAGAGAGAGAAAGAGAGAGATATAAGAACATATTGGAATGCAATAGCACCAGAAGAACGAGTTTGAACCGTAGATCTTCAAGGGAATTAAGTGCTTGGGGGGGCTTATAGATTTGAAGACAATAAAAACCAGCAAACACAAAAACTTGAGCTGAAGAAAATGGAGAAGGGGAAAAGGCAAATTCTTAAAAAGAAATGTAATTGTGAGTAAATGCTAGGGTGAATGTAATGTACAAATAGTAACGAAATGTTGGGTTGGTGCATTTCCAGCGGATTTGGTACTGGCTGAGTTTAGCAGAAAAGGTGTTGTTTAACAAAACCAAATGTCTTCTCTCCAAACCCTCCTCAAAAACCCCGCAACTATCAAATCCAAGTTTCATGCCACACAACTCCATGCGCAACTCCTTCTATCCAACCATTCTTCTTCTACCAATTTCTCCACTCTCATATCCATCTACGCCAATCTCAATCTCTTACGTGAATGCCTCCTCGTATTCAACTACCTCCATTCTCCAACTTCGGTTGCCTACAAATCCATCATTAGATGTTATGCTTCTTCTGGCCTTGCTTTTGAATCCCTAGCCTTTTTTAAACAAATGAGAGCTTCTGGCAAGAGCCCAGATCATAATGTCTTCCCTTCTGTGCTTAAGTCCTGCGCGTTGTTGGTTGACTTGAAATTGGGTGAGTCTGTTCATGGATTCATTGTTAGGGTGGGTTTCGATTTGGATTTGTACACTTGTAATGCTCTTATGAATATGTACGCCAAGTGTGAGAGGTTGAGTAAGCGTGACTCAAGGTTTAGCTCTGCGCCGGAACTGTTTGATGGAATGTCTAGGAGTGTCTGCAATGGCCACCTTAGAAGTGGAATTGTTCCTGAATTTGGAGATTCCACCAAGAATACACTTCATAAGCTACCTCATGCTGATCGATCTAGTAGTCAAAGTTTTGATAGTGATATGGGAAATGAAGTTGCATTGGACCTGAGAATAGATGCTGTGACAAAGGTTTTCGACATGATGCCAAGAAGAGATCTTGTTTCATGGAATACAGTTCTTGCTTGTTTTGTAGATAATGGGATGGATGAAATGGCCCTGAGAATTGTTAGAGAAATGGGATATACTGATTTGAAGCCTGATTCATTCACTTTGTCCAGTGTAATTCCGATCTTTGCAGAAAATGTGGATGTCAAAAAGGGGAAAGAGATTCACGGGTATGCCATAAGACACAGTTATCATTTAGATGTGCATATTGGTAGTGGCTTAATTGACATGTATGCTAGGTGTGCACAAATTGATTGTTCTTTGCGGGTATTTGATGCTTTACCTCAACGTGATGGCATTTTGTGGAACTCTGTTGTTGCAGGATGCGTGCACAATGGTCTGTTCGACAAAGGCTTAATTTTCTTTCGGCAGATGTTGAGTGTTAAAGTTAAACCTAACCCTGTTTCATTTTCAAGCATTATGCCAGCTTGTGCACATTTAACAACACTACGATTGGGAAAGCAGCTCCATGGATATATAACTAGAGCTGGATTTGATGATAATGTGTTTATAGCTAGTTCGCTTATTGATATGTATGCCAGATGCGGAAATATCAGGGTAGCTAGATGGATTTTTGATAACATTCAGCAACATGACATGGTATCGTGGACAGCTATTATAATGGCGTATGCTTTACACGGTCGTGCTTGTGAAGCCATTTCCTTATTCGAGCAAATGGAAGTGGAAGGAGTGAGGCCAAATTATGTGGCTTTTATAGCTATACTAACTGCTTGTAATCATGCTGGTTTGGTGAGTGAAGGTTGGAGGTATTTCACTATTATGTCTCAAAACTATGGGATTGCCCCGGGCCTGGAACATTATGCTGCCATGGCAGACCTTCTTGGTCGTGCAGGAGAGTTGAATGAAGCCTATAATTTAATCTCCAATATGCACAGACCTCCAGGAAGTGTTTGGATAACACTGCTTTCTGCTTGTAGAGTGCACAAGGATGTTCACTTGGCTGAAAAGGTTGCAGAAAGGATATTTGAGGTTGATCCAGAAAACACCGGGGCCTATATAATTATGTCTAATCTATATATGGTTGCAAGGAAATGGAAAGATGCAGCAAGGTTGTGGATCTTCTTGAGGGATAAGGGCATAAAGAAACAACCCGGCTGCAGCTGGATTGAAGTCAAAAGCACAACACACTCATTTGTATCAGGGGATAAATCTCATCCATGTTATTACGAAATTAAACAATATCTTAGTGTTCTACTAAAGAAGATGGAACAGGAAGGATACATACCTGATACTAATGAGGTGCCCCATGATGTTGAAGAGGAGCAAAAGAAATATTCGTTGTATAATCACAGTGAGAGACTAGCCATAGCTTTTGGCATCATTAGCACCCCAGGAGGTACAACGATTCGAGTAATAAAAAACATTCGGGTCTGTGCAGACTGCCACACAGCCATAAAACTTATATCAAAAATAGTTGACAGAGAAATAATTGTCCGGGATAACAGCCGCTTTCACCATTTTAAAGATGGGAAATGTTCATGTGGAGATTATTGGTAGCACCCAAAACTCATCCCATCCAGTTGAAGGGTTGAATTCTCAATGTCCCAACATATAGGAATGGGGTAGGAGATCATTTTCTACGAAAACTTCTGCTTGCAGAAATAAACATGTAGGAAAGAAGTTCTCGAGGTGGCAGACATAGCCTGGCTTTGGACACCCTGAAGACTAATGGTTCATGTAAACCAAGTCGAACATTATTTTTCTATCAAACCATATGAAAAGAGGAAAAGAAACAAGCCTATCCTCTCTGAACATCAATTAGCCCTATATGAAAAGTTTACCAAATGTAATGGTGGTTGCATTTTAAATCAAACATGTTTGACAAGATAAACATGTTTGGTGATAGAGTGGCCTTTTGTGCATGTTATAGGCGCAAACTTGACGTCGTTGTTTGGTGATAAGAGTGCCCTTTTCCTAGTTACTCTTTTGGGTGATGGGCTTGTGGTTGGCCCTCCTATTTCTTTATAGGTTTGGGAAACTCATTGTGAGCATTTCCTGAAATTAACAGTTATAAGTATGCCTTCTAAAGATGATTTATCACCTAAGGAAGATGAAGGCAACTTATAATGATGTGAGAGACCTTTTAGAGAACTTTCATCAAATACTTGGTACACTTTATAAATTCATCCCTAATTTGTTTCAAAACGACAATTTCTTTTCAATTATTCACCAACATTATCACAAAACAAATCCACAGTAACAAAATCAACAAACATAAAACTATTTAACAATAAAATTTGAAGCTGAAAAAATAAACCTAAGAGAGAGCATGAATGACCAACCTCGAGATGGTAAACCCAAAATAATGGAAGCAATTGGTGGAAGAAAAAATGAAGATGACGAATGACATTAACAGAAGAACAAAATGACAGCAGAGAAGCAACAAAGAAGAACGATAGGGGAGGGGGGCTTCGGTTTTATGGTTTAAATTGAAAGGAAAACGACATAAGAACAAAATGATAGTAGAGGAGCAATGAAGAAGAATGAAAGGGGAGGGGGGTTCAGTTTTCTAGTTTTAATTGGTAGGAAAATGAGGAAGAATGACAGGGGAGGGGGGTTTAGGTTTTATGGTTTAAATTGGAAGGGAAACGAATACTGATGTCGTTTGAATTTACCTACAAATTGATAGTTCTGTAGGTAAATTACCGATGAAAACACCATTCTGTTGGTAAATTCCTGATAGAACAAAGTTTCGGTAGGGAATTTCCCTACGAAATGATAATTACCTACGGAAATTTTTTTTCTGTCAGCAAACTTCGGACGTAATTTTTACTGAGAATTATTGTTACATATTTTTCCAATGACTTTTACTATTCCGTCACTACATTCCGTCAGTAAAGTTTGGTAGAAAAATTCCCTCATCTTTTAACGATGACAACACCAATTTTTTCAATAAATTTACCTACATAAATTAATTTATGTCGCTGATTTAATTACTACATAATTTTTTCTATAGGAAATTTTCCGTCAATAATTTTCAATTTTCATATAGCGATTAAAGTGATATTAGTTTTTAGAAATCAAAATATGAATAAGTTTGATAATTATTTCATTACGGTCGAGATTAAATCCTGTCCTATTTTTCCAACAAACTTAAGTCTAATATAGTCAATGTAGCATGATGGTATTAGTCTAATTATCGAGCCTATGTATTATACACCAAACTAGACTTTTTGGTCTTTAGAAATTAGAAGTATATACTATTGTCTAAACTAAGCATTCTTCGAGCCAAATTTGAAAGCTGTAGTTTCGACTTGTGAAAATTTAAGTTCGTGAGTATTAAGGTCATCCCCAAGACTTGAGATCCGAACATTATATTTTTTGCCATCCTTTTGTTGTCATAAGTCACATCCATAAACAGGTAGAAGAATAAAAGTTCATTTGATACTTTGTTTATGGAATTCACATTTCCCCGTCATATATATCCAAAAGATGCGTTGTTTTTTATTTTAATTAATGACAACCCTCAAAGATGTATAAACCGTTATTATATATCCTAATGCATTTTCATTAGTTACAAAATTAGAATATCGGCATGCATAAACAAAGGATCACGATGCAGTCCTGTGAATCATACTGCAATAGCAAGGCTATGAGAACTGCTGTTTCTTTTTGTTTTTAATTTATTTCCTCTTTTTTTAAGTTTTAAAAAATCAAATCATTAAGGTTCTTTTATATTAACATTGTTCATAGTTTGACGATCTTCCTCACAAGTCCACTACTTTGTTATTTCATGATTAGAAAAGATACATACTCACGTTTACTTCTGCATGTCATATTCAATTATATTACTTAATTAGACTTCTAATGAACATATCTAAAGATATTAATTTTTTATTGTATTATCCAAATCCAGACAAGAAATCTGGAGTTGTCCTAGTACGTATCTGGCATAACAAAGAATATAAAATCAAAGACAAGCAACTGATCAACACATAATGAATAGTTGTTTCTCTAACATGAGTTGTAACTATCCAAAAAGGTAGCTAGCTAGCTTCTTCAAGTTATTACGTAATATTATTCTTATATGCAACCCTCTCTCTTTAACTTTTCTAAGTGTCCTGTGTCTTCGTCTTGAATTATTGTAAAACCCACAAGAGTTTTTCATTAGGATATAATAATAGCAAATTCAAACAGTGAAAATGTCCGCCTGAAATAATCTTTCTAGACAACTGATAATACCAATAGTAGCTCAAATATAAAATGGACCTCATTGGCTTAATACTATATATATATATGTTTTATTTGCTATAGTCGGAAGTACGATAATAATAATTAACTACTTCAAGTCAACACTTGCTGATTACACTAATCATATTTCAAAGTGTAGTAGGATCGGCTTTCGATTATTTATGATATGTCCAATTAGGTAAGGACATAAATATTCATATGAGGGAAAAAAAAAAAAGGCGTTGTTTGCAACGGCATATGGAGATCCACAAAAAAGGAAAAAAAAAAAAGAGTCGAACGTTGTTTCTTATCGGTAGGCGAAATAAGCTATGGTACGTTGTTCTAGAGACCCTTGCCATGTCAAACTCCTTTCACTTCCGAGGTTTCCTGAAAGAGATTAACAACAACAAACAAGTATTAAAGTTGTATGTAACTAGTTTTGGCAACCTTAAATTGCATTGTTACGCGCAGACGGCTAAACGCCATCTCTCCATCGGAACAACCACAAATGTACACCCAGTTTCTTTAGATATGCACGTTTTTCTATCACAAGACAAGAAGAAAATAACAAGACTGAGCATTAAATAGTAAGAAGGAAATGGTGCTAACACCTTAAGAGGGGGAATGCGTATAACAGACGGATTAATTGTGATTAAAGACAATTTGTTAGATTTATGATTCTCTAAACAAAAATCAAATGAAGCTCAAACAAGTATTTTAATGAAAATTTTGTTATTTTAAATTTTCTAATACAAGTAAAAAAAAATCTAAAATTGGATATGATTGAAATATAGGTAATTTAAGTCGGAAGAACCAATACTTTTAGCTCAATAGGTACATGTAAAAGAGGCTATGACATGGTATATAATTGAGCAACAACGCTAACTTTTCAATCTCACCGTTTAACTAAGGAAATAGTTTCTTCATTTCGTTATTACAGTATTTTGTAGCATATTCATATATTAAATAAAAAAACTTAAGAAACTATATAATATCTTGAAATGTTTGGGTATATCGATAAAACAGTAACCAGATTAAAAGTATATAATCTTTTTGTTCATAAGAGATGTGCTAACATTTAGGAGTAAGAGTAGCAACTAATTTTAAGACTTAAAATCATGGGATGCGAGTCCCTTTATTTAAAAATAATAAACTCTTAGTTATCCAATATATTTCATTAGCATTCACGGGTGCTTGGATGCGTAGCAATTAAGCATGCTGTTTCATCAGCACACAAGTATAGGTAAAAGGTTAACCGTGGAAAAAATGTTATATAACTTTTACTGTTAAAACTCCAACTCCAACTCCAACTCCAACGAGTTTGTGTTTTCCGTCACATTGTAATGCAAAGATTATATCTTACAAAAATTTTAATGTGATTAGGCTTCAGGTGTATAACCTAATCATTTAATATCTCGTGTTTACATTATAATTTCGTATTTAGAGAGAAGGATTACAAGATATTTGAACAAGCAATAGTGGGGCGTCGAAGCTAAAGTAAGAGGCATTGTCCTGACATGTGAAGATAGCTAGTTGCAAGGAAAAATGTTAAGACGTTGATTGTACTACATTCCAACTACTTGATACAAAAACCTTGGTGATACTACCGGTGTTGGTGTTCGTTTTGTCTCGTCTCTCTCTCCTCAGCCCATCCCCCTATTTAACTCTTTCCTTCAATTTGATCCACATCACCTCTATCACACAGCTATCTGCAATGTTCTTTTACTAGTACTATGGCTGCTGAACTTGGCCTTCTCTCCTTGAACCAACTCCAAAAACTAGCTCAATCCCAACAAAATCAGCACCAACATCATCAACCAAGCCCTGGTATGCACTCTGGTGTCTGGATGTGGAACCCTACACAAACTCAAGAAGATGACGAGTCATGGGAAGTTAGGGCTTTTGCAGAGGACACAGGTAATGTTATGGGCACCACTTGGCCACCAAGGTCTTACACTTGCACCTTCTGTAGAAGGGAATTCCGGTCAGCTCAAGCCCTAGGTGGTCACATGAATGTTCACCGCCGTGACCGAGCAAGGCTTCACCAATCTCAGGTTCCGAGTTCAGTCAACACCAACTCGTCATCAACATCCACCTCTGCATCTCCTTTCACTATCCCAACCCAAGAATTTTCCACAAGTGCCGGTCTCTCCTTACTCTGTCAATTTCCTTACAACCAAGGTCGGGTTATGCCCTCCGCAAACATGAATGCATGTGCTCTTGACTCTCCTTCAACTCTTCTCTCTATGTCACAATATCCACGCTCCATCATGGTTGGACAATCTCTTGATTTTTCGGTACAGCCCCAGATGGCGACGAGTTCTTGCCATTTATACTATAATAAGGCTGAAACCTCAACGTCCGTCGATTACAGCAGTGACATCAACGGCATTAACAACTGCAAGGAATTAAGAAATCATGAAGAGCTTGATCTAGAGCTCAGGCTAGGACATAGTCGACCAACAACATCGTCATCATCGTAGGGGATAAGAAAGCTTAGTGTGAGAGCATGATTTGTTTGGCAGTGCTGGTGTCTGAACGGAAAGGGAGTGTCGTTACTTTGTAAGAATGAGCCTATTTTTGTCATACACTACCCCTGTGAGAATTTCTTTTATTTTTCTCTTTTAAATCAATCACAGATAATTTCCAGTACCATTTGTGAAAGTCTTTCCGAGAGTTAAGCTGCCATGGTAAAGTAAAAAAGTAAACAAAATAAAAATGGAGGACAGTAGCAAAGAAAAAGGATATTACCATTTTTAAGTTGTGAAAAGGACGTTCTTTTATAATTTGATGAAGAATAAATGAAACAAAGATTCATTATCATTATGACAAAGTTTTGTGTGATCATCAACGGGAAATAAAGTTGTCATTGCTCTGTCATTTTCTGTTACAAAGCTCTGTATAAAGTCTGTCTCTGGGCATATATTTCCGTGGGGATTATTTCTTTTCAACTCTGTCCTAGGCATCAAGAACTCTTCTTTGCACAAAAGTTAAATGTCATTTAAGTTTTTTTTCGATTTCTTAAAATCACTTTTAAATTTGATAATAAAGAAAGAAACAACATATGTACATGATGCAATTATGTATTGACGAGGAAATTAGCTAATTCCATGAAGATTTCACGTCATTTAATGAATTGGTGTTCTTCAGACTAATGTGTCTATCTTGCTGGTACACCAAGATAACTCCCAGCAGTGTAATTGTTTCCATTTCCAAAAGGATCGACTATGTAAATTTTGATATGTTCTCTATATGAATTTTAATTTTTTGTATAGGGCGATATATAACTGCTTATAAGGATTTGTGTGGCAACACTATCCAACTCTTCCATTGGGGTCCTTTTTCTTTTCTCGTTTACTTAAAAACATCGAATGGAGTGTCTGGAGTATTTACGAAAACAATGGTTCCTTAACCATCTTATATATATATATATATGGATATTGTAGCTATGAAATATCCTTCACAGTTTTTTTCAGTGAATATGAATAAACATATCAACACAAAGCCGAAATGTTCGACTATTATCGCGTTGAGTTTTGTGCAAGTTAACTCGAATATCATACAATAATGGGAAAATATATTTTCTTTCATTGAAAATTTACGATTCAACGTTAGAGCTGGTTTTATAAAAAACTTTCACCTTCATTAGGATTCAAGTCTTAGAGCTGATGATGGTATATGATCGCCTTCATAGATTAGCAAATAACAATATGAACCATATTGAAAAAAATTCAACCAGAATATTTATATATACTAAAAAAAAAAAAAGAATGAAGGAGCTTCTCTCTTATATATATTATGGTTAATTGTCCACCGATTAATATACTATTCAAACATTTCCAGCGAGTTGACTCTGTTGACATCACTTTTGTGCTTTGGTAGTAATGACATGGTCAACCTTTTTCAATTCTTGATCAATTTGCATAGATGTATAAGAGAAGCAACGTAGCTAGCGACAAAAATGAGGATTTCTTTGTGAATTACTTGACAGTGTCTTGTAACTTCATTGCGCAAAGATGCAAAGACAAACAAAATTAATTCTAAAAATTAATATAGGAAATTAAGATTCTATAAGTGTTAGATAAATACACCCATTGTAATATGTGTTGTAATTTTAGGGTAGTATAGGTATTTATAATTGTTAAATAGGTATGAAGTTAGTATACGTTAATAACAAAAGACCATAAGAATTAAGAAAATTCTGACTAGAATTACAAAAAAAAATTAAATGAGTTTTTGATATAAATTTTTTAAGAGTTCATAAAATTACTAAAAAATATATTTCAAATTTATTTCATAAACTTTCCAAACAATCGCTGAGATTTGATTAACTTTATCATAATAAATTTGGGAATTTAGTCAATAGGTGAAATATGATTAAAAAATTTATAACTTTGTAGCCAAATTTTCAATTAGTAAAGATCATAAGAGAATCACAATATATGAAAGAAAGAATAAAAATCTATCAAGGTCTTAAAGAATTAAAATCTTAAAAAATATACTTATTTTTTTGAATTTTTATATCAATTATATTTAAGTTCTTAGATCTTTTTTTTATCACTCAAACTTTTGAAAAAGTATCATATAAATAAACTTCGTGTTAGATGGAAAATTTAATCATGTTTAAGAACATAAGTAAATTTGACATAAAAGTTTGGGGATTTAAACAAAATTTTCTTAATATAAAATTTACATTTTATGGATACTATACATTACATATTAAATTAGAGATCAAGTGACTAGATTAAATATTTTTATTTTATACAACTGATTTGGAATGACTATATGTTTCAAAAGGAATTAAATATCAATCCTTTAATTAGGTTAAAACTTGCACTCCCGAATAATGAGTAGATCACGCCTTATGTAGTCTGGAATGGAGACATTGTTTTCCTGAGGCTTTTGTGCATAATTTACCTCATGCTCATAATGATCATTACCCAGTTTTAGTTTCGTTTGAGAAAAGGTTTGCTGCTAAACGTTCTGTCAGGCCCTTTCGTTTTGAAGCTGCATGACAAACCCATTATTCATTTTCTCAGGTCCTCCTTGCTAGTTGGAATAATGATATTGGGTTGCACTCTAATCTTCACAATGTCCAACTTACTCTTCAGCATTGCAATTCACAAACATTTAGGAATATTTTTAAAAGGAAACATGTTCTGTTAGCTCGCCTCAGTGGCACTCAGAGAGCGTTGGAATGTACTCCCAATCTATTTCTTTTTGTCTTGAAAAAAAAGTTGAGTGCTGAGTATAATGAGGTCCTTAATCAAGAGGAATTGTTGTGGTTTCAAAAATCGAGAGAGA
>JANZXP010000005.1:13638076-13658177 GCA_027576715.1 Erythroxylum flavicans
GCGGAAGTTCATGGCTGCATTGATCCGATCGTCCACGATTTTTTCTAGGGCTGCCAGAACGGGTGGATCTCAATTTTCTCCGCTGTTAGAGACCGTTGCAAATGATCTCTTCTCGCCTTCTCAGTCGCACGTTGCAGACGTGTCGAAGACTCCAAAGCAACGACAAACGTTGCGTTTTGGGGAGCTGCTGGACTCAACGCTAACCAAAGCGCGTGGGCCACAGAGATAGGCTCATGGAGCTAGCCCAGCCACGGTCACGCCAACAAAAGGGAAGGCCACAAGCTCGTTAGGGGCTGGCCTAGTAAGATTAACTCCTTCCCCCAGCAAGGCTCCTAGCCCACTAATGCCAAGTCCCTTTCAGCCCGACACTGGTCGGAAACATACCCAGGTCCAATTATCGGACCATAGTGCAGTATTGTACGTTCAGCCCTCGACTGCAGCGAACGAGGTCAACATGGGAAACCCTAGCCAACTGAGGGCGGACCTTGTGGACTCTCCCGAGCATGGTCCAACACCTGGGTTGGACGGTACCCTACCACCCTCAGAACCCCCAGATCTGCCAATCGGAGTGACCAGTATGGAGGGTATTTCGACAGACCCGGTTTTCGAAGAAGACTCCATGCACAGGAAGGGAAGCTAATTCCCTCTGTGTGTAGGTTTTTGTATATTTTTAGGTTATGATGTCTATCCTCATCTGGAATTGTCAAAAGGCCGGAGGTAAACGTTTTCTAGTCATACTCCGGAACCATATCAAAGAGTACCGATCGGGAATTCTGATACTTGTGGAAAAGAGGATTAGTGGCCAGCGCGCGCAAGTCGTTATCAACAAACTAGGTTTTGACTACTCATTCAGTGTCGAAGCCGACATCTGGATTTTATGGTAAAAGGAGATTCAAGTTACGATAGAGGTTGTGCACAAACAACTCATTCATACCAATATTCAACAGGATAACCAATCCTTCGAGTTCACAGCCATTTACGGTAGCCCCCAACGGAATAACCAAAAATTCCTATGGCAACTGTTATGAACGTTAAGTCGATCTATTACGCGGCCATGGTTAGTTGGGGGCGACTTCAACGCAAAATTGAATATTGTGGATAAACAGGACGGGTCACCTCACTCAATGGTGGTTAGCAAAGAATATAATGAGTGGGTCCATGAAAGCGGTTGATTTCATTGGCTCGTGGTTTACTTGGAAGCGCGACCAAGTCCAAACTCGACTCGATCGAGTTTTTTGTTCGACAGATTGGTGGGAGATTTTTTCGCAAACAGTCAATCATCATTTACCATTCATGGAGTCTGATCATCGGCCGATGCTAGTGCAATTTCACCAACCCGTGGTGTATAATGATCATCAACCACTAACTATACAGTGGGAGCTCTTTTAGGCCAGATGATTGAGAAAAGAAGTCACATTATCTTTTATGCTTTTAGTACATTGGATGCTACGTAGTTCAATTATTCTACAACTGAGAAAGAGCTTTTAGCAATTGTTTTTGCTTTAGATAAATTTATATCTTATTTACTTGGCTCTAAAGTTATTGTTTATTCTGATCATACAGCATTGAAATATCTTCTGGCATTGAAGGAGTCCAAACTGAGGCTAATATGATGGCTTCTGCTACTTCAAGAGTTTGATTTGACAATAAAGGATCGAAAAGTTACGGAAACTTCAGTAGCTGACCACTTGAGTAGGTTGGTAAGAGATGAAGATATTTTACCTATTTCCAAAACTTTTCCTGATGAGCAATTATTCCAAACGAAACGTATGGTTCCATAGTACACTAACTTGGTAAATTATTTAGTTAATGGAAGTTTACCTTATTACATAAATAAGTCTAGGAAGGAAAAGATAAGAAATGAGGCAAAATATTATGTGTGGGATGAACCGTTCTCATGGAAGTTCTGCTCTGATCAAATTATAATGCATTGTGTGCCAGAAAATGAACAAAATTTTGTCTTAGCTTTTTATCACAAATATGTATATGGAGGTCACTTTGGCCCTAAAAGAACTACTAGAAAAGTTTTGGATAGTTGATTATATTGGGAGACTTTATTTAAAGATTCTTATGTGTTTTGTAAAAGTTGTGACAAATGTCAAAAGACAAGTACATTATCTCATCGGAATGAAATGCCTCAACCTCCAATTCTTATAGTTGAAATATTTGATGTATGGGGTATTGATTTTAGAGGGCCCCTTCCCTTCATCTTGTGGATTTTCTTACATACTTTTGGCTATTGATTACGTTTCCAAATAGGTGGTAGCAAAAACTACTAGAATTGACGATTCTGCAACTGTTGTAGGGTTTATATAAACTAACATTTTTAATACATTTGGAATCCAACGTGCCATAATTAGTGATCAAGTCATTTTTGCAATAAAGTTGTGGAAACGCTATTTAGAAAGTATGGAATGTATCATTGAGTATCCACCGCCTACCATCTGCAAATGAATGGACAAACAGAAGTATCGAATAGAGTGGTGAAATCCATCTTAGAAAGGATTGTGAATCCTAGTCAAAAGGATTGGAGTTTACGACTGGATGACGCTGTGTGGGCATATTGTATAACTTACAAGACACTGATAGGAATGTCTCCTTATCGATTAGTTTTCGGTAAAGTTTGCCATCTATCGGTGGAAATTGAACATAGAGCCTATTGGGCACTGCAACATTGCAACATGGATTTGGTGAAAGCTAAAGAGGAAAGGAAGTTACAACCACAAGAGCTAGAGGAAATAAGGTTGGATGCTTACGAAAATTTGAAAATTTACAAAGAGAAAACCAAGTTGTTCCCCGATAATATGATTTTGAGGAAACAATTTGAGGTAGGAAAAAAAGTGTTATTGTATAATTCTCAATTAAAGCTTATGTCAGGTAAGTTACGATCTAGATGGCTTGGTCCATTTGTTATTGCTAATATCTTTTCTCATGGTGCAGTGGAAATAAAGAGTTTAAAGACTGGAAAGATTTTTAAGGTTAATGGACATAGAATGAAACCATTCTAAGAGGAGACGACGATTTCTAGTGGAATGAACATTGATTTGGAACTTCCATCATATGAAAAAGTTTGAGAAGAACCGGCCTCATCGAGCATAATAACGTTAAACAATTATGCTTTTTAGGAGATAACTCAAAATATGATAGTTTTATTTTATTTTGTTTTAGTTCTTTCTAGGATGCATTTGTTTGTTTTTGAAACATAGATTATTGGTAAAAAAAAATCTAGACTATTAAATCTCAAAAGATGAGATCTCGCCTTATGCGATTTAGTGTTCTGGAATGAGGACTTTAAAATTTTAGACTACTAAATCTCATAAGACGAGACCTCGTCTTATGCGATTTAGTATTCTGGAATTCCATATGATTATATCTTATAAGGCGAGATCTCGTCTTATGCGATTTAGTGTTCCAGATTAATACTCTAACATTAAAAAAATTTTAAAATTAAATTAAAAATTAAAAAAAAATGCAACTTGTTCTCTGTTATTTCCATTTTTTACTTTATTTATTTGTTTTTTAATTTTTTTAGAAAACCTAATCTATTATTTCTTCTTTGCAGGAAATCATCTGTTTCTACTCCATGATTTCTCCCAGTGCCGCACCATACCCCAAAGCTCAGCAGACAGCAACACACTCACGCCACCCAGCAGCAACTAAACCCACACCATCGACGCACCAGTGGCTCTCTCCCTGCAGTCTACGCACACAGCCCTCCCCACTGTACACCACTTACGTAGCCCTCACCAGCACCAGCTACCGTCTCCCACATAGTCTCCACACCCACGCCGCAGCCCTCACAAGCACTAGCAGCCTCCCAGCGCTGCACCATCGCCAACATTCACCATTAAAGCAACCTCACACGCCACTCTCTCACACACACGTAGATAGCCATCCTCACAACACCACAGCCTCACCAACCCATGCCCACGCCGTAGCCCTCACCAGCACCAGCAGCCGTCCAGCGCTGCACCATCACCAACATTCACCAGCAAAGCATCCTCACACGCCACTCTCTCACACACACGTAGACAGCCATCCTCACAATGCCACAACCTCACCAACCCATGCCACAACACAATGCAGTCCTAATCCTTCACTAACACACCAACAACCAACCAAGCACAACAGCAATGCATCCACGCCCCAATTTTATTATTATTATTATTTTTTAAAGTTGTATTTTTACTCTTTTTTATTATTTTTTATTTTTCATTCTTATACTTACTTTTAGTTAATCTTTCTTTTAGTTAATTTCAATTATTATTTAGTTATTAATAATTTTTCAAATAATTTTTATTTATTTTGTTTAGTATAATGGGGCGTTCTAAGGCTACTACCAAGACCGCAGCAAAAGACAACTCACCAATAAATGCTAAATCTACTGAAAGCTCTAAAGCCAGTAATAAAAGGAAGTGTGTGCGGATTGTGAAAAATACTTCGGTTCTACCATCTACTGAGTCGGATTTACGAGGATGTCTTGCTTTCAACACTAAAGAGCGAAGACAATGATACATTGTTATTAAAACTCGACAAATTATTGCGTGTAAGTATGTACACTACCCTTCCCTAGCATAATTGGATATTAAGGAAAATTTTGACTATCTGATTATCGATATGAGTTGGAAGTACTTTGCATTGATTAGTCGTCCTGTTTTTATTGAACTAATTAGGGAGTTCTACACTACTTTTAAATTTGACAAATTGGACAAATTTACTTTAAGTAGTCCTAATGTGATTCAATACAAAGAGTCGAATTCAAACAGAGTGTCACTGAGTTCAATTTAGCCTTAGGGTTAATAGATGAAGATTATGCTAATTCGACTCCTTATAAAGAATCTATTGTGGACTATGGTGAGTTCAACTCTTTTCAAGCATGGAAATAGATGTCTTCTGACCCTTTTCTTTATAATCCCAGTCAATCCAATGGTAGTGATCTTAATAAAATGGGGTGGATTTATATGCAATGTTTCTTAGCCTTTAGTTATTCCAGCTAAAAGGCCACTGCATGTACTTATACTAAGGCTAAATTATTCTTTATTTGGTGTATGGTGAGTAAAGTGTGTGTCAATTTAGGTACTTGGTTAACGATGCAATTTAACACTGTTTTATCATCAAACAAACATTAATGTCTCAGTTCTGTTATCACTCATTTGGCTATTAATTTGAATTTTCTTGATTTGACTGACATCAATATGCATATAGTCTGTAAGGTGGAACTTTTGGATAGAATTTGTTTAAGCAGGATTGGTGTCATTGAAAAAAAATAGAGAACATTTCACGATTGCACCGAGAGGTTCATCATCAAGACAATAAGAGAATAGTACCATTTGTCCAATTTTATATCTTCCGGCTTCACAAATTTGACAGGATTATCATTCTCAGTTGGATAGTTTAGAAAGCAAAATTTCAAAAATGGAGAAAATTTTGGATGCTCTACATCAATTCATGGGAGTTATACCTCCATCCCCTCCCACACTATAGTGCACACCCTTTCCATTGCTCACTTCTTAGGGGAGTCCTCTAATCTTTATTTTCTTTGATTATCTTTATTGAGTTGTGAGTATCTTATACATACATTAGGGATAATGTATCATTTAGGTGTGGGGGAGGAAATCTTTATATTATGATGAACTTTGTGATTTTGTTTGGACTCATGATATATTGAATTATATATTAATTATTCCTTATGATAGCTTCATAATATTATGATTGTTGTTCACGAATAATTCTTAAGTTATGACACATTTTTGGTTTAATATCATGAGTGAGACGAGCATGATTAGGCTTTTCATCAATTATTTCAAATATCTCATTGATTTTATTGAATGAAAGTGTGCAAGACTTGATGCATTTTTTGACACTTACGTGAGCTTTGAGCCTAAGAGCATTCATCACATATGTGCTCATATATATTTTTGTCGTGTGTCATCAAACATAGCTTGTCTATGTTAGACCTTGCTTTTGAATACATGTTGACCACAATTTTGATGAATTTGTGTATAAAGATGATGAGGGCATTTAGGATAAGCATTTTTTTACTTAAACAAGCCTACCTTAATTTTTATCCCTAGAAAAACAATTTGAGCCTTAACCTTTCTTTTCTTGCATAATAACCTTGTTACAAGCTAAATTTACCCTTTTTATTGTTGATAGCCTTAATAATTTTGAACCCCTTAAATTGAAGGAATTGTATCGAGCTTATTTGCATAAGATTTTGGTTATTTCTATGAAAAGTTAATTAGAAAATTCAAGTTGCATTGTTTTAATTTCTTATGGAATGGAGGAGAATTAAAAAAACAAAAAACCTCCTCTTTGATATTTTTGTTAAAAAAGAGAAAAAAAGAAAGAAAAGAAAAGATAAAGAGATTGAAAGAGATGTCATTTGAACCAAGTGAATTTTGATTTAAGTTGAAACTTGTGTCGATAAGTTCGTATGATTCCCTTCAATTTATTTAGCCAAAAAGTTCCTTTTGTGATACCATACCTAAGCCGAGTTACAACCCTTATAAAGCCCCTTTGATTTATACATTAGGTTCATTTTTTTTAGTGATGGAGATATGATTCTTGAGCAAGTTTATGGAAATAACTCACTATGTTTTGATTTGAGAGCTTAATGAACCCTAAACACTTTTAACGTATAAAGTAAAATCCTTATGAGGATGTCAAGTCTTGTTCATTTGATTTTGATAGAATTAATGAGATGCTATGTTTTAACAATATGTCCTATAAATGCTCATTCTCTCAATTGTTATTTTATCTTAACTCTTAAATGTGAATTAACTTTTGGATATTTTTGGATGACATGAAAGGAGATGAGAGGTTATTATGAAGATGATTAATTTATTGAATTGATGTACACTTGAGGATAAGAAAAAGTCCGGTGTGGGGGAATTTGCTGAGATCTTATCTTGACATTTTATTTGATATTATCTCATTTGTTTTAGACTTATTTTGGTGCTTAAATATCGAAATTAATGTTTTTTTATTTTAGGAGATAAAAAGTAAAGATTGCATCAAATTGGGACTCTGTTGATGATAATCACAAATTTTGGATAAAGTGAAGAGATTGTTGCAGTGGATAAGGCTAATCACTTGAAGAGTTGGAGTTCGACTAGAAGACTTCCCCTTATCTTTATCATGAAGGAGTTTGATTTTGAATTCGCTTTAGATAGACATCTTTACAACTTAAAGTTAAATTAGGATTATATTAGAAAACCTTATAAAAGAGATGTTTCTCAAAACAGAAAAAGGTTCTCTCTTCTTCTATTTTTCACAATTCTTTATCTTTCTTCTATTTTTGTTATTGGAGAAAAAGCCATGCGTGACTAAACTCATCATTCTGATTCAAGGGGATTCAATAATCTAATTGTAAACTTGTGAGGTTTTGTGTTCTCAACTTTTATTCATGTTTTAATTCAAGTATTTATTATTTCGAGTTCTTATATTTCATAAATGATTGATATTTAATTAATCTAACAATTTAATTTAATATTAGTTATTCTATCGCTATGCATGAATTCAATGATCCGTAATTGTCATGAAGGACAAGTAACAAATAGGTTATTTATGAATTTTCATATTTAACTTATGATAAACAAGAAACTAAATTGAATAGTTGCAGCTATCTCGATTATTTAATTTAGGGTTTAGTATTTTTCATGGAGAGTATTGCTATCATTCAGCTATCTCGACTATTTAATTTAGGGTTTAGTCTTTTTCATGAAGCGTATTGCTGTCATTTATCTGATATGGAATGCTATCACCCCCAGTCAATAGATGATAAGTTTTGGTTTAGATGCTGGGTTTGAACTAATAAATTTAGGAAAATTTGAGACTAATTATAGCTATCCTAATATATTTCGGACTAATTGCTTGAATCGTGAAAATATTCTTTTTGAACTAATGATCAATGTTACTATTAGATGAGATCTTTCCCCTGAATTGGAGTTTGGTAATCTTGACTTTCTTAATTTTAAATTCAGTTGATTTAATTTATTTTCGTCTTAATTTTTGTTAATAAGTTATTTAATAAAACCCCCCCCCCCCATTTAATTTTATTGCGTGAAATTAAGAAACTAGTATTCAGTTCTTTAGGGATTCAACATTGTTCTACAACTACTACAAAAGTTTAAAACATTGGTGTTATTTTAGAGGTTTCGATAACCCGACTAGATCCTCCTTCTTTGGTGGTGTCGTCCATTTATTTACTTCCTTCAATTCTTTTTCTAGCTTTCCCCTTATCAATTCCATCAGTGTAAGCTATGCTTCCAGTTGCTCGATCATGTCTACAACTTCATTCAGTTTAGTTTCCTTGGATTTCCTCGTAGCTTTGATCAGGAATGGGATCGATGGTTAGTAGTTTTTTCTATCTCAAACAAATTGTACCTTTCCAGTAGAGAGCCTTCCTTATTCTCTTGCACCTCTGCCTTCCCCTTGTTCCTGAATGGATTTGGCTTTCATTGTTCTAAAATGGGTAGGGATTCTTAGGTTGACGCTTCTGTGCTGTTGGTAATTCTGGTTCACTTTGAAAGACATTCTTATCAAACCTTGTTCTTGTCCTTCCCTTTATTGTCTTCAGCTTGGTGTGATTCCACCTCAGGTGCTTATGTGATGGCCATGATTTGTTCTTTCGGATGGGACTTGGTGTTACTTGGAAGGGTGCATTTTAGGCTGCTATTGCTTATGCCAACGGACCTATTTGGACCTCTAGGTTATGTATCGAGGAGGTGTGATTCTTTGTAACTTACTCAAACTTGATGTCAAGCCTCTTATGTGTATCCTCCATACCACCAATTTTATCTAAAATTTTGTCCAATTTGGATTCGATTGAACTCGGTTTGTCTTGCTAGAAGCCTGGTGGTCCTTGAGATCCAAATTGTCCTCCAGCATTGTTTGATTAAGAGAAGTTTGGGTAATTTTTCCACCTAGGGTGTTGGAGTAGGGATTGTTTCCCCCTCCTCGACCATATTAGGTCCCCATATAGTTTACTTTCTCTAATCCATTATCCTTCATTAAGAAGTAATCTACTATATAATGATCCATCTACCCACAAAGCTCACACTTTAATTCAACAACTTTTACTGTATTTGACGATGAAGCCTTCATGTTGTTTAGCTGTCAAGTTAAATTATCAATTTTAGCCTACATTTATGTCATTTGATCGACAACTACAACTCCTTTTTCCTCACAAAAAGCTGCGGGTTGTCTACTCTACTCGTTCATCTATAAATAACTATTACTCTTCATTTCTTCTAACAACTCTTCTGCTTCATCTACCTTCTTCCCCATAAGTGATCCTCCTGAAGCTGTATCAATTGTGCCTTTTGTACGTGGGGCTACTCCATTGTAGAATGTTTGCAAAAGAAATTCTTTTGGTAGGTTATAATGTGGACATTTTCTTTACAAGTCTGTATATCGTTCCCACACTTCATAAATCGATTCCCCATCACCCTACTAAAATTTTGTGATCTCCTTGATAATCTTCATAGTCTTGGTAAGGGGAAAGAACTGATCTAAGAAGGCCCGAACTAATTGGTCTCGAGTGGTGACATTAATCGGGTTGAGGGAATGGTACCAAGCTTTTGCTCTATCCCTTAAGGTAAAAAGGAAGAGTCTTACTCTTACAACATCCTCTGACATCTGATGATAACAGAAGGAATCATAGATTTCAAAGAAATTGACAATATATGCGTTCGACTCTTCATTCATGAATCTATAAAATTGCACATTTTGTTGAAGCATATTTAGAAAGGTTGGTTTAATTTCAAAGGAAGCTGCTTGCATGGGTGACCTAGCTAAACCTTGATTAGCTGCATTGAAGCTCGATCTTATGAAGTCTATAAGGGTTCTCGGTTGATGCCTTTGGTTCGCTTCTTGATGCAACTATTGCTGAAACTCCTTGGCTATTGTTGCTTTTGCGGTTTCTTCTTCTTCTTCACGTCGAGCTCTTCTAATTAAACATTCTAGATAAATGATGTCAAGCTCTATAGTTTCAGTTATACGACTTGAACTCCCTGTAACTTGCATTCATGTAAGGGCATGGACACACACAGAAAAAATGGGAAGAACACAAAAACTTAAAATTAACTGAAATGCCTTAGACTAAGAGAACTAAACTAATCTTCACCTTCCCCAAAAACGGTACTAAAAACTTGATCGTGTTATTCAAGCTTTAAAATTTATAAGCCCTCAAATACCGCAAGCACACAGATTACGATTGTAGTATGTGAGGTGTTGATCCCATAAGGAGGGGGACTAATCAAATCCTAAACTCTAAGGCTAAAAAGATTTGAAACTAAAAATAAACAATGCAATGAGATGTAAATACGAGAATTGAATTCAATCAATTAAATCAGAATTAAACATGAAGGAATTAACAATTGAGCAACAAGCAAGCATAATGGAATTCAACCAAAGAATTTACCAAGTTATGAGAAAGAGAATTTTATCTATCATTAATACTAACCTAGCTGATTATGTGTTAATGGGATGTCAGTTCTAGACGATCCTAGGGTTGATTACTCTCTCTCGAGTTATAACCATTAAACCATAATTTATAAACCCTAATTGGATTATGAAATTTGTAATCTCTCAATTCACAAATTATCTAAAACCCTAATTAGATCTGAAGCATTCTAATAAACTATCAGAACATTATACGGGATCTCTCTATGCACAATTACCAATATGATTTGTCACAATTTCTATTAAATTACCTAACTTTCATTAATCCGATTTAATTATTTTTCATTCAGTTTACCCTCTCAGTTTATTACCGAATTATGCAAAAATGCAATCAAATCATGACATTCATCTAAATAACATAATCGACTAAATTATCATTAAATCAAAATAAAATCCCAAAGAAGAGTTAGAACATTATCAACATTCTACCATCTATCATAATACAATCCCTCCCAACTTTACACATGAATAAAATTGAAACGAATAGAAAATAGAACTTAGAATGGATGATCTAAGAAGGCAGTAGTGTTGGGAAATGTCCTAATTTGGGAAACATGTCGAAACTGCTTCTTCTTCCTCTTTCTTCCTCTTCCTCCTCTCTTACGGTTTCCAAAAGCGGTTGCATGAAAAAAGCTCTTTTTTTTCTTCTCTTACTATTCTTTAAATAGTCTCTTATGTTTTTGGTAACTTTAGGTCTTTTTCGGGGTCCAAAAGGACCAAAAAGTCCCTTGAAACATGAAGTTCGTAAGTGTCTGCACATCTGCCCGATGTACGGAATGATCATGGCTCACATCTGAACCTTGTGTCACGATCGTGGCATGCAGACCACAATTGTGGCCTATGTTTCGGCTTGAATGTCTCTGAAACTCCTTCGTTCTTCGATATTAATCCTGAAACACTAGCAAACATATCAAGATACCTCAAAAATATAATATTTAAGCTCAAAAGCTTATACACTTAAAACACAAATAATTAACAAACTAATACAATTCTAACCTAAATATATACTAAATGATCGAATTAACGGCTAAACGCATATCAAACTATGCCCTAAAATACTATTGAATTTACACTTATCAATCACACTTAGGCGATTAGATCGCTCCCAACGTTCATAAAGCACAATTTCAGTTGTAGTGCTGGCCTCCGTTACCTTAGGTGGTTCGTCCATCCGGAGAGCATAATCAATGTCCATCCACCCCATATGAAGAAGAATTCTCTCATTCCAAATCTTATGGTTTTCACCCCTTAATTCAAGAATTTCATAATTTGTATCAAAGAAACTAACAGTTTGAATAGGTGCATAAATTAAACATACATGCTACTTATCAATAAATTGAGATTAACAAACTATATATATGTATTACCATTGTAGAACATATCTTAAAAGACGTAAATCAAATAATATAAAAATTGCCTATGGGCTAAATTTTTAATTCAAACATATTTATGCTAAACTTTATGATAAAACTATCAAATTATATAACAATTTCTAATACCTGTGGGTAAATTAGAAAAATAATTTGATATTTTATACTAATTAATTATTCAAATATAATAAAATTTCTTGTGGGATAAAATTTATTATACTAAAATAATTAATTGCAATTACAAGTCTACACTTTATGTGATTAATTATATAAATATATAATTTATATATAATTAGGATTGTTGTGGGTAAGCTCTAATAATTAACCAATAAAAACTATTATTGTGGCTAAGCTCTAATAATTAACCAGTAAAAACTTTTTATCCATAATGATATTCACAATGAAAAATACAGACATAATAGTGGTAGGAAAATCTGCTTCATGTTGAACATTTATTCAAATATAATATCAACTCATAAAATGACCATCATCATAACACACAATCTGGACAAAACGCACAACATAGCATAGCAGCTCACATACACAAGAGTACAGCATCTGGACAAAACGCACAGCATCTTTCACATAAAACGACATAGCACCTGCAAGAACGCTTATATAACTGCGCTCTATCAAGCACACCAAGAATTACCGTAAAATTAGGAATCGAATATCCATTAATTACATAACGTTTGTACCATTTATATGGGGAATACGAACAATTCTCACAGAACTATGTTTCAGTTTCAGCCTTTCAGGGTAAGATACGGGGAGTCGAGTGATGCTACAGATGCTTAACAATTCCCCTATTTATTTTAGTAATAAATGTTAACCAGACACTTTTCTGTTTGCATTAATCTACGGATAGGTTTTTTTACTATGACTAATTATATAATGGGGTCAATAAAGAAAAGCTAAGGAAAAAGTTTACACCCCCCCTTATACTATTCATTTTAAACTTTTTATCTCTGATTTTAGCCTTTCGGAATTTTTCGGGAAATACATTCACGATGTTAAATTGGACAAATTTTGACACGTATCTAATCAACCTGGGACAACGTCCTTTCTGTTTTATAGTTTTTTGAGAAAAGACATGCGTTTAAGATCCGACTTGGCTAGTTTTATTGTCACGAAAACTGCAAGCACATCAAAGTATCAAATATCCATGCAATACAATATGTTCCATCCGTTTTTTCTTTTTCTCTTTTTTGTTTTTTTGTTATGTAGTTAGTAAGGAAATAAATTATAAAAGCAGAATTCAGGAGCATAGGTACAATATACAACAGAAACAAACTGCTTAGACACAAAAGCTGCAGAAAGAGGACATTGCATAAATACGAAAACGTTGCCCCAAAACAAAAGTTGCATCTATTCAGCACATAATTTTGATTTTTGGACTTACGATGTAATTTGAAAGCATGATATTCTTTTTCTTTATGGTTTGTGGATGTCCTTCACATAAAAAGAACCTATGAAGACTTCTTATTTCGGAGTTACATACAGCCTATACTTGGAAAGTTAAAACCAATCCCTCTTGTGGATAAATAGAGTTTGATATTGACACCATCGAAATTGTATTCAAGACACGCTACGAAATTTAATGTGATATAAATTAGTAACCAACAGGAGTACTGTTTTCGCTATCTCTATGAAAAGCACGACATTGCAGTGTGAACTTATAATTTCTGACCACTCCAACCTCTAGATTTATTGATGTGGTCCCAACCAAGTACGATGTATAAATCCAATGGGCCTAAATTGAACGTAGCTACTTATCTGAAATTAACCACATGTCTCGCATGTACTTCGTCCATGACAGTACCGTCCCATTTCACATTGCAGAGATATTCCAACTGGGTAAACCAACCTGCGACTCTGTTAGTGCCCATATCATTAGTTCTTTTGGGTTTTCTCAAGTCCAGTCTTCACTGCTTCGTTAGATGGTGAAGAGCAAATTTTAAAGTATAATATATTGGTAAAGGATGAAACACAGTAAAACTCGACGTTTGAATTACCGGTCATAACAAGCCTCATACATAGAATCATGCCTGATGATGTACGTACATATTATGGTTCGTATCTCAAGGCCACTAACGGCATACTTAATGGTGGTCAACGGTCGGTCCTCTTGTAGTCTGCACCAAGGTTTCTGATGGTATTTTCGTTTTTATTTTTGTTTTTAAATTGCTTTTAAAGGTTTAATTAAATTTTTAGATTTATTTTGTTTTTAGTTTTAATTTTTCTTGTCTTCATAATTTATAAATTTCTTTTTACTTAATACAAAATTTATTATTAAACAATATATTATTTGTTAATATTAAATTACTAATAAATTTTATGAATAATATAATTTGATAATTTAAAATTTTTTTAAAAATTTTCTGATTATTTTAATATATTCTCAAATTAAAATACCCCAATTTTTATAATAGCTATTACGAAACAAATATTTTTAAAATATTTAATTTTTAATCTTTAAATAATAACATTGGTTTCAACAATTAAAGTATGTATTACTAAATCAATATTAGTTCAAAAATAAAATTTTACTTTAAAATACTTAATAACTTATATTTAATTATAATTAATATTTTTTAAAAATATTATATAAAATGTTAAAAATGAAATTAGTTAAATTAATAAGTAAAACTAATTTATTTCTAACTTTTAGTCACTGTAAGTATAATTATATTAATATTAATAATTAAATATATTTTTATTTTAATTAAAAATAAAATTTAGGAATTTGAAAACAAAAATCACAGTAAAAAACAGAAAAAAGAAGTAGAATTAAACCATCCTAATTAATTAATTTTAACAAATAATTTGCACATGAAAAAAAGCAATAATCTAACAACAACAATTTGGTTGGCATTATAGTCATAATCATAAGTTCCAGTGTTCTTATTAAGTCAGTAAAAAAGTTGTAGCATACAATTTTTAGGAGAAGATGTTGGTCTTTAACCCAGGATGAAATATTGGACTTCCCTTTTGGATTTACTAACAAAACTTTAGATTTACTAATCTTACATTTGGAGAGTATATGTATGTTAGCTCTATCTTAAACTGAAAAACTGACGGATGTGTTGTTAAAATGATTATGTTTTCATCTCAAGTAAGAGACTTAAAACTGGAAAACTAAACGGATGTGTTGAGCAAGATAATTCAGTTATTAAAAAATATATAACCAAAAAAAACAAAGAATTAGTTCAACCACTATATACAATATACATAGTTTCCTCTTAGGAGAAGCCATTGAAAATTTTTATGCACAATAAGGTGTCGTGGGTATGACAGCTATATCTTTACAAATGGACCACTTCACTTTCCCTTTCAAAAATGCATCGGTTTCCGGCGAATGTCATATTGCGGTTCCTAAGACACTTACCGGATCCAAATTTCTTAAATTGTTTTCGTATGAGATGCTCAGGTTTTGAAGCATTCACTTTCGAAAAGAGTATTTCTCCCCCATTAATTTCCTTAAAATTTAAGTCTTACAATCATCTCATCAAATGAACACTTTGGATGGCTTCAAGAAATTACTTCTCATTGTAGGAGATTGATGCAACAGTATGTTGCAAATATGAAGTCCTCAGATTATGTGTATTGCGTATGTACGAGGAATTGATGGTTACAATGTTGTATAACACATTTATTCTAATCAATCTTAATACATAAATATATGCAAATGAATAATGCGTTCTGGATCCTCATGTACAAGATTAAAGTATTAATGAGGTACTGAAATTAATCTTGTCATTAAGCACAAGTTTCCACAAGGGTTTTGGCATAGGATGAAAAAAAAAAAAACAATACCGGATACTTAAACGAATTATGCTATGGACTATTAGATTGTAAGATAAAAGAATTTAAGAAATAAATGAATAAAATTATTGCTGTGAATTTTTCGATTAATTAATATAGTGATGAAAAGAGTATTGTTCCGCCTAATTTTATATAGATATAAATAAAATAATAAAAAACAAAGAATGAAAAATAATTGACTGTCAATATTAAACAGCTCTTTAAGATTAATTTCATTTAAATCATTGAATTTTAATAAATTAATTTTAATTCCCTTATTATTAATTTTTTTCCAAATATCAATAATATATTCTAATAAGCAAGTTAACGACGTCCCTATTAACTTCATTAATTATTATAAATTCATAGTGCTAAACATAATTTCATAAAAATATTTATCTTATAACAATTTTATGATACTTTATTCAATGTTTGAGTCAATTATTACCTCTCAATTTTAAATTGAATCACAAATTATGCAATTGTTGATTAGTTAATGACAAGAATTCTTCCTTGATCATTTATTCTCAGACCATACCCCAATCTGGATTAAAAACTTGTTTCAATCCATAGCACGAAAATTTCCATTTAGATTCAACAAACCAATGTTCCAGGTTTCTTTGATGCATGCAGGAGAGGTTCAGATTGCTTTTTTTAGGGTAATAAGCAGTAAATCTGCGTCTAGATTTTGAAAGCTATCAAACAGGAACTGAAGTTCTTGCAATCTTTAAGGGGCTCAACTGAACATGCTTTGTCCAAAGTTCGAGATCACCTTACTGAAGTTCAAAGGAAACTTGCTCTATCTCCCCACAATCCACAATTCTTAGCAACTGAAAATAGGCATTATCGCACTATATGCTATCTATCCAAAACCATCACTCATTGATTCATCAGAGTAAGAATAAATTCGCTTAAAGATGGATACAAGTGCATTAAATTTTGTTTGGTTCTATTTAGGCTCGCAGGAACAAAAATCATATCAGTTTGATAATTACAAATGATGGTTGTCGAATCCAAAACCATCAGGATATTCAAGAAGAGGCATTGAACTATTTTAAAATTTTACTTAGTCCCTCCACCTTTACTTCTATCTTCCAAGCCAACCTCACGAATTTCATTTCCAAGATCAGAAAGAGATGGATTTTTTAACTAGAACTGTAACGCCGGACTCTTTGAGCCCTTTTATACTGATTTGTACTTGGAGATATTAGTTTTCTGTAATGGTTAAACTCCATTTCATATTAAGCTAATTTTGGTAGTTGTTTTATATATCTTTTGTTGATCGAAAACTCCAAAGCTAAAAACTATAGTAATTGTTTTAGCAAGTTTAATAAGTGAGATTTTGTTCGCCATTCTATTGTTGGTAAGTAATAACAAACAATCTATCTACTAGCCCGTCGTTTCTTTTTGCATAATTCATTCCCGTATACTTAAATGAACCCTTTCTTGTTGACACAATGAATCAATTTCACAAATCAAAGTGCTCTGTGACCCTTTTCAATCAACAACTATTATTTTAATATAGCCTTTTAAAATTACTTGTTTATATGGTAACAATAAAGAATAGAAGATGTTGACATGCTTTTAATTTAGTCAATAATTACTTTTCAAGTGTTTATGCCCATCTAGTTACTTCATTTTGTATTTTGTATTTTGTATTTTTTATTGTTTGCTTTAACCTTGTTCAATTATATGAAATATAACTTTTATTTGTACCATGATTACATTCAATTTAATATTACTGTAAATTATATTGACTCTTTTAATATTTACAATGAATTTTATTTTTATAAAATAAGTCAATGAGATGTTGCTACTATGGGTTGAGCTTAGGTATACGTGGATCTGTTTTCTTCCTGACATATTATTTGTTTTTTTTTAATTTAAAGTAGAAAATTTGCCGTTAGATATTAAGATACAACTATTACTGAGTGTTCTTTTAGGGGACACCCAATAAAATTAGAATGCTACAGAGTAAATTAGAAGGACCCCTACTTAAGAATGACACGCACACTTCAAGAAGTGGTCAACAAGCTTTGCAACATATCAGGTATAAGCAAAATTTTGCAGCATGTCAGGTATTTCTCTTCTTACTTTTTTTTCTTACTCATTTTATCTTTTAAACTTGCATCTTCTTAAATGAATTTTGGTAGCTTTTCTGTAAGTAATATTATTCTATTTTACTTATGTATTCTTACTTTATCCTAGTTATTTATTATGTATCTAATTATTTTAGCACATTTTTATTCGTCTATTTATCTCCTAAACTCTTTTTGGCACATTTGCATAGCTTTTTAAAGTTTTTTTGACCTGCGCCTTTTTTTTAATTTCTGTAACCTGCATCATTCATCTATTGTCTCATATGCATGTGGGTCTACCGGAAACAGCCTCTCTACTATGTAGGGGTAAGGCTACGTACTACCGGACCTTCCCAGACCCCGCTTCATTGCGGGATTTTGGACTGGGTGATGATGATGAAGCCAATGAAAATAATAATATAAATATATAATTACTCATATAATAATTTGTGAATTTAGTTATATATTTTACTTATTAAGGTTAATTAATTTTTCCTATAATATAAGCTATACAGTTTAGTATAACCTCCAATTTATTGGTATATTTTTTATTTCAACAAATTATTTTATTTGTATTTATTCTTATAATTTTTACTTTTTATTTATTATATATTTATTTTATAACGATTCAATACTAGTTAAACCTTTAAATCTTAAACCTTTACTTTGATCGATTCGATGTCCGATGTAATTTTTAAAATAATGGTCAATACGGCTGCTTTTGCATCCCACTAGGTTCAGCATTACTATGTTTTGGTTCTCGCCAAAGCCTCTCGTTTGAACCACGGTCACTTATTGTCATGTAGCCATGTCTTTGTCCAGAATTGCTCTTTCCTGCGCAGCTATTACTATTTTTACTTTGTTGCTTGTTTCTCCATTTGGGCAGAAATCTGATGATCTTAAAAAATTCTTCTTTGAGATGTCCTATTTTGTTACAATGCTCTCACACTTTTCCCGTTAGATTCCCTAAATTTTGATTCCTATTCATGTGAGCTCCTCTGTGATTAGTCTTTGCTACAAAGGTTGCTCCTTCAAAACTAGTTGATGACTGCTCATTCCTTCTTGTGAAGGTTTGCTCTTCTTACAGAGCCAAGGAGAATATTTTACTAAGTGAAGAGATATGGCTCCATCGATAGTATATTTGATCTCAACGAGTCAAAATTGCTGTTCAATCCGAGCAAAAATTGTTGAGCCTTTTCCCTCTAACGCTCTTTTGCTGCTTCACATTTGCAATTTGGCAGTGGATCACAAATTTGCAACTCTTGCCACAAATTTTCGAATTTGGTGTAGTATTGGGTTAAAGGTTGTCCATCTTCTTAGAACGTGTTGGGGAACTCCCATTCTATTTTGTAGAGTCGGGGTGAATTGCTCTCTCCATATCTGTCAAATTTCTGTCCAAATTTTTTAGGCTGTTTGTACATAAATGACACTTTCTTGTATATCTTTGGCTAAAGAGTTTCTCAAACACGCTTTAACCATTGCCTCATTTTCCATCGCTAAAAATCTGGTGACATTGAATCTGGTATTTTAAGACCGCCATCAATGAAGCCACCCTTGTTTTTGACATATAAAGTTGTCTCCATAGCACTTTTCCATGCTGCAATATTCTCTCCTGTGAATGGTATGGTGACAAACACCATTCCTAGATGATCTGAAGGATATAAAATATAGGGAGAGTCCTCATTGATGGTTGTCACAATTCCTCCCCTTGTTATTGTGTTTTTTAGAGTTCTAGACATTGTCTTTAGCAAGAGAGCGAGAAAAAAAGATTTGTGATGATACTAAGCTCTGATGCCATGAAAGTGATTTCAAAGTCTGTCTCTTGTTGAATATCAATATCTCTCTATATATACATGGTATAATAATTAAAATCAAAGTGTTGAAATACCAAGCAAATCTTAAATATATGTCAAATATAATCAAGGACCTAAGATGACAAATTATTCTTAAAAATATGCTAACCGTTACAATGAATGATTGCAAAGAATGAGAGTGAAAAGATTATACAAAGACAAATACATGGAAAGAAAATATATGAATATACATGGTAAGATATCGTAACAGTAGCTGTCAACTAAAGGTCCTGACTTAGGTATGGAAATAGATATGGCAAGTGTTAGACCCCTAAGAATATGGGTTTGTGTGATTATTGGCAAGCCTTGGCCAATGCTTAGCACGCAGGTCGGCACGAGGAAGGCGTGTTGACGAGAGAACAAGGCGAAGTCATATGAGACCCGAGGGTGTGCGAAGGCACTTAACTTCGGTGAGACAGGTCGAAGGTATGTATAATATGCGAGGTTTTATACTAACTCGGTTTATGACTTATACTTAGTCATGGAGTGATGAGACTACACCATGAGAGAGCTGGATCATGGAAGATGG
>JANZXP010000005.1:13665220-13678390 GCA_027576715.1 Erythroxylum flavicans
AATTAATTATCACTTTATTTTGTTTATAATGCTACTTTTGTTATCTTATGACTTACAGTTTCTTGGTGAGATCAATTCGAAAATAGTGTTCCAGAATTGAAAAGGTTTGCAATTTAGATTTTAAGTCAATGTGTGAGTACAACAGGCTGTGAATGAAACTAGAGTATATTTGAATTTATCCACACAAAAAAGGAATAGATTAAAGCATAAGAAGTTGAATGACTTGGTTTTTGTTCATTACAATTTAAAACTTCGGGAAAGGTATATTATTATCATTATTAATTTCGATATAATTTCTGACGATTTTCTAATAATTAAATTTTATTGTTTATTAGGAGTCTTAATAGCACAAGTAGTTCAACTGATCCAATTCCCATTGATAACATTGATCTTTTGGCGAATTGGGTTTCTAAAGAATCGAATTTGGTATATGTCAATGACTTGGAAGATAATCTTGGATGAGAAAGCAATAACATGTCATTTGGTGCATTAAATTTGAATGATAATGATAATAAAGCTCCTCTCAATGATAAGGATTTTGTATCAAATAATAACTGAGGTCAGTGCAATTATAGCGTGTATCCTCCCATTGACAATTAAATTTCATTCCAGGTTTTTTTTTGTTTTCTTCTTTTTTAATTTTACTTATATTTGATGTTTATGTTAAATTCTATATATGTAATGTAATTGTAAATATTTTTGTTTTAGGTTTAACTTCTGCTTGATTATTTTCTCGTTATAAATTTTTTTTGTAAATTGTAATAGTTAAGGATATTTATTGGTCTTTTTATTGGATGTTTTGATGTAATTATTATTTATTAAAATGATAAAATTATATTATTGTAATATTTTAAATACTTTGTATTATTCCTAACTTTATATTTGTATTATGATGACTGTCCTTTTTTATATTAATTTTGATTATTATTTATATATTAAATATTTAAAAATTATTGTTATTTCATATTAATTGTGATTATTATTTATTATTATGATTTTTGGAAATAGGGTTGATGTAAACTTGCAAAATATACAGTACAACTGTACAATATATTAATGGACTATTTTGCAGAATTTAAAAAATTTCAAAGACTACTTCGTAAATTTAAAAAATTACCCGAAACGGTACCCGGTATTAATCGGTACTGATACAGTATCATATCAGAACTCAATCCAGTACTAAATCCGGTACGATATTCGCAACTTTACATACCTACAAGAAAGAATAACAAATTAAGAAAAAAATTCAGGAGTATGGAATAGGTTAGTATAGTATAAAGTCAATGACATTCTTCTTTACATAGAAAAGAAATTGAGTAGTCTTTCTACAATTGAAACTATATTCAATCTTGGTCAGTTAAGTTGAAGAAAAATATTATCAATTTTAATATAAGATTTTCGGATCCTGGATAAAATAGGATTTTATGATTAAAACTCCGTCGAACCCCTCATTTCCTGCAAGTGATAACAGTTTCAGCGGGAATGTAGGCTCCTTGGACTTGTCAGCTTGTAGTGTTTCACACTAGTAAAACGAATTAAATGCGTAAATTAGCATGTGCATCATAAAGTTATAAATGCACAACAAAAACAATATGCTTATATACCAAATTGATCCAAGACGTTATTCAATTAGGGTGGCATATAGCTATGTGGAAAAAGGCACTGACAAGAAACCCTAATTACTCAAATAACTCAAGGAAGATGAAGATGGAAAATGAAAAAGAAACGCTGATCTACAATTTGTATTCAGAACCCTCTCCTCTTGTTAGCATTGGAAGAACCACGGCCATGTCTATTCCACACAGCACTCTACAGTCAAATTGTTAAGCATCTGATCACTGTGGATTTTGGGCAGCCCATAGTTGTTGATACATCTGCATGCCGTGTATAGGTTGACCAGGATTACCATATATTATTCCATGACCACGCTGCGGCTGAATAGAGCTGCCATCATTCTCATCCGACGACTCGCTAGAGGCCCCTTGAGGAGGACTAGCTTCAGTTATTTGTCCGCCGAAATTCAGCATCTGGGCTTGAGGCACTGCTGAAGGCCCAGACTTCGATGCAGAGTTTGGTGCAATGAAGCTGCCCACAATGACCTGACAGGCAACAAGGAAAACCAAAACATAAAAAGATAATAGTAACAATAATCATACAAATAACAAGCATATATGATATGATACATCAGGCTTAGAGAGTTTAGTGTGGAAAACAGGACCACCAAATATACCTGCACAGGTGACGCAGCCAGTAGCACCCCAGCAACACCACCACCCAAAACTCGGCCATCCGGCCCTGCTAACGATACGCTCAAGCCTCCATCTCTAATGTGATTGCCATTATTCTCAGAGAACCAGTAAGAACCTGATAGAGAAATGATTTCAAATCGGCCCTGCAACCAGGAGCTCCAAATTAAAAAGGCAGTATAATTTTACAGGAAGACTACATAAAACCCAAAAGACAAGCATCCCGAATAACAACAGATCGATGCTAAAAGGACAGTCTTGAGAGGACAGCCACCATCACTGAAATTGTATAGTGAAAGTTGGACCTGCCTCAGCACATTCGCAAGTAACCCAATTTCATGATTTATAATTATATATCTTATATGATCATGAATTTATAATTAGTAGTAAATGCATATATCTGACACCATAACACTAGCGCCCCTATCAAACACTGACCTATATTAGTTCTATTCCAACTTGGTTCTCGTTAATACACTGTCCTGTATGGTACCTCACAAGGTAGAGCTCGCAGTTGAGCTATATGAGTACACTTAAAACATAGAATCATAAGAGTTTAAGCAGCCAAAAATGCACAGGTTTCAAATGCTCATACATACAAGATGTTTCTACACCTGCTTAGCATAATTTCAGCAGGAAATTAGTTTTAAGTGAAGGTGCATTACAGATTTCACCATTAGGACAATGTGAGAAGCATAGAGAATCAAATCATTAGCTCCAGCAGAATCGGTTGGCTGCAAATAGACATACAACAATTTATGTTCTTGATAGGGCAAGGAGTCATGAACATAGGTAATTAATGGCTCAATAACCATTTTTCAAAGATTCCTTGAAGCACAAGGTAAATAGGCTTCTCCAAAAACCACTACTAGAGTAACCCAGGACTACCAACCTTAAAAACTTGGAACAAGTTAACCACCATCCAATAGTAGAATCATGTACACTGCAGCTTATATGCTATTCACAATAACATAATCCTTTAATCAGCATAATTAATAGACGTTTTCGTAAAAATGTGTTGAAACTGAAGTTCTTTCCTCAAGGTCATGGTACCAGCACAACAGTGTTCAACATTCATAAACTCTTCCCCGCAGTGAAAAACGAAAAAAACAAACAGCTAATTTGCCAATTTAGCCTCCCAATCAAAAGTCAAACATCAAATATTGGTTATGTGGAGTAGATAATCAGCGAACCAAATGAGACCCAAAGGAAATAGTAAAAGAAATAACAAATGAAATTGAAAAAATGCAGATGTAAGCAAAAAATGTAAAAGAGAAGCGTGCAGGAAGTAGGATATATGAGAGATAAGGGATCGAAATGCTTGTAATTAAGGGGAAAACATACCATAATTTATGTCTACATTTTATCTTAAGCATTTTCAAATCATCTTAAAGCCAGAAAGAAGAGAATTTGTGGTGTGGTCACTTTTAAAACCTTAAACTACAAGACTGGGCAATATATAAACTAAGATCCAACTTCATTCTCAACGATTTTGGATGACACTCGTCCAATTAGGGCCACATGTGGAAGTCAGTTAGGATTATATGTTGTAGATGTCTAATTAATGATGAACAAATGTCAAATACCTCGTATGTCACAATGCCCCCAGATATTGCCGGCTGACGAAGGGTAACATTGCATATAGCACCATTTGCTGAGAGAATACAAATAGTTCGTGGCCCTTGCAGTGAGAAAGCTTTAATCTTTGAAGCAATGTCCTGCAGAAAGGCAGGCGCTCTTGTCAGATGGCCTATAATATTTGAAAAGCCGTTACAATCTATAAAGATTTGATAATTTAGCTTTCAAGACCATATGCAGAGACCCTTCTCTTAAGATATATTATAAGGAACGAAAACTTCCTTAATGGACCTCAAGATTAGTTCATCAATCTAAAAGTCTTCACTCCCTTGAGAGAATCATTCAGTGAGGCAAACCGAAGTGTGTAAAAGGTCAGATTAAACAAACATTTCAAAAATATAGGCTATTTTGATTTGAACTTCCCGAAGGTGTGGAAGCCAAGTAATGAACGTGAGAAAAACAGAGACTTTTCTGCACAAGTGTTGTCTATTTGACTAGTTCAGCAGAATGAGAAGTCGATTATGTCCTGCCTCCTCTGGGAATTGCAATTGCTAGTAGCTGATGTTGTGGGTATAACCCAGGTCAAGTTGTAGTTTACATTCGTATATATCAGCTGACTCCAGAAAAGAAAAACTGAGTCTACAGTTCTTCATATGCGTCTATTTAAGTGATCAATATTCAAGAATCCAAAGGTCACAAACATTCATCAAAAAACTTTTCTTGGACAGCCACTTATATTATTTACAGAAATAAGATGCTTTTATAGTTATTAGCCAAAATCCTAACAGTTAATGACCTACTCCGTAGTTCATGCAACCCATGATTTGAAATTATTGAAATTTACTGAAATCTACACTAAAGAAAGAGAGAGTGACAGAAATATCAAGAGCACCCAATAACGTTACACCAATCTAAGTGATTAAATCAGCAACAAAACCACCTTTTCTATAATTGGCATCATCATCGCCAAAGCTTAATTCTATCGTTAACCGTCTTCATTCATACCAATCATCTTCAAGGAAATCATAAAACCAACCATATTCTTGATCTTTGCAAATCAAGAACTAAGAACCCACACATATGTTTTTAACAAGAAGCCCTAAAGTAAAAGAACGCCTAGAGCAACCTTCAAAAGAAATAAAAAAGGAAACATCACGCCAAACTAACAATCACTTTTTTTAAAAAATAATAAATCATACAAACCTCCCCTGTTTTAACTGTAATGACATGTGGTGTAAACCCAACTCCTCCAACTCCACCTGAAAGATGTAAAAAGGAAAAAAACGAAAGATGTTCAAAGGTTCCAACTAAAACAAACAGAACCCAACTAAAATATACCAAAGTTTCAAGCTTTCACAACAATTTCCACTAAAAGAGCTAAAACTTCAAAAATTCAAGCACATAACCATCAGCAGCCCACCTAATGCGTCGAGCTGTTTCTTCCCAGAACCAGGGGGACGTCCCCTGTTCCGCTTAATCGGTGGTTCTGACGCCGCGCCGCCGCCGGAATCCGTATGTCCGGAAGAAATCGTCGAAGTTGGCGCCAGACCCAACGAAGTGTTACCATCGGAATTGTACTTTCTAGGCCTTCCCCTCTTCTTCTTTGCTGGGTCGACACCAAACCTCATTCCACCGGAGGACGGCGGAGGCGATCCACCGAACCCACCTGCGTTGAGTCCTTCACCATCAAGCTGCTTCACTTGCGGCGGCTGAGCCCCAACAGAATTGAAGGGAAAACCGCCACCGGTTGCGGCTGCCGGAGGAAGATTCGGGGCAGTGATCATGGATGGGTGAGTGGCAGTGTTAGTAGGGTAAGAGGAGGCCGGAGCCCCCAGCATCATGTTAGGTTGATGGTGGAGGTGGTGGTGGTGTGATGGTGGATGTGGCGCCACTTGTAGTGGCACCGCTGCTGCTTCTCTGGAGTCCATGTTATTTCCTATTTTTTGTCTCTGTTTTCTTTTCTACTCCTGAGTGGATGGGGTAAGTATTCTTGCGTTCATTTGGGTATTTACTGTTTGGAAGGCAAGGCAATTTCGGGGTGAAGCAAAGATAGCGTTGTAGATCGCTGGTGGGTGCGTGAGTTATCTACTTTCAGTCACTAGTCAATGCTAATTGATTGTTTGTTGTTGAAAAGCTGTAATCTTGTGCTTTTACGCCCCAAAAGCTGAACCCAAGAAACTCTGGATTTGTACCTCCTGGATTTTGTAAGTTTTCTAAATCTCCTTAATTTATGTTCTCCCACTATTTTTAGAGAGTTGTTTCTCTTTTATTGATCATGTTTGTTAGCCCTTCACGGACGTGGTTTTGATCAAACCTGCTAAGGACTCGGAGTTTGTATTATTTTACAATACAAGAGATAAATTTCTACCAAGAACATTCAACCCACCGCTATTTTATCTTTAAGGTAATTTAGACTTCTCATTGATTAATATCACTTTGCTGCATTACGTACGTACTTTAATTAGATGTGCAGTATTAGCTAAGAAGGATACATATTGATGAAAATACTCGTCTTTTCTTAGTGTATAGCCAACGTTGAGTTTAAGCATAGAATATTAACAAAAGTCAAGGACGTATTATGTTCATTAAGGATTTGTCACTACCAAGCTATTATGCTTCCCTTTTTAATCAATTGACTTGATATTATTGTTATCTTTCTCCCAACATAAACAAAAGATTAAAAAATATATTGACTTCAACCAGAAGTCAATATAAATAAGACTTTATTAAAACTCTAAATCCCCATATGATAATTTCTATTTTAATTCTATAAAAAATTACGCTGTGATTTGTCTTTTAATCTCATACGCTGACAAAAGTAGTCGGATTCCAATCCTTGCGAAATGGAACAAAAAGGTACTTTCGTTTCTAAATTATTATTTGGATTAACTTTTAACTAGACCTAGATTTTCTAATTACACCATTTCTAAAAGTTCTACAATATATATTATCATAGACTGAATATTTTATATTAATCAAAAGGTATTGTTTTTTTCAAGGTTGAATTCGTTGCTTGTCTTTAGTTCATTATACACTACAATTTCGTGTCTCATTTGATAATCCAATTAAAAAAAAAAGTTCTTCTTTACCGTGCTTAGTCAACCTTTGATACGCTTTTGTAATTTATTCAAGTTTTTAATTATCTCTTATTGTTATGCTAAAATTATGTTTTCATTTATCTATCAATTTATTTATTTTTTAAAATTATGCTTCTCATGAATCTTTTACTATTCTTTTCAAGTTTTTTTTGCCTTTTTAATACACTTATAAAGATTCTTAATTTAAGTATTATTAGCAAGGAATTGAATGCATTTTGAAGATTTTTTTGTGTTAGGAAATTAATCATGACCTAATCACGAATACAGTAAAATAGTTTATAAAATTTTTCATTTAAATTACTTAATATAATAACATGAACTAATAATCGAGAATTAAAATGATTAAGATATAGTATGGAATTAGTATATATATTATATAAAATTCAATCATGTTCTTTCTTACCAAATAATAATTGATTTACAATTTGAAATTTGAAAATAACCATTTTAAATCTTAATTCTTTGGTGAGAAAAATTCTCAAATCATTACTAACAAAAAAAAGTAGAACATTCTCCCTAATAAATTTAGAGTGATAAATCATTTATTGACTTATTCATCTATCTTCATATTTTTTACATTATATGATTAAGCTACCCTAAATCTAAGAGACTATAAGAAGCATCTAAGCATATTATTCATATATGTAACATTTTAGTAATCTCAAGTATAAGGATTAATTAGACATCCACAAAATAAAAAAGGTTTATAGACGCAAAAGTAATGTTTTATCTAAGATCCTCATTAGTGGGCCAGATTAGTGAATTTACACTCTAATTAACAATCATGTAATTTTTCTTTGTATCTATGTGATTTAGTTTATGAAATTATTTCCTTTCATTGTAGGAAAGAAACATAATACAGGATAATTTTAGCATTCCATCAATATGACATCTTAATGAAACTATAATTAGGAATAATTTAAGAATAATATATAAATAAATTTGAATTTCATAATCATGATCACATTAACTATAACCAATCAATTGATTGGAAGGCATATTTGAGTTGTTCTTAGATCTATAAGAAACTTGATAAAATGTTTTGGTTTAGACTGTGCTTATCATATTTTAGTTAATGTTTCAATCATTTGTTATTGTAATTATTTATTGATTTGAGATTTCAAGAGGTGTTAGAGGACTTTTGTAAGTGTGTTATGGGGTTTAGTACAGATTTAAAGAAAATTTAAATTTAGAAAGTCAATATAATTGGTATAAGGAGTGTTATTAGTTTGTTCTCAAATTTTCAAGTGTTATATTAATTATTGATGCTTTAATTGATTCATACATTACATAAATATTTTAGAGATACTATTTTTGATCGCAAGAAAAAGGATGAGGGAATATCTAAGTACATGATGCTTGAACCATAGTATTTTATGCCATTTTATATCCTCTCCTTCTTGCCCAAAAATTGTCCTGTAGGATTTAGTTGTAAACTTGAGTGAGGAATCATTTAGCCATAAAATTATGTCCATTAGAGATTGGTTTGGTGAATATCTTGAAAAATTAGGGATTAATCTTTCTAAGCCCCTTGCAAGATATATCAACTGATTATCTTTTATCATCATCATCTCTACCTTTTTATTGATGGGTAAGACATAATGTAAAGAGGGGCTTAGAAGGTTAAGATGTAAGGGGCCTGCTTCAGTCTAATTATCAAACAAAAGGTTAGTCTACTTGCCACTCCCAATTTTGTGTTTCATAATGTGTCTGGTCACTACAGAAGTGTTGGAAGTAGGTATAACTGTCAAGAAACTTCCTCCTTTTATAAATTCCTCACACATCCATTTTTCCCATAATGACTCTTTATCGTGAAATAGTCTCTATATCCTCTTAGCCAGTAGAACATTATTGGTAACCCTAATTGATTTTATATCCAAGCCTCCTTGAGACCTTGGAAGGCATACTTCTTTCCATTTAACTTTAGTTATACATCTTCTGTGTGTTGAACTACTCTATAGCAAATTCCTTAATATCATTTTTATATCTTTCATTAACTTGGGGGGTTAAGGCCAAATGAGAGCTCCAGCAGATATGTATGCTGCTTCAGATTGAATTTATGATTTGAAGTCTTCTAGCAAAAGATAGTGATCTTGACATCTAGCTGTTAGTTTTTACTTAAGATAGTATCAAATCTTTTATTGACCTTTCCATTTCTTTGTCTAGTCTATCCTTGTATATGTTTTTGTGCAACATTTATACTTCCTTTATTGACTTCAATCTTGTAACCAATTTAAAGGCCTAAAATCCTTGAATTGTCTAAGTCAACCCTATATCAATTAGTCTATCACATTCTTCTTGAATGGTGAGGAAGTTGAAAAACCTTAATGATGTTTGTAATTCCCTGAAATGAGTGTCTATTGTTGCTTCTATTGAGGAGTGATCTAAAATACTTAGAGCACTAAAAATTCCTGGGTTGTTAGGAAATTTAATCAACCATTCTTTGTTTACCAGCCCTTTATCTAAAATTTTCCTAATATGATATTGCCCTACTTGTTTATTTAACCATGTGAAGAGGTTTCCTCTATACACTAGGTCCATTAAACTAGCATTGTTTAAATATTCTTTGACTTCTTCATCTGCTTTCCTTTGTTTATTCCTTTTTCCTTCTACTTCATAAGAGTAAGAGATGTAGTAAAATCTTCTAGAACAATCTATGGCCCATTTATTTTCTATGCTAGTCCCTCTGTATTCTTCCATATGTTTCTCCTTTGAAATGCATGGTTAGCTGCATATACAAAAGTGACATAAATTTTTTCTTCGAGTGATAAGCAACTAACCCCTAGGTGAAGATATTGATTTGTTTTCTTTGTGTTGGCTATTTCCAAATATTTGGTATTATAGGAGACTACAATTCTTCTAAGTTTATAAGAAGCATGGTTAGGTAAAACCTTCCACTGCCTATGTATAAGCCATAAAGCTTTGGTCATTGATATTTCCTTGATTTAGACCAATTAGAAATGGTTGTTTTTCTTTTAGGAACTCCCTCATTGCCTGTTGCTTTTTTAGGGCAATTCAAGCACCTAGTGTTCCAAGCTATTATCATTGAATTAATAGGCTTAATAAACCCTTACCTTTTTGTTTTCTGCTTGATTTCCTTCATGTTGGTTGGGTGAATGGAGATTCCTTTCTTCCAACTTTCAAATTGGATGGATCTTCTTTAGTTCCTTTTGTAAGCTTTTTGGGATGTATCTCTAATGATTCTTCCTCTTCTCCTATAATAGGCATTGTGCTTGGTCGTGGATCCTTTTAATCTATTGATGTGTTTGGAAGGGGGTGGAAGTTGTCCTTTGCTTTGTGGTTTCTTGTCTTTATGGGGAGGCTATAGGAACAGTTGGTTTAGGAGAAGGAGTATTTTTTGGAGGGTTTATTGGGGTATTTTCTAGTTAAAAAGGATTAGAGGGGGAGGGAGGTGTATTACAGTATTTATGAATTAAGCTTGTGGTTATTGGAATGAGAATTGGTGATTATACTAGCATTAGGGTAGGTTCTATAGGTTTCTGAGTGGGGTTGTGTTGGGTTGCAAATTTTTTTGGATTTGAGGGTTTTTCTAACTTTTAGGTCTTGGTGGTTTTTTTTTTCTAAGGATAGGATAAAGTAATATCATATGGATAAAGTTCTCCATCCTAACCAAGCTTCTTGACCTTTATTTGGTTCGGTGGAGTAGCTCTCTCTCTATTTTTACATAGATTTTTTTAAACCCTAATTTTCTCATCTTTTTTGTGTGTTCATCTAACCTTATTTTCTTTCCACTGGCACCTACCAAGTAACTTAATCTAGTAGTCATTTAATACTCCAGTGGTATATTATGAAAACATATCCCCAAAGGGATTTTACTTAGTGAGGCTTTGTCCAAGGTCCTACTTAGGATCCTTTTTTTTATGAACATTAGTTTACCCATCCAATGCCAAAGACCTATCTCCATTACCTACTTCATTCATGTTGTTTCTTTGAATTTGAACCAAAAATAGTCTTCCTCTATGACTATAATTTGTTGTAAATCAACCTTAGTCCATATTGATTTAGCCTAAGTTTTGATTGATAAAACGGGTCTTTTATCCAAGGTATCCAACCAAGGTTGCGCTCTATTTAGTTGCCCCTACTTTTAGTATTTCTATCAGAGGTGAAACAATCTAGCTATTCTTAACATGGAGGACTAGCTTGAGTTTGAGGGTTCCCCATCATTTACCACAAAATTCCAAGGTTTTTTTGGTGTTAGTTGGAGAGTTAGAATGGGGGTTGATGAAGGTGGTGTCATTAGATTTATTGTTTAGCGTTTGGTGGGGAGTGGGAGTGTCTAGGCTTAGATTAAATGTTTCTTATGTTTTTGTTAAGACCGGGTGGGAAATGAGTTTTTGAGATTAGTAAGGGTGGGAATTTGGATTGTGACTTTAGGGTATCTAGGAGAGCAATATCACAGGAGTCTTGGTTCTTTGCAAAAAAGGACGAAGAAGATATTAAATTTGGTGGTGATGGTGGTGGACTAGATGGGTTGGCTAGCTAAGATGGAGAAGAAAGGTTATTGTCCAAAAGTTTATCAGATGAATGGCAAAGGGAATCATCTAAATAAAATGGCGAGAAACACATAATGAAGAAAAAAACGAGTATAAAAGTTGTATTGAGAAGTCATTGTAGATGTTAAAATGACTCTTCTTAGTTTTATATCTTCAATTATTTGAACTGTTGAGTTTTTAAGAATTAACTGAAATCAATTAAATCAAATTACATTTTTAACTAATTTGATTTTATTTGAATTATAATAATGTCATATCAATTAATTTAAAATTTCAAGTTGATTTGTAAAAGGTTATATTTGCGATTTTAATACAAGTTATGTTACAATAATCTAAATTTTTTGTTTGTATTCAAAAATTAATCGAGGGGTTATATATTTTATGAAATAATTAATGATAAAGGGGTCAGCTTGAACTCTAATATCTTCAGTTAAATTCAATTTAAGTGAATCAATTATAATGTTTTAAAAACGATTAATTTAAATCTAGCTTAATTGTCCTTTCAAAGACTTGTTAAAATTTTTGCCCAAATTTTTGTAATATTTATTTATGAATACCCTTATTAATTGTGCATCACAAACATATAAGAAGGTACATAAATGGAGCCCTTCCTGCCTTCATCCTAAATGACAACATTTATGATAAATTTAGATTTGTAGTAAATGCTGTTGTCTATTATGTAAGTTCCACTTCATGAGCAATCTATAGTCCTTATTTTATTGTAATTCTCTCCATTTTTCTTGTGTCCTTACTCATCTCATTGCGAGGAAGGGTCTATTGGGGACAATATGGTGCCTAGCCTATCTTTAGCATGACTTAAGGATAAAGATTGTCTCAGTTATATATTAAGCAATGTTTTGAAAATTGGACTAGACATTGAATTGGTCAAAGAAAAGGTTAAAGATTTAATCAGTATTAAATCGATATAAAACTTGTATATAATAAATAAGAAGTAAAAAATTATAATAATAAGTATTGAACTAAAAAATATACCAATGTCTCTTATTATATAATGAAGGAATAATAAATCAAATTTAATAATTCAAACTAAACCTGAGTCTAATATAAAACTTTAAATTAAATTTTATTTTTGAAAGAAGTTATGTCTCATCATGGTCAAAAGTTTCAAATTCTCCAATGATATCTAAAGATTCGTAAACTACACTTTCATCTAACATATTTGCATCGATTTCTTCTATTACATTCAAATATTTTTTTATTTTTCAAAATGATTACTGTTTTTAGATTTCAGTTAAAAATAATGTTGAAATACAAGTGACATAAATATTATATATAAACTAATCAAATGTTACTTATACGATGATTTAACTCAATTTTTAAATTCAACTCGAGCTAATTAAATTTGATATAAATTAATAATTTATTATAATTATTTTAAATTATTTAATTTATAATTTAATAACTACATTAAATTATAATTTTATTTATATTTTATTAGTCTATTAATGTTTATATGGCATTAAATTGAAGTTTTTTTCATTATTTGGCAATTAAATTTTTTTTTTGAAATCAAATCCTGCTCATATATTATTGAATATCATGATGAATACAAGCAAGAATACATTCCGGAGGAGTAAGTCCCCAAACATGTAAACTAGAATAAGAACCCGCTCCCTTTGCCAAATGGTGGGCTGCAGAATTCGCTAGTCTACTAACATACTCAACCTTTACATCATTTAAGGTTGTCAATAAATCTAGACAATCAGAAACAAT
>JANZXP010000005.1:13685213-13702399 GCA_027576715.1 Erythroxylum flavicans
CAATTCATAACATTCCAGTAGACTTCCACTCTTTCATCCTATCAATCACTTTCAAATCAATTTAGATAACTCTAAATTTTTATGGAGAGAAATAAAAATGTCTTAGGAATCCATTGGTCTAAGTTTCAAGTTATTTGGAGTTCAGATGAAAAAGTTATAGGAAAAACACTTAGGGCTGTTCAATGAAATACTCTTGTTTTTAACCCACACATATAAACCATGACCTTTTCCCTCTCTAACACGCAAATCTTCATCTTCTTCACCGAACCCAGTGTTTTCTTCTCCTTCCTTTTTCAAATTAATTACTTCTAAATCATCTATTACGCTTATCTACACTCACTGTAACTTCCAAACAATTCAGAAACAATCCTAAACTTCAAACATCAAAAATCCAAAACTAAATATACACTTCCTCTCTCTACTGTGTTCCCTACTGCACTTGTTTAGTTTTTTTTTGTACAATCCAAAACAAGCATAACCTCATTCAGTGTTCTACTCTTGTCTAAGTCTCATTAAGCTTCAAGTCTCACAATCTTAGTAACAATTTCTGCACAATGTCCATTTCACATCATTTTCATATAATTCATTTTTCTCATCATCAAAACTACTCTTCATGCATGCATTCACTTCCAATGCTAAAACATCATCAAAATCATCCATATAATATCCAGAAAACTAAAACACAACTTACTCTAAACCAGCTCATAAATCAAGATTAAAGTGAAACATCTACAAACAACAACGATGCATAACTTACTTGTTTCTTCAGAGAAATTTCCAGAAATGGGGAGAGCAATGAGGGATTTCGGTGGTGGAAGGACAATAACACAAATACATGCAAAAATTCAGTGTCTAAGTGATGAAGAGCAAGAAAGAATATGGTGGTTTCGGTGGAGACAATTCAGAGACTTTCACATAATTATGCTGCCACATGTCACTCAAGGATTGGTCCAAATGTCAGTATATATATAAATATATATTTTTTCAAAATTGTCCAAAAATTCTAAAATATTCGAAATACACCAAAATGACCAAAACATAATTTAATCACATTTAACAGCTCAATATAACTAGAAAATGCCAATGAGTGCTTGTGCAATCATATGAATGTGTAAAAATGTGCATGTCACAAATAACTTATGCATAAGGTGTATTTTCCTAATTTCACAGAAATTTTTCATAATTATTTATTCTAGCCTTCACATGGGTAACGGGATGTTACATTTTCAATCATGGAGGCTGGAAAACACTAACAAGGAGACTTTTAAGGTCAACAGGCATTGTTGCAAGCTTTATCTCGAAAGAGTGATTCCCAAAGATAAGGAAGTGATTTCCTTATCTTCGAATAATTAAGATGTCTCCATGGATTCAAGGTCAAGCTAAGGACAATAAATTAGCAAGTTTAGAAGTTTGATTGAAATTGTTGTTTAGTTATAGTTGTTTTGAGCTGGGATAACTAATTCTCTTAGGGCGTTCAATTGCCAACTCTAACACCATCCCCACCTCCATCTCCATGAGATTTTGTCTTATTTCTTTTTAAATTTAGTTTGAATTTTGTATTTTTTATTGTACTTTAAGTTATGTTTCTTCTTTTCTTATATGCTTATTTGTTCCCTTCTCACATTAAGGACAATGTGTTATTCAAGTGCGGAAAGGATTATATGTTTATCTTTGAATGTGATTTTGCATATTTTATGATATTTCCTAAGTTGCATTTTGTGAATGTGTCAATGGCGTAGACGGATTAGAATTGATTTAATTTTGAACATAATTTATTAGGTTGTAAAGAATCATTAGCTCACACAATTAGTGAATTAGGGTATTTGGCTAAATATGCAGCTTAATTAGGATTTAGTGTGAGTTTTTCACTCTCTAAATTGTCACATTCATTCATAATTTGAGACCTTTCGACTTAAGTAGCTTTACTAGTATTTTTTATGGAAACGAGTAGCTAAAACAACAAGGTAGGCAAATAAAAAAAGTGTGTGTTGCTAAAAAAATAAATAACTATTTCACTGGCCTTCGGGTTATGAATAGAGCTAGTAGCTAGTTGAGAACATGATATAGCTAAGTAACTGGATCGACACGCATCACAAATGTGTGCCTCTGCGTCAAAAAACTATAATGACGTTTCAACCAAGCAGTTTAATAAAAATGACTTAGTCGAGTAACTGTATCGACATTCATCACCAATATTTGCCTTTGAGTAAAAGACTAAGTCCTTGTTTAAATAAAAAAGTCTTTATAAATCCTACTGAACTTGTAATAGCTCAACTTTTCATGAAAACATACTTAGAAGTAGTTACAGAGTTTGAATGACCAAAGAATTATTAATGTTTGTGTGTAATTGAAAAGGGTAAATAAATTAACACTTGGATCTGGATTAATTTGTATATTTAGTTCAAAGCCCCTAGAAGCAGATTTTGCATGTTAATGATTTCATATAACTTGAGTGATTGTGTTTAATAGTAAATTTATTTCATGAAGTTGAAGCCATTGTCTCATTACTGCATTATGAGTTGTGTGTTTGTTATGTGTTTGTTGTTTTGTTTGCTTGAGGACAAGCAAATGTTTAAGTGTGAGGATGTTGATAAGTGTGAATTGCATCATGTTTTAGGGCTTAGTTTGTTATGTATTAAGTGATAATTTGAGTGTTTAGTATGTGTTTAGGTTAGAATTGCATTAGTTTATGTGTTTAAGTGTTTTTATGGGTTAGTATAAGTCTTTAAGCTTAAATATTATATTTTTGAGGTACCTTAATGTGTTTGTGAGTATTTCAGGGTCAACATAGAAACACAGAGAAGTTTCGAAGACACTCGGGGCCAAAATAACAGCCCACAATTGTGACATAATAGGCCACGATTGTGCCAGAAGCATTGGAACTAGCCAACGATCGTGGCATATGGGCCACGATTGTGACAAAAGCCTAAGATACTGCCCACGATCGTGACTTGATTGCCACGATCATGATAAAAAGGCTGGATGTGGCCCATAATCATGGTGTGCGTCAGGCAGACTTGCAAATAAGTGGAAACGTCAAGTTTCGAAGGATTTTCGGACCTTTTCGACCCTGAAAAAATCCTAAGGCTGCTCAGAACACAAAAAGTATTTAAAAAACAAGATAAAGGAGATTATAGAGTTTTTGTATCAGCCACCAAGTGAGAAACCCTAGAGAGAGTGCATCAAGAGATTGAGAAAGAGAAGAAGGAAGAAAGACGTGAAGAAGAAGCCTACACGAAGTACTTCCCAAAATAGGAGGTTTCCCACTGTTGCTGCCTCCATCATCTGTTCCAATCATATTTTCAGTTTTGTTTTCAATTTTATTAATGTATAGAATTGAGATAGCCATTGATGAATACAATTGTTGAATGTTGAGGAATGTCTAAACTCACCTTCGGGTTGTTTTATTCTTGATTTAATGAACTTTGATTGATTGTGTTTTTATTAGATTAATTGTGATTTAAATTTTGCACTTGCATAATTCAGTGATAAACTGAAAGGGTGAACCAAATGAAAATCATTAAATTGAGCTAACAAGAGTTAAGTAATTTAATAGAACAAGAATTAAATCAAATCGGTAATTTGTGCAAAGAGAGATCTTGCATAGGATTCCCGGTAGTTTTTGGACAAATTCAGATGTAATTAGGATTTTGGATAGCTTATTAATCAAAAAATTGCAATTCCCATAATCTGATTAGGGTTTATTAATTAGGGTTAATGGATATAACTTGAGAGAGAGTAATCAATCCTAGAACCGTTTAGAACTAGTAATCTAGTATTTCATAATCAGGTTAGCATTAAAGATAAATAAAATTTTCCTTAAGGATTAATTTCTCATTATGCACCTCTATCATATCTTTAGCAATAGATAGGAAGGGTCATCTTAAGATTAAGGGAACCTCTAGATCATCCATCATATTTACAGTCAAAAAATCAATAAGGAAGATGAACTAGTTAATCTTAACCAAAACATCTTCTATAATGCACCTAGGATACTTAATTGACCTACTGCTAATTGAATGTTTATCCTAGTTGGTTTAGGTTCACTCAACCATAAATTCTTAAAACATTTTATATAGCATCAAGTTAATATTAGCTTATAAATATACCCTTTTAATTGACAAACTAGTAATAATACAAAAGATAGTAGAACGCCATAGATCTTTGAACTCTATGGATCTTTGAACTCCTTAAAACTTGGCTTATGTTTTTACTATTATCATTATTAAAATTTAAGTGTAGGCCCTTACATTTGTTTTCCTTTATTATTTCATGAAATTTTAGGATGGCTACTTCACTTCTTATAAGTAATACTATATGAATTATTTTTAGGCCAAGTTTATACAAAATTAACATGTTTGATCAATTGTCCTATATTATTAGGCACTTGACATTCATAACTCAGGTTTCTATCACTATAAATATCATAACTCATCACTTGTGGTTGTTGAGCTTCCAAACTCATATTATTTATTGCCCATAGTTTCTTAAACGGAAAAAAAATTACAAAGTTATAATAATATTATTTCTCGAGAAATATAACTCCTATCATTAAGTTGATTGATTGATTGAAATTGCTTTCTAATAAAAACTCATAAGAATGAATTAACTTGTTCTGATGAATTTCATTATTATATTTGAAGCTAGCTAGGTAGATTTATATTTTGATCTTTATGATTCCATGCTATATATTAATACATATGATTTCTCAATAATTGTATATGAAATATAAAAGTGAATCAAAATGCTCACAAATTCCAATTCAATATCAAGAAATAATCATAAGTTAATTTATAGGGAAAATTGGGTCTTTCATCAAATTAAATAATCAATAAAAAATTCTAAGGATCCTATTTAGATATATCCCAATTTTGTTAAAATTAAGACCAAGAAAACAAATAACACAAAAACAGTATAAAATAAAAGAATTCATTCTCATAGATCTTGAAATTCGTCATTTAAATCTTAAAGGAAATCCTTTCTTTTCTATCCAAAGTTGATTTATTCTTATCTCAACATACTCTAATTTATGTCCTTAATGATTTATTATCATTCAATTGCTTCCCATTTCTTATTTCTGTATCTTTTATATCATAAACCTTAGAATTTCAAAACAACTTAACAAACATGAGTCTATCATAGACCCATGTTTGAGACATATTCCTCCCTCTACGAGAAAACTCCCAATTATAGAAATGTTACAACCCACTTAAGTCCTCAACACGAACCTATGCCTAACCTATGTTGCTTTATATCCTACATGGCTTTAATAGGGTGTCATGTTGGTGACCTATGTTTTGTCTTTTCTCTAAAATTATTCCAAAACTTCTTCAACTTAGGTCTAACTTGCTCAAATTTGTTTCTTCTTTATTTTTGAGCTAAAACAAGGTTTGAAAAAATCCAAGTCATATTAAATACCAAATACTATTCAAACCATCCAAACACAAGCAAAATTCTTTTAAAATTTTTTTAAAAGTAGCCTAATTAGTTTTCACCAATAGTACATGAGGAGTAAAATGGTTCAATAAAATTGAGTCTCTTCTATCTATATACTATAAACAATCCTATTTAGGAAACTTCTTTAATAGTCATATATATATATATAGTAAAATTAGGCTATCATCTTTTAAGCAATCAAATTTAACATATTAAGAACCTTAATGTCTTTCCTACAATTTGGCATATAGATGAGTTATTATTATTTATTGAAGCTGTTGACTTGAGGGGACACTATAAATATTGCAGTTTACCGATCTACATAGCTTCTTCTTATAACATGACCACTTCTAGATAAAAGGCAATAATTGACCATTTATTAAGAAACATAAAAAAATAATGTTAAATAACTAAGAAAGGTGAATAAAAGAAGATGTCTCTATGAATTAAAAGGAATTACATGGTTACTCGTCTCAAGGAATGAAAAACAAATTTAAGATTGTATACTCTTCTTCCTAAGAAAACTTCCCTCTTTAAATATTTGGATTTTAGTATTTTGTCCACCTTAATCTATATCTCTTGCCACATCTATTAACATCGAAAATACATTAATTGTATAGATAATGAATTGAATACAACAATATGTGTAGAGAGAGTAGCAATGTTACATAGCTTGAATATTATATACTTTAGACGGTGTATTTGTTATTTTCTAATATGTCCATACTTATTTAATAGGTGGCTATGTTTATATGACCCCTGAATACGTATATATTTTCAAAAATTTTATATGTTCCTAAATCACTCAAATGCTAGTATTCTTGTATATATATCTTTATATGTATATGTTCCTAAATCTATATATTCTCATTTTCATAGTAATAATGACTCAGCATAGAAGCTTATAATTATATTTTGGTGGATGCCTTAAGCCATATCACGAGTTGAATTATGAGGGTGAGTTGTTAAGTTATTTTGATACATTTAACCTTAGTTTTATCCATTATAGACAAATTTGTGAGATGGGAAAGGAACTTTAATACTAGTAGGTTGACAAGGCTTCTTTTAAAGTTCTAGGTTTCAATGACTCCTTAAATATAATGAAAGTTACATTAAGTTAATTAGCTTTTTTGAAAATAAATGGTAAAATTAAGGTATGTTACATATAAGCTTGATATTTTGATTTTGGCTATAGAATTTTTGGCAACAATAGGTAACAAAGGGGATGTGGGCTATGGTGAGGATGTTATGCATGATAAAGATAATGTAGATTCTATTGTAAAAGATAGTAGTAATGAAAATCAAAGGAATGTGGACTCTAATGGGGATGTTAAGTATGATGAAGTGACTACAAATATTATTGAAGAAGAGTCATACTAAAAATTATGGGGATGTTGCTCTAATACATATGTACATAATGAAGTTAATATAGATACTCTTGAAGAAGAGATTTATCACAATATATCTAAAGGCAGACATGATACAATTTTTATGTCAATTCTAGACAATCCCTAACAAATTGAGATTGAATTTTGTGACTATGGAAGCTTCCTCAATAGTGATGAATAACCTAGTGGAGAGGAGCTTGGGAAGGCTTTCAAAAGACCAAGTTTAACCAAGCGTTTGGTTTAAGGGTTTAGGAATGAAGGAATGGAATAATTGTAAAAAACAGTGTTTGCTTTAGGGTTTTCAATTCCAGGGGAATGGATTTATCCCATTAAATTTTGGAATCTACTAAACCCACCAAGGGGGGTGGTTATCAACTTTTCATTCCAATCTAAGTTTTTATCTTGTTTATTTTTTACTCTTTTATCCCCAACCTTTGCCCTACCATCCTTTTTACTTCCTGATCGCCGATCAATTCCTTACTAGGGATGTCAATGGGCCGGTTCAGGCCCGGGGCACCCTCGCCCCATCCCAGCCCAGCCCAGCCTCTATCATGGCGGGCCACAGGTCAGCCAATGGCATGTGTGGGCCGAGATGGGCCAGCCCTTAGCATGGCCAATGGCCTGTGTGGGCCAGGATGGGCCGGCCCACCGGCGTACTGGCTAGCCCATGGTCAGTCCGTGGCCTGCAGGGCTACGGGCCGGGCCGGCCCGGCCCGGCCTATATATATATACTTTTTATCCAAAATAGCGCCGTTTTGTCCAAAATGGGCTGGCCGCCCGGACAAACCATGGTCGGCCTGTGGCTCGCTCGTGACCCAGCCAACCCGGGCCAAAAATAGATTGGGTCGATCCAGGCTGGCCGGGTCGAAATTGCCATCCCTATTCCTTACGATCTCTCATCCTGCCTTATCGCGTCTCATCAACGAAGGAATTTTTTGTTTTGCGCCTCTATATGGGAACTGATTAATTTTTTTCTTTAAGTTAAACATATGGAGATAGCCCCAATAAACATATAAAGGGCAAATTATTTTCATTTTTATTAAGGGTAAAAATGGTATTATATTATCTTTCATTCTCATTAATGCAATAAACCAAACAATATTATTGGTATTAATACAAAAACCCAAGTTACAAACCAAACATTAACTTTTTATTTTTCATACCCATCCCCATCACCTTCTACTATTATATCCATATCCATAACCAATCCCGTGCTCAAATCAAACGCCTAGTTAATTCTGCTGGCTAAAAAATTTCTCTCCCCCTCCCTACCTACATATATAAATTTGTGGATCATGTCAAATATGAGGTTATTATTTAAAATAAAGTATTTAATATTTAAAAAGAAGATAATATGGATAGTTTTAATGGAATTAAGTTTAAGAGAGCTACGATTGATTTACTCTTTTTCAATGTTAATATGTTAAATATGCTTAAACATACATTCTTTCAGGTAATTGAGGAAACAAAAATTAAATGGTATAATAATATATATTTTTATCTCAACCTTCTCTTACGATTTTTGAAACCCTCGTCATGTAACTTTCTCTTGCCAGCCCCTGACCAACCACCCTAATCGTCGCATGGTGTGTATGTAAGCCAACCCTTCAACTCGCTCCTTTCTCTATTGCTCTAAAGTCTCAACCACACCTACACTCTTATATATCATATTATTCGATTCAAATCTCCCTCAACTTACTTTTTTTCTTTTAATCGATGATTAATTAATTTTTCCATTTGTCAAAATAGCAAAGACCCTCATCAAGTTCTAACCTTTTGTCAAACTTCTACCTTCATCCTAAACTTTTTTTTCCCAGTCTTTAATCCATGTCTCCTCATCTTGTGGTATATGAACAACCGAAAACACATTTAGGAAGATATGGGTACAGGTGGTTGGGGACCACAAACCTGAAGCCAAGCTCACCTCCTGCCCCCTAATAGATATGCGAGTCTGGTTGTAGTTTCTCCTCCTTTGGAGGTCTTTAAAGCCGGTGCACAAAGATGGAGGTCCACACTAATAGGATATTTTTTTAGATAGAAGAGTTGCACACCTGGTTATGAAAGAATGGGCTCAAGCAAATTGAAGACATGTTTTAATTAATATGTATGTCAACAATGACAACACCTTCTTCTTTAGCTTTTCGAGCCGGGATGAAGCAAAGAAAATCTTAAAAATAGGGCCATGACATTTTTATAACAAACCTTTACTATTGTAGACATGGAGACTAAGGTTACACATTAACAAGATAAACTAAGACAATATCCCAATTTGGATCAGTATACATGAAGTACGAGTGTTGGACTATTAGCGGGCCAAGCTACTTAGCTAGCTTTATAAGCAGACTTATTTGCATAGATCAAGCCACTACTGAGACCTCTAGGATAAACTTTTCCAGATTGTGTGTATTAGTAAATGTCCCAACCCTTTTACATAAAAAATATGCCTATTATTAGACTGAATGAGGAGTTTGAATCAACTGAGGATGAAGGTTACTTGTACATGGAAACCTAAGACAAATCCCCTAATAGGTGGTAGCCTACTGGAAGAAAGTTCAAGAAAGTTAGACAGGAACATATGAGGAACTACAGGAACTTGAATCATTCAAGGAGTCTGTAACTAACAATGTAGAGGTATCTAAGGTTCCTATATAAGTAAACATCAATTGTGAGTTGAGTTGACTGATGATACTTCCTATGAGAAGGAACTAATACAACTAGACCCCCAATAATGATAACCATCAAATGGGTGAGAAGACTAAGAATGGAAACATGTAAACACCTTGCAAAAGGAATGATATACATGAAAATAATCCATAAACTTTTACCATAGAAGTCACTATTAATGAAATCAGTGGAGAACATGGTGCATCCAAAAATGTGGAATGTAATGATGATTTTGAGACAATTGTGAGAAGGAAACCAGGTAGGAAAAAGAAACCTCATACACTTAAAACCAATACATAAAGATTATAACTTGAAGTATAAGAGGAGCTAATGAAATTTCATTGAGGTATCCTTCAAAATAAGCTTGATATAATAGGCATTTTGGAGACCAGGGTAAAGCAAAACAAATGGAACTTACTACAACTACTGTAGCCAAAATGGAAGAAGATTTCCAATCATGCTTATCATCCTAATGGAGAATTATGGTCTTCTATGATTGCCAATATATAAAAGCTAGTATTAGTCCCATTACTGATCAATTGATACACATTAAATTGTTAAACAAAAGAACTAGGAAGAGTTGCTTCATATCTTTCATATATGCTCATAATAGTGGCTATTAGATAATCTCACTATGGACCAAAATAAGGGAGATGGAAATTAACACTAAAGAACCTTGGATATTGATGGGAGACTTCAACTATATTACCACTTTTGATGAAACTAAAGGGAAGAGATCCTCTAGAAAACCATGTCTTGAGTTTAGGCAATGTATTGCTGATATTTAGGTGACAATTATTCTATGTGTGGGAAATTTATTCATGTGGAGCAACAATCAGATTGGAGCCAATCTCATTAGGAAAAAACTTGATCACAACCTAGCTAACCTTGATTGGTTTCAAGTTTTCCCGAATTGCTTCTCTTATTTTTGTACTCCCAGCCTATTAGATTACACACCTATTATTACTAAAGTTGATGTGGTAAGATTCAAAATTCCTTTTAGGTTTAACAATTTTCTCACTAACTTGATTGGCTTTGATGATGCTATCTGAAAGGGTATTGGAGCTAATGTTTTAGGAACTAAAAAATTTGTATATGTTCAGAAGTTGAAGATCGTTAAAGATGAGCTAAAGATTCTACATTAAAAAAAATATTGGCAACATTCAAAACCTCCGTCATAGAGCTAACAAAATTTTTACTTCCATCCAAATTTCTCTAAATAATAATCCTTCCTCATCACATATGCAATGAGCAACCTATCCAAAGCTCTTGTTTATGATTCTTCTCTAATGAACTAATGATCCAAGATGACATGGCTTAAAGAGGGAGACAAAAATTATTCTTTCGTCCATAGAGCTATGGTTTTTGAGAAATGTATAACAAGATCTCCTCAATAGAAAAGGAAGATACCGGTATCACTTAGTAGAAGTAATAATTAGAGGAAGCTATTAGTTATTTCTTTGAAGTGATGAATACCCCTACCAATGCTCTGCCATCTACTGAACTAGTTAGAGGAATAATGAAGGAATGTCTTACCTTATTGGAGATGGAATTTCTCGCTGAACCAGTGACTGTTTAAGAGATTGAAGAAGCCTTGAAAATACTTGATGCAAGGAACTAGGCCTTAATGTTTTTAACATTAACTTTATCAAAACATGGCCTCTAATTAAGGACATGGTTCTGACTGTTATCTTAAAATTATTTAGAAATAGAAAGCTACTAGGAGAAATCAGCAGAACATACATAACATTGATTCCTAAAGGTGGTGAGCAAAAAGAAGTCAAGTGACTATCGACCATATCTTATTACAGTTCAATCTATAAGATAATTTCTAAAGTTTTGGATAAAAGATTGAAGAAGGTGCTTGCTAATGACATTGATCAATCCCAAGCTAATTATATTCCAAGGAGAAGCATAGGAGATAACATAATTCTTTTGTAGGAACTTCTAAGAAATTATTCCAAAAGGAACGTGGGCAAGAATGGCATGATCAACTTTGATCTAAAGAAAGCTTATAATAATGTAGATTGAAAATTTCTTGTAAACATAATGAGGTTTATGAATTTTCTAGTGAACTTTATTGAATGGATACAATAGTGCTTCTTTATATCTATTTTTCATATAATGGTAAATGGTGAATCAACTCGAGCTATCAAAAGTTATAAATGGATCAGACAAGGTGACCCTACTTCTCCCTACATGTTTGCCTTAGTGATGGAGGTTTTTAACAGGCTTCTTAAGAAAGCAATAGAACGAAATAAGGTCTTCAAATTTCACTTTAAATGTAGAAATATTAGTATTACGAATATTATATTTGCTGATGATCTCCTTATTCTATCTAAAGTTGACAAGAACTTCATTACTTCCCTTATAATAAGCTTAATAATTTTTTTATAAAATTTTAGGGTTGGAAGCTAATGTCTTTAGAAGTGTTCTTTATTTATCACAGGATTCTACAGCCAGATTCTTCCCCTTAATTATCTTGAGATTCCTATCACCACGACCAAAACTTTAAATAGGGATTTGAAGCCCCTTCTTAATAAGATTCCCTCAAGAATCACATATTAGAATGCCAAATTTGTAGGCATACTTCAACTGATCTCATTTGTTCTCAATTCCATTAATGTGCATTGGGCCTCTCACTTAGCTTTTTCCCCAGCCTTTCATCAAATATATGGATAAGCTCCTAAAAAGATTCCTATGGTCAGGGAGAAATTTTGAAGGTTAAAAGTTGTCATTAAATGGATTGACATCTACCTTCTAAAAAGTAAGGAGGTCTCGATGTAATTAATTTGAAAGTTCTCAATAGAGTGATGCAAACTAATAGATTATGGAGACTAATTGATGATAAACCTGTGGTCTAAATGAGTTTATTAATATTGAATTAAAAGCATAAACATATGGAATATTAAACTCACAAACATAACCTCAGCTACCATGAAGCACATCTTCAAGATCAGAGATATGATAAGGCCTAAAATCACAAAAAATGGGTAATGGAAGGGATACTTTCTTTTGGGAGGATAATTGGACATCTGCAGGTCTACTAAAGAACATCTAGGAGCTTTCTACTTTGAGGAATCTCATATTGAAAAGCATTATATTTGTTGAAGTTTTTAGCTATAAGAGAGAAATCATCAAAGTGATCAATCAACATCAATTGTGATAAGAGACACTCAATACGAAACTAAAGAGGAATGGGATAGATAGAAACATATCGAGGCATTCTAACAATGGGATGTTCACCAACCTATTGTATAGAAAGTTCTATCAAGACACACAACCTACAATACCCTGGTATAAAATAGTTTGGTGTATGAACTTAGCAGGCTTATGATGCTACCAAATTGGTGTGTTCCTTGAATCAGAAATTATATCTCGTTTATTCTTCTAATGTGATTTCTCTAAGGAATTGTAGAGAATAATATTCAGAAAGCACCATCTCAGTGAGCCACTTAATGATTGGGATAACATTAGAAATTGGAGTGCAAATGTGCCTCATATAGATAAATCGATCATCTAGTCATACTATACTAGTTTTTCCTATCTAATCTTTGATTATATGGGATGAAAGAAACATAAACATTTTTTGGGACACATTTTAAAATACACAGTAATTTAGCAGAAAAGTGTTTTTCAAGATCAGAGCTACCATTTCCTGATTCAATAGCATGACTCAACTATCAAGTGTCACCTTTAAAATCTGGAAATTAGTTAATTGGAAGGACAGATGATGGTATCTGGAATCTGGCATGTACAGTGAAATCTCAGTGAGCAATACCCGATATATATACTCCCTTCCCACCATAACTTTAAGATGAAATAAAGATGGGGATTGATGGCTTTTTGAGACTCATAAGTTAATCATACCAATGTTCAGACAAATCTTGCGGAAACATTCTCATATGCATAGCCTTGTTGGTGGATTCTCTTATTGAAATCAAGTGTTATATCTTAAAGATGAGACATGCATATCCAAGTATCGGGGTTAGTTCAAGACTGTGGTAGACATCTATTTTAATAATGTTGTATCACTTGCTTGATGGCCTCCTTATCTGTTTCTTAAAGGTGTGTATATTAGGGAATACAAGCTCACCTTGCGTTATTAACCCTTATGTAACATTTCTTTTACTAGAAATGAAAATTTATTCAATTCTTCAAAAAAATCAATTCAATTATCAACTATATTTTATCTCCCTATATTAATTTTCTATCGTATATTTGAAAAACAAAAACATGAATTCTTTTGATAGTATAGAGATAAGAGCACATATAATAGTTATTAATTGGCACAGTAAATACTATTGTCAAATTTCATTTTTATCTAACTAATGAAAATTTTTACTTAAAAATTATAACTTATTTCATATAATAGCAAACACAATTAGATCTTTCATAGATTATATTATTTTAATTGAAGTATTTTTTTCAAGTTAAACTATTTCTAAGTCAAATTTAAAAGATTTTGTACCTAATTCAAAATCTTACTCATTTTCAATTTAAATTCATTAAAAATATATACATATATGTTTCTAAGAAATGATTTGCTTTTCATTTGTTTTGACATCTTCATTTTTTCCATTTCATTTTGACATTTCCAATTTTAAATTCTAGTATTATATATTTTACCTTTTCTACTTATTATCTTGAGGATCGTTTACTTACATTCTTTCTTTTTTTGAAATAGATCTTAAAAGATTGGGAAAACAACCAAGGTTTCCAAAAGTCCTCGAGGAATTCAACAACTACACAAGGATTATCGAGAGAAATTAAACCAAAGCAAAATAAAGAACAAAGAGTGTTTTTTTCGTAAAAAAGATTTAGCTAAAACTATTTCATTGTTTACTTACCTTTTCTTGGGTTGTTAAAGATCATATCAAATCAATTCAAATAGGAAAAGTAAAACTATTTTAGTAGCAAAATCCATTTCAATGTTTACTTATATTTTTTATAAAGATCGTATCAAAAAAATTCAAAATAAAAAAGAAAGTATGCTTTTAGTTGTAGAAACAAAATTTAACTAAAACTGTCATTTCTTTTGTTATACGACCTCTACCAATGATAGATGTCTAACATTTATAGTGAATTAAAAAAAGAAGTCTGAGAAAGTAATTGAAATATTGGAATTATTAAAAATCAAAATTATTAATTGAAATTTAATGTTTGCTGCATTATATTTTAATTGTTATGTGTTTCATGCCATCTTTTATAATAGAATTTGTTGTATTTGAAGTTTAATCTTTTATTTGATTCTTTTAAATTCATGCTATTTGTAAATATTGACTATATACATTCTAGTCCAGATTGTGAACCAATAAATGGGAAAAATTTTAACCAACTTCTGAAAAATAGAATTCCTCTCTTTTCCTTCATATATTTTAGGAAACAACATCACATGCACCTTAACAACATGTGTCATAAGTTCATGCAATCAATTACTCCAATGCATGGAGATAGTCATCCTACAGTACGATTAACTGCCTAAATTTGTTCTTTTCACAGTCAATAAGATACGTAAAAATTTCTTGACAGAATCAACTAAATAATTTGTCATCTTAAAAAATATCAACAAAACTGGAATCTGCTGTTAAAAAATCATGCTTTGGCTTTGCAAGCTCTTGCCTTATCAATCCAGCCCTCTACAAACACACAGTTAGAGGACATACTAGCTCAAATTGAGGGACTCAAGTTGTATAGAACCAAACGAACATCCAACCGTGGTAGTTGCTAAACGATTGTAAAAACAATACTATGACTAACCTTGATCTTGGCCAACATCAACTTGAACCTATCAAAATCATTGAGAGTTGCTCTTCTCTTCCTAACAATCAATTTTCTTCCCTATGAGCTATTTTCCCACTTGTTCTTAACATCTTCCACAAAGAGGGAAGAAAAAACATTAGTACAATAAATGAATTAGCAGTGACAATCAGTTACAAAATGACATGCTATTTTGGTTAGCATTAGTAACCCTACCATCTTTTTCCATTGCTTCAATTAGGTTCTTTTTCTTTGGAACTCTTTGAATCTAAATTTTGATATCAGTGAGTGAAAACCTCTTCAAGTTCATTTGGCTCCTCACCATATCAGGCGCATCAACCAACACCTGTTGGGACAATAGAGAAAATCCCAAGGATAAAGCAATAACTTGATATGTTTCAGAATCCATACAACAATCATTAGTAGTTGTTAAAAGCCCACAAATGTTATCCCTCAATCCCATTAAATGATTCCCCAAATACTCAGCTTAGAAATGGACTTTAGAATTTTTAACACTGAGCTTATTGTTTGGAAACACCACAACCTTGTTAGAAATTTCAATAAGAAAAAGATAAAAAAGGACTCTACATTAATGTTATTGTTCAACAAAAAAGAACACACTATTAAACAAATGAAGAAAGCCTATATTTATAGGCTGAACTAAAAATAGAAAAAGCCTATAAAAGTTGAGAATGTGACAAACATGTATCACACTTATTTATCACTACTTTGACTCAGTAATGAAATAACAAATTAAAGAAGACCAATTCAAACTTTGAATCATATGTCAACACTCCCCCCTAATTCAAAGTTAGAAATTTCCATGAGTTTTCTGTAGTACTCATGCATTTCTAGTGGGAGTGCTTTTGTTAAATCATCAGCAACTTGTTCTTTTGTATTACAAGATTTCTTAACAACTTCTCCTTTGGTGACAAGGCTTCGAATGAAGTGATAACGAACATCGATATGCTTTGTTCTACTGTGGTAAGCTTGATTTTTTGTCATTACAATGGCTCATGTGCTGTCACAGAATATCGTTGTTGCTTCAACTTGTTTTGGTTCAAAATCAGCAAGAAGTCTCTTAAGCCAAACTGCTTGACAAGCTGATACGGTTGCTGCAATATATTCAGCCTCTGTTGTTGATAAAGCTACTACGTCCTGCTTCTTTGAATTTCAAGAAATGGCTCCAAAAACAAGATTAAACAAAGTACTAGAAGTGCTTTTTCGATCATCCATGGAACCTGCATGATCACTATCAATAAAACCTCTTAGTTTCAAGTTTGAAACCTTGGTGTACCAAATTCCCATCTCTACTGTTCCTACTACATATCTCAGAATTCTCTTCACAGCTCCGAGATGAAGCTTGCTTGGATTATGCATAAATCTGGACACAACTCCAACCGTGAAAGCAATATCTGGTAGTTTAAGCCTCTAACAAGACTTGTAAAATATGTTGCATTCACAAGTTTAGCACCATCATATTTACTTAACTTCTCATTCACATTTATGGGCATAGCCTCTACCTTGCAATTCACCATATTGAACTTCTTCAAAAGATCCATTGCATACTTTCTTTGTGAAATAAAAACTCCATCAACACATTGTTTCACTTTAAGACCAAGAAAATAATGCAATAAACTTAAATCTGTCATATCAAATTTCTTCATCATGCAAGCCTTAAATTCAGAGATAATTGACTCATTAGACCCCATATAGATCATCTCATCAACATATAAGAATAGCACCAAAAAATCACCATTACCATTCTTCAAATAAAGTGTAGGTTCATTTTCGCTTCGTTTAAATCCATTCTCCTAAAAATAAGAACCAATTTTGAAGTATCATACCCGTGGCGCTTGCTTTAAGCCGTAAATCGCCTTCTTCAACCTGTAAACTTTATTTTCATTGCCATCAATAACAAAACCTTTAGGTTGTAAG
>JANZXP010000005.1:13717441-13733502 GCA_027576715.1 Erythroxylum flavicans
ATAATGCACTCATATATGATTCTCTCTACTTTTCTTGATTGCAGTCTTCTTTTCCAATATCATTGTATTTCTAATCACGTTGGCATTTATTTTTGTTTCTTAGGAGGTTCAAGCTCTGATACTTGGTCTTTAGGGGGTTAGAATAGTAGTCATTGCCATCCTTGTCGCATTTGCATTGACTTGTACAGTGAGTTGCTGAGCGTTTTCTCTCTTTTATCTGTGGAATACTTTTTGCACCTCCTGAAGTTGCAATTTTTGATTTTCTGTGGAACATGCAGGCACTAACCACTAGGGTAGAACCTGGTTTGGAACAAAAAATAGTTCTTCCATAGGACTCTTATCTTCAGGTCCATTTTCCATAACATTTTGTAGCAGTGTTTGTAAGCTATGTGATGCATATCTAAAAAGATAAGGCTGAATGTTTATTTGTTGTCCAAAGCTATTTAAGGATCTAGCAAAGTACCTCAGAATTGATCCCCTATTATATTTTGTTGTGAAGAACTACAATTACACGTAATTCCTTGCTCTTTTGGCGTGTCCTTTTATATTTTCAAATAATATTATATTAAGCTAGATATTTCTCGCCCTCTACATCAAATGGGAAAGGATTTCCAACTATCTAAGATCTTCAAGTTATGTTTTTGTCCTATAAGCCATAATGTTGATTTATGTTTTTTTTAACTTTTAAATTGATGTTTACTGTACTCTAGCTCAGAATCAAGGCAAACAAATCAGTTGTGCTCCATTAGCCGATGTAATTCAGACTCACTTTTGAACGAGGTAAGGTGCACATCTGCTTTATAATTCGTCATCTTTTATGCCGAAACATTCACTATGACCCATTAAATAGTGTCGACCTCACCTTAAAAATTTGGTTCTGTTATAAACAAAATTTTCCTTCTGTTCATCCTAGAACAAAAGATATTAAAAAATGTTAATTCCTTTTGTTCATCTCATGCATGCGTGCGGGGAATGGGTGGTGTGGAGCGAATTTTGATGGATGAGCGTAATTCAAATAAGTATTTGACTTGTCAATGTCTAATAGCACTGTGTGCTATGCTTATATTTTCAGTGCTAATAAATGAAAGATACATTTTTTTATTGATGCAGAGTAATGGTCGATTAGCATGTAATTATGCTCTGGGTGCAAGCTAGTGATTGTGGATCAAGTATTTATCGAGGAAGAGTCTAGCCTTTATGAGTAATGAGTTTGAGCTTTGAAAATGTTACTGATTATGAGGATTTGAGACTAATTCTTGTTTTGGATTTTGAGCTCACTTTTTCTAATTAATTTGTTTATGCTTCTAGCTACTTTTCTTATTTAGTTATGGACATATATGTAGCCAAAAATCGATTTAAGATTGAAGTTGATTATGTTTTGGGAGAGCACCTGCGATTATCAAGTACTCCATACATTTATATTTTAATGGCAGGTTTCTTCGACTAATTTGTGCTATTATATACATATAAATCTGTTTAATATAATATTTATTAATAAAAGTGTTAATTTATTATAATAATATGCAGATACATATTTTAGATTAATTTGTAAAATTTATTATAGTAATATGCATGTGAGTGATCTTTAAAAAGATGCAAAAAGTAAATTGTAAGCTTATTTTTTACTAAAAAATGGTGAAATTTTATTAACAAAAGTATTAATTTATTATAATAATATGCATATACATATTTTAGATTAATTTGTAAAATTTATCATAATAATATGCATGTGAGTGAGCTTAAAAAAGATGCAAAAAGCAAATTATAAACTTATTTTTTACTATGGTAGAATTTTTTGACGTAAAAAACCATCTAAAAGTAAAAAATATCGACAGAAAAAGCATCTAAAAGCTTACACAAAGTGTCTAAAATAGCATTTATGTATCTAAGAAAATCGTCAAAAATGTATGTTTTTGATGCATCTATGTGTAAATAGATTTTCGACGCTTAGATGCGTAAAAAATCTATGTTTTTTTGACGCATCTATGTCTAAGAAAACTGTCGAAAATATTTTTTGTGACACTTGTTTTTTTTTTCGCTTTACAAAACGTCTAAAATTATTTTTAAAATGCAAAAAAGCGTCTAAAAACTCCACCTTCTGTGTCATTAAACTCCATATTTTGTTGTAGTGACCTTTCAGCTCTGTTTCACGTAACCTTTTATAATATACTATGATAGTGTGGACATCCATCTTATATATTGCTATTAAAGTTTATGAGACATTAGTCAACTCAAAATATCATTATATTTTGTCATCTATATGATTTTGACATATCTTTAAAACTTTAATACCAAATTCTAAATAGGGATTAATAGTAAAATATGTTATTATCTATCTTTCATAACTATTCTCAAACATATCATTATGTCCTAGACATTTGTTTTATTAACAATTTAGTATCAACTATACTAATCAAAGGTAATGTCTACTTGGAACAAAATATAAATGTAAGAAAAGCATATGTCATGACTACCAAATAAGATTAGAAATTTAATCATATATTTAGTTGCTTCTATTATTTCATTCAAAATAATAGGCCTCACTATTATTAAGAAATATTACTCTAATCTCTCTAATGGGTTAGGATCAATGTCATGAATACAATACCGGCACCATTACTGGTTTGGGATTTAGAATGGTATTATACCAGTACCGGTCAATAACGAGTGCTATTTTGGGTTATTTTTAAAATTTTTGAAATATTCTCTGAATTTTTTAAAATTTGCAAATTAGTTTATTAGTATATTGTACTGTATACTTTATAATTTTATATTAACCATGTCTTTATAAATCATATAATAACTTTTTGTGTTCAGATCAAAAAAATCTTACGCTAGCTTCTTTGATTCTTTTAAAATTTCTACGGTGACCACTTTTCACTGGTCCTTTTAAAGATTATGTTTCCTACTAAGAATTTCACAATTTCCTACGATGCCCATGCGAGAGAAATACATAGAGGGAAAGAGGGAGAATTTGAAAACAAGAACAATGGGCATACAGAGAAACAAAATTAAGAAGCATTTTTAACGAAGAAGAGAATCAAAGCAAGATTTAAAAGATATTACACATCATATATAGGAAAAGAGAATCAATACAATCTCAATCCACATGACACAATCAAAATATTTTTAATTAAATTTGACAATATTATTTATTTATTTTTATAAATTATAATTCATGTATATGTTGACATAAAATGAAACACAATTATGTGGCATTTTATATCAACATATACATGAATTATAATTTATATAAATAATATTTAATAGTAGAATAAAAAACAAGTTATATTTGTAACAAATTAAAATTTCAAAATTTTCATGAATATAATTTGTAATTTTGAATAGTATTGCAAAATTAGATATAGTTTCAGGTTTAAAACATAATTTTTCTTTCATTTCTAAAGAAAAATATTATCTTAGTTGGGATACATATTTAAAAATTTATTACTTCTCGTTCTTTTTTCATTATGTTTTACCGCTGTATATAGTTTAATTGAATCCCAAACTTATTAAAGCAACTAAATTAATAAGAAATGTTTAATTGGATTTTAAACTTAATCGAGCAAATATTTGATTGGTAATCAAATATGAACTCATAAAGATTTAATACTTTTATATCATTTTTATTAAAATAATTTATTTCCATAATTATTTCATAGAAAATGAACTTTTTTAAAAAATAGTATAATTTGTAACAGAATTTAGTTAGAATTTTTGTCCTATAATTGGAAGATTAATGAAACTAATTAGATGTTTTTTTCTGAATTAAATATTTTTTATACTTACATAACAGTAATAACGAATATTTTTATCTTACTTAATGAAATATACAAGTTTATCAATTGAATAAGAAACTGAATTATGAATATATGGAGTTAAAGTTCCAAAAGTATTTTTCCAATTTTACATAGCCAAAGTAGGAGTTATAAGAATATTATTTTTTAATATTTTTTAGAAAATAAAAAGAATATATTGAATAAACCAAAAAAAGGAGTTACAAGGCTTAAGCCATTACAAAAGCCACAAGTTTGGCCATATTTGGCCATGTAAACTTGGAAAAATACTTTTGGAACATCAATTCCATAGATACATAATAAATTGATTATTTAACTTTCATCCTAGTAGCCTTGTGGCTTTTGTAATCGCTTATACAAGGAATTCATTATCCTAGTTGTAATTTGTATAGTGAAATAAATCAACCTAGAATTAAATATCCCATCTCTCAGCCATTTCATCTGTAATGTCTAGAATTTGATAACTTTCTATTGTAATTTTCCCCATCCAAGTTTCTTTGTGAGTTGACAAAGTCTTGTGATTGATTCTTAAAAAATCTTGTATTCCTTTCTCTCTATATGAAGTAACTAGTGCATCCAAATGCAATTTTGAAAAGGATACGATCTCTTATAGATAAGTGATGTGGCTATATTATATTTTCCCACTCCATATCCTGAAAATGGTGGTTGTAGACCTATTAAGTGCTTAACCAAAGGGTTGCTACATATTTGCATTTGAATAGCAGGTGACTAAGTGCTTTATGTTCTACAATATAAAGTTAATTGATGTGGTTAGGGTTGTTTATGCCTTTAATCCTATATAATATGCTAAGTTTGTTCCTTATTGTAAGCCAAAGTATGAAGGAAACTTAGAGGAGTTTGTTTGAACCATATCAGTCTAAACTAATTGACTTTAAGAGCTCAAGTCCTGAAGAATTTCTTATAGGATTTATTGGTGAATATACCTAAGAAGCACTGTTTGAAAGTTACCTGATTATTCAGAATTAGATCATATGAATATGAGGGAATCTCTCTTATAATAGTAGCAAATCCCTTAGAGTTGCAACGCTACTCATTTCCCCAAATTAACTCCTTGACCCTAACATTTTCTGGAAACATATGCCTTAGATTATGTAACTCAAAGATCATATTCAATGGCCTAAGGTTATACCAATTATTAAAATCAAGGTTATACCAATTATTAAACCATAGCCACGTGCTCTACTTATTGCCCATTTTATATTTAATCTTTATATGCAATTTGTCCCTAGTCTTTAAGAGCTGAACCATAGTCTAAGAGGAGTCACTTATTGATTTGATTCTCTAGAAATTCTCACCTTCTAGATAATGATCATACAACCATTTAACCTATAATGAATCTTGATCTATAAGTATTATACATATTCTTTAGACAAGCATCAATATATTCATCAATTGAATAGGTATTATACCTAATTCTCCCTCATTCTTAGGTAAGCAGACCTTTTCTCTTTTGATTTTTGCAAAAAGCTTTCTATAAGAACCCCCCATTTATCAGAAAATTTTTACTAGCTTCTCAATGTCTTTAAACGTATTTTTAGGAATTAATAAATGCGAGGACTAATAAATATGTAAGTTATTCAAAACAAATTGAATTAATTGTAAGGTTTCAAGGTTCATTAGGATGGAACTAAAAGAGAAAAGTAGGAGAATTGTCAATTAAAATTCAAAAAATCATTCCCTAAAAAAAAGACCAAAGGCAAAAAAATAACAATAGGGAAACTAGCAACAGGAAAATCTAAGCGCAAAAGAAAAGAATGGTATAAGGAGAAAAGCATATAATCAATCAAGGAAGTACATAAAGAAAGATCTACCACTACACATAACCCAAAAAAAGAAGGTAGCAAAAGGGGAGGAAGGAGAGTACTTTGTCTAAGATATTGATTAAAAATTAAAAAAAAGTCTATTAAAATGTATAATTTTTTATTACTAATAAAAGTGTAATACAAATGAACATACATGAAAATATATCAATAATTATGACCTCCTATGTTTTTAGTATTTTAAGTATATTAAAATTAAGTTAGGCAAATGTTTTGTGGAATTCATATTGTAGCACTAAACTTTGGTTTTGTTTTTATTTTTAGCTTTTGTTTTTGTTATCAAATTTATTAAAAAATTAATTTATTTGAATTTCTTATTTCTATTTTTAATTTTAATTTCTTCCTATTTTATAACTTATGAAAATTAAAATTAAAATTAAAATTTTAATTATTTGTATTAATTACTGATAGATATTAAAATTAATATATCTTAATTATTCAATTATTTTAAATTAATTTAAAATTTTAATATTTTTACAAATAAAAATATTTTCTTTAAAATTTTATTTATTTAAATACTTTATTTTAACAAAATATGATTAATTTTATTAATAAATATAAAAAAATTAAATTAAAATAATTTATTTAATTGATTCATAAAATTAATTTCTCTCTAAATGTTATTTAATATTCAATTATTATAAATAATAAAAATATAATTCCATTAAAATTAACACATAAAATTTTGCTTTTATTTAACAAAAAAACCAATAACTAATTATGGCCCTAAAATTTATACATACAATTTGAGATTATTACTTACCATCTCAATTTTCGAAGTTAGAAAAAAACCTCCAAATTCCATATTTATAAGGACCACGCTCAAGCTTATCCCATATGGAAAAGATGGTAGAGAGAGAGGCCTTTCTCTTCTTGCTGGTTGACTCCTCCAATTGGCCCCCTAGCTTCCCTCCCGTCGATCTCCATCCTTCCTCGCTTTGCTTCTACTTCTTCTTCTACCCTACCTCAACTATTACTTCATACATAATAAGTCCTCTTGGGAGGGTCCTTAATTTTTACCAGTTAAAGCTACCTTTTAAGCTTCCTACAATGTATACGGTGGTTCTTCTTTTTCACATATGGATAGTACTTCCTCCCTAGCTAACCTCCCATTCCTCCTACAAAGTTTTTCCAAAAGCAAAGTTTCATCCTCTAATCCTCAATTCTCTAATCATTACTCTATTTTTATTTAAAATCTCACATCAGGTTAGCACAAAGGAACTCCTTTTTTGTTCAACAATTACCTCACTAACTTGGATGGACATGAGGAAACTATTGCTAGAGGTTTAGCTCACACTTTTCAAGGCACTAAAGCCTTTATCTGTGTAAGAAAATTTTAATATGATCAAAAGCTCTCATTATTCCCTGCTACACTATGCAAACTACTTCTTTACCCCAGAGAGTTATCCACCAAATTGAAGGCACCTGTCATCAGTTCCTCTAGGGTGCTCATGCAGGGGAACGGAAGGTGAATTTACTTAAATGATTGGACATTTGTCAGCCCAAGAACTGTGGAGGCCTTGGTTTGCAGAAGCTGAAAAAACATAATGATGCCTTCCTCATGAAGTTAGCTTGGCATGTTCTTACTCAACCTCACGCCCTGTGGGTTTAAATACTGATGAGTAAATATCTACCCCCCATGACCGACATTCCTCCAACACTGCAAGTAGGGTGCTATTCTTTCCTTTTGCGAGCCATCTGTAAGGTTTAGCCAGCAATGTATCCTGGTATTTGATGGGCATTAGGGGATGGTTCCACTGTGCGTTTTTAGGAAGATGTATGGCTGGGGGATACTAAACTTTCGGCAGTCGCTGTGTCCACTATTTTTGAGGTAGAGAAATAAGCTCGTGTGAGGGAATATATTACTGCAAACGGCCACTGGAACTGGAGTCTTTTACAGACCCATCTCCCAGCCTCGGTTTACCTCTAACTTGCAGCCATAAGCCCCCCTATAGACACCAATGCGTAGGACAAAATCTATAATGACTGGAAAAAATCTGGCCAATTCAGTTCAAATCGACATATACTGTTTCATGCAATAATTCATAGCATCCCTAGGATCATCACTGGATGCTTATTTGGAGCTTCAAGGGGCCTCAACACATTTGTTCCTTCCTATGGTTAGCGTTGCAGGGTTATTTTCTCACTAACGTGGAACGAGTCCGGTGACATCTTATTAACAATCCCTACTGTGGAAGCTGTTCATTAGCTGAGAAATTATGCCATATAGTCGGAATGTCCTACTGCTCGCACAGTGTGACACAATTTCATGCCTCAGCGACATTGGCATAATTTTACCTCAGCTGACTACCTTCCATGGTTGATTGCTAAACTCTCCATGCAAAGGCCGCCGGTTTCTGGGATGGACTGGAATCTACTTTTTGGAGTTACCTGTTGGTTCATCTGTAATTGAAGAAACTAACGAATATTTACAGACCTCCCACTTGCCTCTCACATGGAGGTCATTATGGCCCAGGTTAGGGCCATTCAGCAGGTTAATACGCTTACGTTCATCACCAATCCACAAACCTCTCACCCAGATGCCTAGATTGGATGGAGTCCACCAGTGATGGGATGGTGCAAGATCAACACTGATGAAGTCGTCAAGACTTCTAGTGGGTTAGTTTTAATAGGGGCATGTTAAGGAATGACCGCGGCGAATGGAAGATCGGCTTTGCCTATCAGATTGGCAACTGCATGCCGTTGGCATCAGAACTTTGGAGGGCCCTGAAAAGAATGGAGTTGGCTTGGCGTTCCGATGAATGACAAATTTTATTGGAAGTAGACAACACACCAATTATCAAACTTCTTGAGGAGGATCCTCTGTATACCTACTGCAACTGAACCTTGATCTCCAAACTCAAAATGATACTCCACAGGGATTGGGAACTGAAATGTCTACACACCTACTGTGAAGGAAACTCTATCATTGATTGGATGGCCAATTTTGCATTAAGCCTTCCTTTAGGATACCATGAATTCCCTAATCCTCCTGCTGGCATCAGTACTATCCTTGCACAGGATCGCTCTGGCACCACCTTCCTTAGGCGTCCATTGTAATTAGCGTTTAGAGGCATTTTGCCCCTTTGTTCAAAACAAAAAGCTAACTTAAGAAACTTAATAAAGAAAATGATAGAGATACTTAGCTTGCCATCTCTTCAATTGAAAGTAATCTCAAAACAATCCAAGATGAACTTTAATTATAACTTAGTAACCCAACCAAGCAACTAGAAGAAAAGAAAGCAAAATGAGCTTATCCATACCTTATAGATACACAACTCTTTACTTAAAGAAAAATCTAGAGTAACTTAGCTAAGAGAAGTGGTCAAAGAAACAACATCCTTTCATATATCTATATCTGCAATGAGAAATATAAACAATATTACATCAATAGTTAAAAAGACGGGAGCTTAGCAACCACTTAAGAGGGTTTGAAGCAAGTGGCTTTTGACTTCTTCTCTAACACTTTTAGCAAACTTGAGAAGCAGAACTCCTTTATAGACCTATTGAAATCCTTCACATTGATCAAATATCATATATACATGTTGCATTGCTTACTCTTCCTATCACTTCCCTAGAGGTGGAAAAGATAGATTTTAAGCTCAATCCCTCTAAGTCAATAGGACCTATTGGCCTCAACATTCTTTTTAAGCTCAATCCCTCTTAGTCACTAGGACTATTGGCCTCAATGTTCTTTTCTTTTGAAAAGAAAAACATGGCCATATATCGTCGATCTTATTGCAATTGTTGTTCTGAAATTTTTTGACAAAGAAAAGTTGCTAAAAAAAATTAATTTACAAGAGTCTCATGCCCAAAACTCCAAATCCTAGCTCTATAAAGGATTTTACATCTATCTTACACTGTAATACCCTTTACAAGATCATCTCTAAGCTATTAGCTAACATGCTGAAGAGATGAAGAGAGTGTTTTGTCCGCTCATCAACTTCTCTTAAAATGCATCCATATCAAATAGAATGACTAAAGATGACATATTGTTGACTCCAAAGCTCCAAAAGGATTATGGAAAGGAAAAAAAAAGCAAGAATTGTGTGATTATATTAGTCTCCAACAAAGCTTTTCATTCAATCCATTGGAATTTCATCTCACATATTCTTATGGTTTTTTTCGCCAAGTTCTCTACTTGGGTCAGCTAGTGTATCTCCACCACTTCCTTTACAATTCTAATTAATGGTCAACCTACTTGCTTATTCAAATGAGGCAAAGGAGTTAGGCAAGGTGACCCACTATCACCCTACTTCATCTTTTACATAAAGATCTTGCACATGTTAATTGATAATACCAACACTCTTAACAATAGTTTCAAGTATCATTCCAAATGAAAATGATTAAAATTATTCAATTTGGCTTTTGCGGATGATCTTTTGTTCTCTAAGGCTAAAGACAAATCCACCAGTCTACTAGTGACATCCTTAAACTCATTCAGACAACTCTAAAGTCATCTTTAACAAATGCTTCTTGTATATTGGTTTTCACACACATTCCTTTCCAAAGGTCTTATTAAGACTATTGAAAGGATATTAAGATGTTTTCTATAGACAAGTGATTTAAGTAGAATGAATCATGCCAAGGTGAAGTGTTCACAGATATGCATGCTGTAAGAGAAAAGTGGTTTAGGCATAATCCTTGACAAACAAGGCATTGATGGCAAAATGGCTATATATAATTCTGACATGCAAAGCGGCATTATAAATAAGGTGCATATACTCTTACTACCCAAACAAGAGAGAGTTTATAAGAACTAAACACCATGAAATCACACACCTAGTTTTTGAAGCAACTTCTAGGCATCAGAGAGCTAATTGCAAATTACATATTCTATAAGATTGGTAACGGCAAACAAGCATCCTTGTAGTTTGACACATGAAATATCTGTGGAGACCTCAGTAGCAACCCTCTAAAATTCCTTAAATTCTCACTTTCTTGACAACTCTAAAATCAAGGAAATCATCGATGACAATGGATGGAGTAATCTTGCTAATTCCTTATAGCAAATTTATACAGAACTATAAACCAAACCAAAACTCTCCTGACATGTTACCTTTGTACACATCATCAACATGGCATATTCACCAATGCGTCATGCAGAATCTCTTTGATGCCTCGCCTGCAAAAGAATGGAGTGACATAGTGTAGTCTAGTACAAAAAGGCACTACCGAAGGTGTCTTTACTGTGACTAATTTATAAACAAAAGGTTAGGAACTCCGACAAACTACGTTACCTTAACATCTCACAAATCTGGTGTTTAAAAAAACTCAATATACCCAATGTAGCGTAGCACGAGTCTGGAAAGGGTCATAATGTACACAACTTTTAGTTTGTATTTTTACGCAACCTTTAATTTGTATTTTTACAAAAAGGCTATTTTCGTGACTTGAATAAGTGTGTCTAAAGCAAAAATCCCAGCTTCAGTTGTTCATCAACTGCGAATTTTCAAACTACATTCGGAGTGCTATCATGGAGAAATGAGACTGCATAGCACAAGCTCCCACTATATCTCCGACACTACAAAATGGAAGGAGGCTTTCAATTGGGTACAAAACAAGTTGCACAGTGCTTGATGAAGCGTGATATATGCCATCTTAAAAGAACGTAGTATGAGGCTGTTCCAGAATTTAAAAAAAATAATCCAAAGCTCAAATCACTAAAGAAACTAGCAAATGGACTAGAGAACAACTCTTGTTCACAAACTCCAGGAAATCTCAAGCTCCGGTTTATCAGTAGCTTGGGAATTCTGACACCAAGCTTCCATTCTACATACTGTCTGAAATTCTAAGTCATATGTACTGATTTTGTATTGGTTTCCTTAGCCTTGACATTCATAATTTGTGGTGGCGTTAGCCTCGTACACATTTTCTTTTGGAATGAAATTTAATTTCCGAAAAAAAGTAGAACATGCTCCGACAACTAAATGGTAAACTTAAAGCCATGTTCCACTATCTCGTGAATTAGCCAACTTGTAGGCAGCAGTTTTTACTAACTGATGGATACCCTCACATTGATTCTTCTTATGGCATCTGAGCCTCTAACTCGACCAATAACATGGGCTTTACTGCGGTTGAATTGCTTTGTACTGCCCTCCTGCAATTACCTGCAGTTTTTATCTGTTTGACAAACTTGACAAATATCGCCACAAATCACCCATTAATTTTTGTTAAATCAACTTCAGAACAATAGATTCCGCAAATCACAATATATTTCTACTTTCCGATAACATCAATTCTGAAGTAGTAATTCTACATACACTCAACCAATTAATATTACAGGACCACAATGTAGCCAACGTGGATCCTCAGTTGTCATTCGTCATATAATTCCTTACTCATCAGCCATTGCCAACTCTAAAGCATAGTCGTCTTTTTCCTGGAAAATGGATACGTGTCAGGTAAGATATTAGTTATCATGACAAATATAAATTCTCTCTTCCATTCAGTCATTGGACACTAACTGTTTCTTCTATGCATTTATAATCCATGTTTCGATAAAATCAAACTTACAATTGGTCCTCGAGCAAAATATCTTCCAAACTGAAGCCAATAAACCTGCCCATAAAAGATCCCATGTTTCACTTTTTAAATGACAAAAGAAAAGCTCTGAGGAACGAAAATAGTTTCATCACATGAAGACCTCACTGGCCCCCCTATTTCTCGTCAAAGAATCTATTGAAAACATACGAAGATCCACATAAAACCTTGCCATTACATACTTTACTGCTCTTTTGATCATTGTAAAAGATCATGAATCTGAAACCATGGAGTGGAAGATAACAATGTCTGAAAAATTCAAAAGGTGCAAGTTTGCAAATACCTCATCTTCATCTTGTGTTTCCACTTCAAGATCAGTAGAAGGGAAACCCACACATAGAAGTGCATATCCCTGCACCATATATTTCGTGAACATGACTTTCTACATTCATCAAAGAATGAAGGAAACAACATATTTAACTCAAATGTCCATTCAATAGAGATAATTATCTGATCTGCAACCTAACTTACTGAATAATAAGTTGCATATTCTGAAACAGCATGCACCTTCAATGCTTGGGTCCACCTTGTTTTTTTAATTCTCACACTAATTTGCTTAACTATACAATTTTACACATTCTCTGAATGAAAACTACTGTGTTTGAAATACTTCATTCCTCCTTGAATGCCTTAAGTTTGAAGAAAATTCTGATGAACAAAGTTCCCTATTATGCTTGTAAGCAAATGTGCAGATAAAGAAAATTGACAGAGCCATTAGTTTCATTTCTGATTACTTTTATGATGCTTATGAAACATGGTTACAATCAAAGTTTGGAATGTAAATAACTTTCTGAAAAGAGGAAGCCAACAGATACTGTCACAAAAATGCCAAATTTTGACATCTAGCTCCTGATCAATGCCAAACTTGATTGTGATAAGTAATACGTAGATGCTGCAGTGTAATCGGTCATGTAAAGTCTGGGCCATCCTACTTTCATTCCCAAAATCATCAATGAAGAAAAGGGTATGTGAAGAACTTGTGTATTCATCTTACATTGCCCATTTAATCTCTGCAAATTGATAAATCTATACTAAGAGATCTTTGACTTGGCAATGTTCAAGTTTATTCAATCCCCATCCAGCAAATCAGAACCATGGCCAACATTCTTCTTCCAATGTAGACTAGTTATTCATTTTGGGTCACAATTCACATGCAAAATAATAAAATAGTTATAAAGTTGCATAGAAATGGTCTATATGGTTAAAAATGGTTTCAAATTTGAAGAGAAGGTAAGGATGCATGCCTTTGATTTCAATTCAGCCGATATTCCTAGTGCTTCTGGTTGTCTAATTTGTCCAGATCTTACACGCACAGCACAACTAGTGCAACAACCTGCAATCACAGAGTCTTTCAGGAACAAGGATATTTACCAATATATATATATATATATATATATGGATATCATATGGAGTTCTAATTGGAACAGTACATTTTTCAGGAATTCCAGGTAGCAAAGGCCACTTGGAAAACCAAAACTCAATCTTGGTCACTAGCATGAATATCACATACCCCAAATGAAAGTACAACCTTCATCTTGCAACATAAGGCAACGGTGACACCAATGTGTGAGTGTTAACTAGCAGAACGAGCAAATCAATTGGAGTTGCGTAAAATGGGAAGTCATTCATGCGTTAGAGTTATTTAAAGGAAGAAACAGAGCTTCTTTTAATAAGGTTTTACTATTAAAAGTCAAAAGGAGAGAAATGTTGATTAGATAGACGAATTACCGTGCCTGCAAGCGAATGGAAGAGCGATGTTCTGTGATTCGGCTGTGTGCAATATATACTGGTCCTGCAATTGCATTTGAAATCACAAAAAAGGAAAATTTGATATACACGAACACAAAGTAAAATCAATTAATTGTAATAAGTAACAAACAAAGGATTATTACCTCAGGGACGAGGAATTCGTGAACGAGACCACGTTGTCGATCGTGGACAGTGACTTTATGTGTAGGAACTGAGGAAGAGGAATAGCTATCGGTGATTCCCAGCGACTTGGTGATAAGGGGGGGACGAAGAGGAGTGGATTTGTGAGAAGACAATTGGCGGGCAAGTAAGGGTCTCCGGTAGAGTAATGAAGTGCCTGAGCTGCAAGAGAAGATAAGGTCCATTGGATGTGTTCAGTGTCTTTCAACTAGTGGGGTTCATTCATGAGCCAAAAATCAGTAAGAATTTAAACCTTAACAGCGCCTTTGTCCATTAGGTCATTTTTTGTTTTTCATTACTCCCTCTACCAAATGTTTTTCAAATTGGACGTACGGCATTGGATTTATTCGGTATTTAGATTAGCTTTTTCTTTTTTCGGATGGCGAGATACTTGATTATTTAATGATATCAAATTGCTAATAATTATATTTAATAATCAACTAAATAGATTAGTGAATTGAACTCAATCTACTATTTTTGAAAATACTCCTATGATGATTGTGAATAAAAATGATTACAAATTACTTAAGTTATCATCTTTTATTATTGTTTTTCCTTCGCTAAACACTAGTAGCCTAAACATCAACTTGATTAATAAGTTAATGTACAAGAAAAATAAACTTCAACTTGATTAATATGGAGAAAGAAAATAGTAGTAGTAGTATTAGTAGTAGTAGTAGTAATAATAATAATAATAATAATAATAATAATAATATTTATTATTATTATTATTATATATTCTATGTTTTTTATTAAAGTTATAAACTTAATTTTTGTAAAATTAAATATCTAAAATCTAAATTCTTATGAGAATATTCAAAGAAATACTAAGATATGATACTCATATCCTTATCAATTTTTAAGTCATGCCCTTATACGTCATTTTAACTAATACTAAACAACTATTTTTATCATATATCTTTAAATAAACAGACAATGCTATCCGCAGGTCAAATCAATTGATATAAATTTGTTATCAGCTAACCGTTGATAAAATTAATTAACAGCTAAAGCAATCCACTGATTGTCAAACAAGACCTTTATCTTCTTAACCTTAATCATAACCCATGGATACTTCTAATAAGGTGAACCTCTTTTGTTTCTGGCAAGCCTAATAAGGTTTATTTCAAGATGTTTTATTGAGTCTTATTTGTGCCTAAAAATGTTTCGTGTCTAGTAGTCATTTTAATCTAAAATGTAATTCGAGCTATTTTGGTTTTCTATCGATATTTAGGTCTTTTAAAATATGACTAATGAATTCTTTTTTTTTTTTAGAACCTTTATGATTCTTGTTATAGTAATGGTCCAAACCTTATGCCTTTAATGGGTATATATTCAATTCTTGATTTTATGGTAACTTTTATTGTGCTTGATGGAAGCACATTCATATAGGTTTTTTCTCTGATTTTGGGTCCCTAAGCTTCTGTTCTCTTATGTTAACATACACAATCGTATTTAGGAATTGAGAGTTTAGAAGAATTCCAAAAACATAGCTCTTCAAGAACAAACAATAATGGCAGGAGGTAATTTTGTTTTCTTCTGTATTTATTTTATTTGCATATTCTAATGTATATTTTTGTTGAATATATGTTAGAATGTTCTTACATTTGATATCAGAGCAAGGTTGGCCTCTGTCTTGTTGAAGTTTTTAGAGAATTTCAAAATTCTGGAAAATTTTTCATACTCTAAAACTTTCAATTTATAGTTGTTTTTGAATGTTTTTCTTTAGATTAATGGTAGAAATCTTCCATTAAGTGTTTTAGAAGCGTTTCTACATTTAAAAAAATGTGTTTTTATGGTGTGTTTTGGTTTGGTTTTGTGAAGAATCCGATGGGTCGTGAATTGGGTCAGTTTGACCCAACTGTAAGTTGAAGAAGACCCATACGAATTAAGCTGTGTATCAAAATCAGATACTGGATTGCATCGTTTTATCTGTTGGTGTTGACTGTGT
>JANZXP010000005.1:13746554-13758544 GCA_027576715.1 Erythroxylum flavicans
GTACCTAACGACCAAGTCAACGGGCTGTTTTTCCCACTGAAGGTTCCCAACTGACTATTTTTCCCATCTAAGGTGCCTAACAAATGTGCCAACGGGCTGTTTTGCCTACCAAAGTACCTAGTAGCCATTCGAACGGGCTGTTTCACCCATTGAAGATGCCTAACGACTGTGCCAATGAGCTATTTTTCCCACCGAACGTGCCTAGCGACCGTGCCAATGAGTTATTTTACCCACCAAAGGTGCCCAACGGGTTGCTTTTCCTACTGAAGATGCCTAGCCACCATTCCAACGGGCTGTTTTGCCCATCGAAGATGCCCAACAAATTGTTTTTTCACCAAAGGTGTCTAGTAGATGTCCCAATGGGTTGTTTTGCCTACCAAAGGTATCTAGCAACCGTGCCAACTGGCTATTTTGCATACATAAGCTGCCTAGCAACTGTGCCAACAGGCTGTTTTGTCAACTGAGGGTGCCTGGCAACAATGCCAACAGGTTACTTTACCAACTGAAAGTGCCCAACTAGTAGTTTTGCCCACCAATGGTCCCTAGCAACCTTGTCAACTGGCTGTTTTCCCACCAAAGGTGTGCCAACGGACTGTTTTTCCCACCAAAGGTGTGCCAACGGACTGTTTTCCCCACCAAAGGTTCCTTGCAACCGGGCTAACAACCTATTTTGTCTGCCGAAGGTGCCTAACGGGCTGTTTTTCCCACCGAGGATACCTAGCCACTGTGCCAACAAGCTGTTTTTCCCACCAAAGATGCCTAGTGACCATGCCAATAGGTTGTTTCTCTTGGTTCACCTACGGCCCGCATTTGAATTGGTGTGCAAAAGGATGAAGTTTAGAATAAATTTAGTTTTTTAAGTCATATTTTTTGTGATCATTGAAATTTTCAAGTTGAACGAAATTGCAGATTATTTCCACACATAATACCCATTTTTTTAATGAGCTTTTGAGCCTATAGAGCAAAATTTGAAAACAAATTGAAAGCTCTTGTTATTCTTTCATGTGTGTGTTATTATTGCATAATAGGATGATTCTAGAAATTGCTTTTATTATGCATGTTAAGGTCATATTTGTTGAATTAGAAGCATTAATATGATGAAGGCATTTAGATTTACCAACTTGCTTAGCCTATTTCTTTGAAATTACCATAACCAAAATTTACCTTTAGGAATAACCAAGTTAAGCATTATCCTTTTTCATTGTTTAACGTCAAAATATAAACCTTTATCTTATTTTTTCTTTGAAGACCTTTTTATTGTTTTGAATTTAATTGCATTATTCACTTATTTGAGAATTGAAATTCGTGAAAGGTCTAATATTTTTTGAATTGTGATACTGATTGGAATATTGTGAAAAATAAAGGTATTAAAAAAGAAAGAAAAAGCAAAAGGAAGAAAGAAGAGAAAAAAAAGAATAAGTTTCTGGTATCCATAGACTTGCATTGAAAGGACTTATGTATACTTGAAAACAAGTCTTAAAATATATTGTGTAATAAATTTCCTTCAATTCAACTTTTTATTATGCTAATGATACCATACCTAAGCCCTATTACAACCATATAAAGAGCTTTTGATTTTTATTTATAGTTTGTACATAAGTAGTAGAGATGTGATTTTATTGCAAGACTATGGTAAGAGTTCTACTATGCATTGATTGAGAGTTTTGTGAGGGTGTACAAAGATATGCTTTTGATTTTAATTCAATTATTGATTTGATTATTATTAATATTGCCTAGGAAGTTAATCTTGGGACAACTTGACTCTAATTATGTGTTAATTTGATCCAATAAGATATGATGATGTATAGTATGAATGGACAGGTTGAGATTGATGATGGATTGATGTTGTAAAGTTTATAATACTGATTATGGTTTGCTTGAGGACAAGCAAAAACTTAAGTATAAGGATGTCTGATAGATGGATATTTGAATATATTTTACTACCCATATTTGATGTATTTTGCTTGATATTTATCCTTTTATTGCATATTTGATACCTAATATGCTTCAAGTGTGTTTATAGGTTATAATTACCTTCACAAATTTAAAGGAGAAGAATTTGGGCAAAAATGTGACATAAAACAAAAAAATAGCAATCTGGAAGGAGTGTATGGTTATGCACTTTTGCAATTTTCAAGCAATAAAAACCATAGTTTTTAATATAAAAAGACATTTTCAGTGGCTAATGAAAGGAAGAGACTTTTGGAGTCGATTTATAGACTTGGAGAAATTCCAGAATGTACAAAACCATGTAAGTCCCAAAAACTAGTTTTAATAAAAAGACATTTTCAGTGGCTAATGAAAGGAAGAGACTTTTGGAGGTGATTTCTAGACATGAAGAACATCCAAAAGGGACAGTTTTAGTCTAGAGAAGAGGAAACATAAAGATATCATTGAAAGATCTATCGGAATTTAAGAGCAAACCTTTATATCATAAGAACATTTAATAGAAGACAATCAGGGAGATTTAAAATTATGATTCCATTGTTTTCGATTGATTTTTCTTTCATTATATGTTTGATTTCTTATTCAATCATATGTAACTAAACATTCAGTTAGTATTTAGGTCAGATGAAATGATTTGATTCCTTTATTAATGCAATTGGTTTGATTGATTATTGTGATCTGATTACTTGTTTTATTGATAATCTAATTTCATACGTAGCGATTGAGAAATCCTAGTGCGAATGGATTTACCGTAATTATAATGAGTTGAATGCAACCCTATAGATAGGATAACACAAATCCTCTAGATTAGGGTCAAACCTAATAGAGGGACTCATAAATCAGTAATGCAATCCTATAAGATTTAACCTGAGTAATTCGGTTAGAGACCATAAGATTAGTTTTTAATAGATTCAAGGTCAGCTACTAGCATATCATAAGAGTCTCCATGGTCCCATTATTCAACAAACAATTGCATAATAAAAGATCAATCTGTTAAGGGTTTAAGGGGATTCCACTATCTCTGTGTTCATTATTGTCTTCTATTTCTTTAATTGTTTTAGTTTTTATTATCTTTTTATTAAAAATATAAAATCAATCCTTAGGCTAGATAATAGGGGAAAGGTAATTCATAGTCTTCATGGGATCAACCCGAACTTGCCAGTACTAGCTACAGCTACATCGTGCACTTGCAGTTATTACAATATTGACCAACTAACACAAAACAGGTCAATCAGGTCTCATGATCATATCCCTTGATCATGACTTGATTTAAACCATTGTTAACTTTATAAAATTCTCGTGGGTGTTCTTTAAGTACGATGTTATTCTTTTTGCTCAATATTCTTAGAAATATTATGACTTGGGAGCTTTATCCTACACCTTGGAAGCTTAGTTCAAGGATCTTCTCCACTTGTTTCCAGTATCCTATAAGAATGTAGCACCACTATGACTATGTCTTTAAGAGATTCTAGTGAATACTTAGGTGGCTAATATTAATTATCTAAGGTTTGGTCTATGTAGTTCAATAAATATATGTAGACCTAAAGGTTTAAAGGAATGGCTTCTTTCCTTGTATTCATTATATATATATATATATATATGTATGTATGTATGTATGTATGTATATAAAGTAAACAAGAAGGGAAATTTGGGCTTGCTAATTTTGAAGATCTTATTAGCAAGTTTAAAATTCGTCTTTTATTAGAATAAAATGCCCCTTGAAGTCTAAAAGAGCATGCTTCCCCAAGCTTAGGGAGATAAGCGCATATTTTAATAGCTTCAAGAATGGTATGTGGTTTCCCTTCAACAACTTGAACAACAATATCAGCAATAATAAAGGCTTGAGCCCCATATAGTTATACTTATATTCATAAGGAATTATTATCTTATTTATGGTGACTTTGTATTTATAGATATACCAGTAACAACTCTATTAAGGTATATACTCTAATTTAAGCTTACAAGCAAGTAAGTGGGAAAGTACCTAAATGCATGACCAAAGATAGGTTCATCCCTCTTAAATATGGGTACTCACAAATGGAAGAAGGGGTTCATCTTTCTGAGCCTAAAAGATGGAAGCTAATAGGGATTTAAGTCTATGTGAGGGGACATAAGTCTTTTTTTTTTCATAAGATAAGAAATTTTCACTTCCTCTTAAGGTTAAAATGCTTAATGGAGACATTACTCAAGGTTGATGTTTCAAAAAAAGTAACACGGAGGTTATTTTCCCTTTTCTTATACTTATCTTTAGGTTTTTCAACTTCTTAGTGTTGTTTTATTTGATGAAAACATGAATTTGTCAAACTTGTAAATTTTTAATGGCCTAGATTTAATAAATTCATAAACTTTAGTTATTATTGGATTAAGAAATACCAGAAGTAGGTGTTGCTTGGTAATATTTTGGAGTTATTGGAAACTCGATCTTCTATGTGTTAGATAAACATTCCTTTGGACAAAGATGACTTATAACTTATTTTCTTTCTTAATTTATGGATCTGAGAGGAGATTTAATGTTGAGAACTAGCAAAATCATTAAGATTGTGCCTTAAATATGGAAAAAGAAGATTTTATGGGTAGAAAGTGGAGAGATCTTAGTGGAACTAGATAAGAGTGCCTACAATTAGTCAATTTTAGTGATAGAGTAATTTTGAGTAGTTAGCTTGAGAGGATTTGGGGAAAAATATGAGAGAGAGATGAATGATTGTTTAACGATGTTTGAAAGATGTGGTTTTTATATTTGAATTTCTTACAAAAAGGCCTAAGATATGGTAATCTCTTTATCAAGAATTCATACATAGTCTAAATCTTTAAAAAGATCTTTTCAATTTCATAAACACACATTTTGGATATGAAAGTTTCTTGTGCCATAGACCTATCTATCTATAAATGCTTAAGTTCACAAATCAACTCCAAAAATAGGCATTCCCTAGACGACAAATCTCTCTATGTCATTTATAGACATGATCTAGGACACAACTTGTGTTCATTATTTAGATTCAACATATACTTGATTTGAAAGCCTTTCTTTTGCTTGTTTATTGAATTTTCTAACTCAATTGCTTTTCTTATATCCTTCTTAAAAGTTTGATTGCCTTCTTTACTACCTAATTACAAAAAAATATAATAAAAGCATAAAACATCTATAAAGAAATATAAACCTATAATGTTATTAAAAAAAGTAATTGTATAAATAATAACCTAATCTCAATGTTTATCAATGAAAATGTCAAAATAGAATTATTTTCTAAAATAAATTACCTAGGTTGCCTCCTAATAATGTTTCTTTTAAAATATTTTAGCTAGACTTTCTTCCTAGTTTGATTAATTGTTAAGAAAGTGAACCAGCTACTCCCTTCTTCTTGACCATTGACAAGAAAATATTCTTTGTTTTGTTTTCTAATTTTTGTTTTCTGTCATGCTCTAACATTTTTCTTCTCTTCTTTGGCACTTTAGATCATGCATAATGACTTCTAGTAAGAAATTAAAATGATTAGCTTAATATAGCTCATCATTAACTACAGTTTGCATATTTTTATTTAAGGTTGAGAAAACGAACTCTCTATACCTAAATATTAATTTACCTCTATATGTATTTATAATTATTCTAATAATAAGGAAAAGCATACATAAGATTAGAGATTCTTCATTGACTTCTTCCATATCAAGGATGTAAAAGTTAGCTTGTAAACTAAACATATCAATTTTAATTAATACATTCTCTCTAATAACTCTAGGGTGTTTAATAGATTTAACTGCCAATTGCATTATCATCCTAGTAGGTTCTAGTCCTCTCGGCCTAAATTTCTTAAGCATAATATAAGACATCAGATTGATACTAACCCTAATTTTGCTAATGCCTTACTTATAAGACACTACACTATTACAATAAATCGTAAAGCTACTTGAATCTTTTATCTTCAGTAGTATAATATATTGGACGATGTTATATTGCCTTCATTTCATTTGATTTCTAACTATTCCTCCTTTATAGCTTCCTCCTTTGTCTCTTCCATATCTACATCTTGTACGTTGACTTATTTCTTCATTTGATTAATCAAATCCTTCCCATTCCTTAGGGTGATTGCCTTTATATATTCTTTAAGATTTGGCACTATGTTACTAGGTAATGTCTCTTGGGTCTTTCAGCTACAATAATTTGAGTTTCAAAGTTTTGAATTAAAGCCTCTTAATTCTAAAATCGAGTTTTAAATGTAGATATGAAATTCCTCATCGATTCCTCTAAGATTAACTTCATTTTAAAGTATTAAGATTTTTAATATCCAAGTGGAGGCTACCTTTGAGTTATTTAATTACTTAGAAGAGATATTGGTGATTCCTCCACTTTTGAATTGTATATTTTACTATAGAGGTTATTTTATCTCTAGAAGCTCCCTGTATAGTTAAGTTGCTCCATTGGTTCAGCCTTATGGCTTCCATTCTGACAATCAATTTTATGATGTCCTCTCTCATATAGCTTAAAACTTATCACTTAAGTCAGTTTTGTTAGTAAACTCAAGCTGTGAAGCTTTTATGTTAAAGCCTATACTTGAGTTATCAACGAAGTCATTACATCTACATTATACATACCTAATGGTTTATTGTTTCTTATCTTTCCTAATTTCAACTAATAATTATTCATAGTCATCTCTTTAATAATCTCAAGGTTGACCTCTAAAGTCTTTCTATTAAGTGTTCCACCAGTTATTACATCGATTATCTACTTTATAAAATAGATGAAACCATTATAGAATTTCTAGTATTAATATTGGTAGGTCATGCTGGAGTCACTTTCTCAACACATCTTTATATCTCTCCCATATTTCGTATAATGTTTCATTATGAAATTATAAGTAGGTAGAGACGTCTTTCTTCAACTTAATAGTATATTTAAAGGAAATATTTGGCTAAAATATATCTACTAGTAGACTCCAAATAATGCATGTAACCAATACTTAGCTTGATTCGTTAATAAAAATGGAAAAAACCTTATTTGTATTATATCTTTAGTAGCTTTATCAATCTTAAAGATATTAAAAATCTTTTTAAAAAATTGATGATGTGTTCATTGACATCTTCATCTAGTAATCCATTAAATTGATTGTACTGTAGCAACATTAAATGACATTTGACTTTATCTCAAAGTAGTTCAGATTGATTAAACAACATCTATAAATAGATAGGACAGAGGGTTCAAAGTACTTGACTATGGTCAATCGGAAGCTATAAGTAATCATTAGATAACGAGATGGCCTAAAGCACTAGTTAAGGAAATGGTATCAACCAAGCTGCCTAGCACGACCGATAAGAAAATATACGTTAAAAATAGGACACATAACGGAGATCAAACAGTAAAGCGTACGGACAACTCGAGGATAGGTGATTGTGCTTTGAGAGAGCAATTTCATAGCCTAGGAATTTATATTTGTCCAGATTATAAAGATTTTCCAAGCTTACTGACTCCTGAATGTAAAGATGATGGAAGGGGGAATCTTTAACTAAACATTACTTAGATTTGAATTCTTTATTTGCTTTGATTGGTTCTTATTGATTTATTCTTTTAGTTAAATTTTATATCGTTTGATCAACGATCCATCCATCAATTAATTTATTGGTGTTTAATTCTTTAACGAATTAGGAGTATAAATTGATTAGCTTCTACAAGGGATTCATCACTCTATTTATTATTATATTGTAAGTGATTATTTTGTAGAATACAAATAAGACATTAAAATTTTGACACCATTAGTAGAGAAATAATTGGTGTTTAGAAAATTCAAAAGCTTTATTTTTTATTCATTTATATTCTTCTCAATTTATTTTGATTTCAAGAGTTATTACTTTTGTAAAGACAAGGAATTATTTTATATTTTAATTTGAATTCTTAGCTATATTTGTGTAGTTATTTTTTATAATTAAAAACTCTATAAACTCTAGGTCAAGTATCCTCTTAAAATAATCTATCTTTGCTTATATTATTACAGAAAGTTTTCAAATATATATTAAATATCGATGATAACACACTAAATAAATGAAATATGTTGGGCTTAGCGATTTGTAGAGAAAATATAAGAGATGACGAAATGGGTTTAATTTGGAAATTAAGAATTTTTTGTTTCAATTTTAGGAATTAGTGATAAAAATAAAATATGAGAGATGAAGGATTCAAACACCAAATATAAGTAATTTTAAAAGATGGTCATTATTCTTTTCACCATAAAATGGATTTTTTGGAAAAAAAAAACAAAAGGGTTACGTCATTTAGACGATAAAAGCCCGATGCTTTGACCTTTAAGCTTAAGCTAGAATCAAAGCTACACGTGCCCCTTTTGCCATCACCTACAATATTCCTTCATCTGTTTTCCACTTTTTCTTTCTCAATCTCACATTATCACAATCAGCATCAGTCCCTGTAAGGCTCTCCTTCCTCTGTAATCCTATTCAATCTTCGATTCAATCTTGTGATCATTGGTTTAATAAGGTCATGTTTTTAAGTTTACCATATATGCATCTATCTGCTTTTCTTTAATCTTACATCCAAGCACATCATTTGATTAATTGCGGGTTATCTGTATAGATGGGTTGTACTGCAAGGGACAAGCATGTTCGTGCAAATCGAAAGGTCCGATCGGCGAGACCCGAATTTGAGCCCTGTTGCTATGCATCGTCGATGTCGAAGTCCGTTCTCCAATCGGGTCTTAAACCTTTTGCTTATAACACGGGTTTGCTCGATCCCAACCATAACAACTCGAGTGGTAATATTGATGAGAACGGGTGGGGTTATTGTACTGAGGAACAATTAGAGGAGATATTGTTGAAAAATCTTGAATTTTTATATAAAGAGGCCATTGATAAGCTTGTTTCTTTGGGTTATGATGAGGATACTGCATTACAAGCAATTCTGCGGAATGGGCATTGCTATGGTGGCATGGATTTGCTGACTAATATATTGCATAACTCGCTGGCTTACCTGAATAATAATTCTGCGAGTAGTGATGGGTATTCGGATGAAACTGAGCTTACTTTTAGTGATCTTCGACAATTGGAAGAGTATTCCCTCGCAAGTATGATTTGTTTGTTGCAACAAGTTAGGCCACATTTGAGTAAAGGTGATGCTATGTGGTGCTTGTTAATTAGTGATCTTCATGTGAATAAAGCCACCACAATCGAAATTCCCATGCCTAATGCCTCTGGGGTTGGCTATTCTCCTGCACAGAATAGTGTAGATAATGTTGGTGGTAATGTGGTTGATAATGGTGTTGGCGTCGTTGCACCAGCTCTCTGTAGATTTCATGGAGGGTGGGGATTTGGAAATGACAGTGGATCTGAGTTTGCTGTTAATGGGTTTTTATCTTACAGTCGGGATCTATCTCTACCAAAGGATGTTGAGTGTCCTAAGAGGTTTAATCTTTCACCTTCTATGAAGTCTTTGTTGAAGAGGAATGTTGCAATGTTTGCTGCTGGGTTTAGAGCTAATTCAACACAGATCCAGATACAGTCTCAGGCACCACTGCAGGCTTGTGTGAGTGGTTTATCAGGAAGTGCAGCTTCAGTGGTGAATGGTGGTGGAATTCCAGTCGATAAGTGTGAGGACTATCAGAATTTGAAGAACCAAGATGGGGTTAGTTCAGTCTTGAGTAAATTTCGTGATCTGAATCTGGATGAGAATTTGGAAGTTGCTGGAGAAGATCAGAAAGATGAAATGATAATGAACTTGGTACATCAGGTTAAAGATTTGGAAAGACAACTAAAGGACCGTAAAGAGTGGGCACATGAGAAGGCTGTTCATGCAGCTAAAAGACTTAGTAATGATTTAACAGAACTTAAAATCTTGAGAATAGAGCGGGAGGAGATTCAGCGGTTGAAAAAGGGAAAACCAACTCTTGATGACTCAACAATGAAGCGGTTGACAGAGATGGAGAATGCTTTGAGAAAGGCTAGTTCCCAAGTGGACCGAGCGAATGCTGCTGTGAGACGACTGGAGACTGAGAATGCTGAAATTAGAGCTGAGATGGAGGCTTCTAAGTTAAGTGCATCTGAGTCAGTGACAACATGCTTGGAGGTTGCAAGGAGGGAGAAAAAGTGCTTGAAGAAGCTTCTGGCTTGGGAGAAACAGAAAACTAAATTGCAGGATGAGATTGCAGATGAGAAAGAAAAGATCAAGGAGTTGCAAAGATGCTTGGAAATAGTTCAACAAGCTCAAGAAGATGCTGAGGTGCGTTGGACTTTTGTTTTTTTTGGCTTGGCTTATATTTTGATGTTCCTTGTTTGGCAAGCTTCTTGATCCCTAAGCTTTGGGCTTTTACACCAATAGCAAATCTTTCGGCTAAATTTCCTTGATCTTCAAATGGCTTATACATTTAGGTATGATAAAGCTAGTGCAAACCTGTGGGTAATTTTTATGCAAAGATGATCACTTAACTTTTTTCTGGCGAGAACTCCTTTTATATAGGAGAGGCAAGATGATCTATGCCCTGCACAAGAATCAATCTTCTTTACTCGGAAGGTTGCACTTTGAGACATGAGTTCCTCCATCTTATCTCAAGAATTGGTTTAGCCACTTCCAAAACGGGATTGGATGAGCCACCTACTTGAAGAGGGTTGTGTTATTTTTGTGAGAAGTATCATTTGCCTTGTTGGTCTTAAGTAAGATTGGGAAGTTTCTTTAAGTCCAAAGTACTTCGGGTTTGCTTGTGGCCTGTACATTGCGTATCTACGGTTTTGCATCTTGTCGAGTGAGAGACATAAATTCTGTGACTCTACATCCTTTTAAGCACAAGATCACATGTTTGCATATTGTTGTGGGAGATAACAAGTTTGCATATGTACATCTTGTTGAGCAGAGATTGCATATATATTAATATATGACTCGTTGAGAGCGTGAGATCACATTTTTACGGCTATGTATCTTGAAAAGTGTGAGATCATATATTTATGGCTTTGTGTCTTTTCAAGCACAAGATCGCATGTTTACAGCTCTACATTTTGTCGAACTTGAGATTGCATATTTAGCTCTACATCTTGTTGAGTTTGAGATTGCAAGTTTGCAACTCTGTGACCTTTCGAGTGTAAAAGCACAGCTCTTCGACTTTGCATCTTGTTAGTGCAAGACTACATGCTTGTGTCGTGAAGAGCACTAGATCGCATATTTGCAGCTTTGCATCTTGTTTTGTGAGACAAAAAGTTTGTGACTCCGCATCCGTTCGAGCACAAGAATAAATGTTTGCATCTTGTCGAGTGTGGGACTGCATGTACGTGCATATGCCTTGTTGTGCATGAGAACGCATGTCTACAACTCTACATCTTCAATGCAAGACCTTATATATGCGACTTTACATCTTGTTAAAAGTAAGAATGCATATATATTTTTCTGCGTCTTGTCAAGTGCAAGATCAAATGTTTGTGACTTTGTGGCCTTTTTAGCGAGAGACCATATTTTTGTGGCGCTGTGTCTTGTTAAGCATGAGATCACATGCTTTCATCTTGTCAAGCGAGAGACAAAGTCTATGATTACGTATTATTTTGGGTATTTATGAGCCCGAAGCAATATTTCTAGAACTCTGCATCATGTCAAATTGGAGACTATTAGATTGCGTGTCTGAATTTTTATGGGTTCAAGATTGTTTACTAGAAAGCTTACGTATTATAGGAGCATCGAATTTGCATCTTTTGTAACGCAAGATTGCATATTAATGAGTCTACATCATTTGGAGCACGAGACTACTTCCGAGTGAATTTACGTATTATGGGGGCACGACTGCGTGCGAACACGTCTCTATCTTTATAGATGCAAGATTGCATATGAGTGAATCTGCATATTTCATACCATGAGACTACATATCAGCAAATTTATATCTTTTGAGATGCAAGATTGTGCGTGAGCGAAGATGCATCTTTTAGGTGTCAATACTGCTGAAGAGTGAGTATATGTGTCTTTGTGGGCGCAAAACTATGTACTAGCAAATCTGCATCTTATAAGGGGCTCAAAATTGTGTATGAGCAGGTCCGCGTTTTATGGCATGATACTGTTTAATAGTAAGTATGTT
>JANZXP010000005.1:13776668-13791975 GCA_027576715.1 Erythroxylum flavicans
TATCATGGCATTTTGATTAAATGGAAAGAAGAAAAAGCATGAGAATATGAACTTGTGATTGATTGAATTGAGCATGAGATTTGATTGTGTTTGGGCGAGAGAGGAACTGTTTCATAGTCACGTGCACATCGACATAAAGCCTTCTCCCGGCTGCCCGCTTATGGCACACGAGATCTGAAAGGTGGACTCGTTTCGTTCATAGAGTAAACTTCGGTTTCTCTTTTTTGTTCTACGGAACCCTCGAACCATTTGTTTGTGCATTTGCATTTTGATATGTTAAGTTTTGATGAAGTTGAGCATTATGCTTTGATGTTAAATCACATCCAATATTTTTTATGTGATGATGTATTGGGTTATGAGTTATGAATGTTGAACTTACATTGTTGGGTTAAGATAAGATGAGTATGCTTATATGATTAGATGCATGTATGTTTGATTGTGTGGCTCATCGCTAATGGCTATAAATATATTAGCCACTGAGCTATGTAGCTCAACCCAATTTTTCCCACTCCTTAGGTGCAGAACGAGAAGATTAGCGATCCTTGCAAGGCATTCAGAACTCCAAGATAGCTAGAAATATTTTGCACTAAGCTAATGACTATTTTTGGATAGCTTTATAGGCATATCAAACATGAGCATCCTTGTGTATTTTGTATTAATTTGATGTGTATGATGATATGTAAGTAAAGCTTGATTAAATATTTACTTGTTTAGCAATGAGAATGAGAATTTGGGGATTTGTTGTTGTGTATAATGATGGTTGTGAAAGAGGAATGAGTATGTGATTGTAAATTGTTGTTTGGTTTGGAATAACATGTTAGAGATGGAAGGGTTATATGGGATCAATTATTTGAGGGGAGATTTAAGATTTAACAAAAGTACTTAGCAGTTGAATTGATATGAAGTGTACATGTATTTTTGGTGTTGAAATGTTGAGTTAGAGTTGTAGGTTAGAAGGTTTCGTCGTGGCGAAGTCAGCTTCAGACACAGCGAACTTTTCCTGAAAGGTGTTTTCGTCTCCATCTTGTAACTTCACCGCAGCGAAGTTATATTAGTTGGCCACGGTGAAATTTTTCCGAGAGGTCCTAGGAAATATTTCCTGATTTCGCCATGGCGAACTTTTCTCGAGAGGTCCTAGGAAATATTTCCTGATTTTGCCGCGGCAAAATATTTAGTTTGCCACGGAGAACCCATGTTTGACCCTCCAAATGGTAAAATCTCTTTTTAGAGTCTTCATAAACGTTGTAGATCTAGAAGTCCTCTTCAAAACTGTCCTAAGATGACCTTGATCTGATGTCTCTAGTGAAAGTTATGTTAATTTTCCCAAGATAGGTACAATATGATTGAGGACATAACTATGTTTGACTCGTTTGGTCGTAACTCCATCATCCGATCACCAAATGAAGTGAGTATTGAATTAAAAGATCCCATAAAAATAACCTTACAGGATAATATGTTCACGTCTTTTGATATTCCGGATAGTTGGGATTCAAGAATGGGGTCCAACAATTTATCTCCTTAACCATGAACATAGGTCATATATTGGCTGAACTACATATATTTTATATTTTATCTTCATTTATTTCCTTCTTATATAGCTTTTAATTTATGCAGTAATAAGTATCAAAGCTATTATTATCTTAAATTTTTGTATCAGAGCCTAAAATTTCTTGTCAAGATGCCTTTTCATAAGTTCGATATTAAGAAATTTAATAGATTGAATGATTTCAATTTATGGAAGGTAAAGATAAGGGCAGTTTTTATTTAACAACAATGTGCAACATTGTTGGAAGGAGAAGAAAAACTACTATAGACTTTGGGAGCATTTGAAGAGGGAAGAGATTGTGTCAGAGATGCATGGTGCAATACTACTAAGTTTGGGAGATGAGGTTTCGAGAGAGGTGGTGAACAAAATAATTACTACTTTATTTTGGAAATGATTTAAAGGTAAGCATCAAAAGAAATAAGTCATGAATCACTTATATTAAAAGCAATGTTTGTATACTTAGATGATCACAAGAAGTACACAAGTAAAAGATCACATTGATAATTATAATGAAATCAACTTAGATCTATAAGGTGTTAGGGTTAAAATTGAGGATTAAGATCAAGTCCTAAGCCTTTTGTGTTCCCTACCTAATTTATATGAATTTTTTTAATACTATGTTGTATAGAGAGATTATTTATGTCAATGATGTGAACGATGCATTCGAAAGAATTGAATAAAAAGGTAGGGACAAATAAAGGAATAATAGAAATAAGAGTAAGTTATCATCTAAATCTAAGACAAAAAAATGTTTGACACTTTAACTCTAGAGAAAAAGATCACTTTAAAAAGGACTATCCATAATGAGAGAAGGGAAACAAGCAAAAGGAAATAGATGGAAAAATAAGTAGAGTTATAGTCTACAAAAGTTATGATGAAGAGGATGGAAGAGGTAGTCATGTTTTAACTATGAGTAATTTTGATTCTAGAAATTGATGGGTGATAGACGCTAATGTGACTTGTCGTATAACTTTCAATAAGAACTAATTATATGCTTTAAAACATGAAATGGAGCTATCAAATTAGGTGATGATGGAGAGTGTGCTGTCAAAGGTGGTGGTTTACTATAGACCAAAATGCATGAACAAAATTGTTAAAACATTGGATGCTTATTATGTTTATAAGTTCTGGAAAAATTTGATTTCCATGGGTGATCTTAATAGCAAGGGTATAATTTTTTTGGTGATGATGGATGGTTTTAGGTAGCAAAGAGTCATTGAATATGATGGAAGTAAAATTACTGCATGGCATATATGTCTTAATAACAAAGATAGTAATAAAATTGTTAATTGTCTCTTAATCCTCATGTCAAAATGATGATAATACCATGACGTGGCATATATAGTTAGGTCATCTTATTAAGTGAGAGATGCAGATTTTCATTAGGAGAGCATATTAAAGGGTGAAAATTATGAGAAGGTAGATTTTTGTAAGTTTCATGCACTTGGTTAAAAGTATAGGATAACCTTTTAAAATATATAATGAGTGACATATGTTAGGAAAAACATATGGAAATGACGTGCTAGGATCAATAATTAGTAGTACTAGTTCAAAGGCGGTAAAAATAGAATTAGAACAACCTGTAACAAATGCTAAAGGAGCTAAAAATTCTAGTTGAGGAGATATAATAATGTTAGACGAAAATAATCAACATAATATAGGCAAAGATAGAGGAAATGGACCATTATGCAGTTAAGGTGATATGGTTAGGAAGATTCAGTATTGTATGCTCTTACCATCAATAAAACTATCTTTTAGGGAACTAGGGAAATTCAAGAGAAAGATAAATGGATCGATACTATGGTAAATGTTGTGGGGTTTTATAAGATTGAAAAACTGATTGCATCTGGCCAGATCTTGTTAAGAAAAAAGGTTTACACTTAAGAAGATACAGCTAAGATATTGATAAAGTCGTTACTTGTAGGAAAGTTTAAGCATAGCTTCAAGTTATTGATTGTTTGCATAGCCTGAAAACCTTAGGAGATTATATGGCAGGGAGTCATTATTGGTTGGATGTTGAAGAATTTAAATCAAGATGGAAATTTGTGAAATATGAATTAAATTTTTGGTGAATAGTAAAATCATATCAGTTAATCGACATTAAACAAGGACATGGGACTGACACAAAACTTATACTAATTAAAAGATTGAAAAGTAAGAAATATATTAGCATCAATGTGGAGAGTTGGTCACGCATCATACTCATGACAAAAAATTCGAGGATGAGCAAAAATAAAACTTTAATAACCTTAGGCATCATTGAAAAATAAAGTTATAATACCCTTACACTTCTAACATGTAACTTAAGGTTACAAATATATTGATTAGGACTTTATATGTGTGTGTGTTCGTGAAGATTGTTATTATACTATTCTCCTTGTATCTTCTTCCTCACGGTAATAATAAAAGTGTATCACCTTATTCGTGGACGTAAGCCATATATTGGCTAAACCATGTAAATTATTTTTTTCTTCATTTATTTTCTTCTTGTATAGCTTTCATGCAACAATTAGTAACAGAACAATTAATTAATATCTCATCATCATAAAATTTGAATTTAATATTAGTTGAAAAATTATAAAAACTAGATTTTTATAAAAACATACCCAATTAATCTCTCTCGTAAGTATTATAGAGAAAACTAATATTAAAATTAATAATTCATACCGATTGAGTTTTTTAGTTTTTTCATATATTTCTTACTCATCAAATTTTTAATTTACCTTAAAATGAGTATAATTTTCTTATCAACTTTGATTACATTAATCTAATATTTCTTATAGATTATATAAATTGCATATCAATTAAATAGTCGAAATAGAGCTTTTGGCATTAAGCCATGTAATAATATCTGGTACAAATAACTCCACTTAATATATGCACGTAGCAAAACTAAATGTCATCTTGACAAAGAGATCTTAATTTCATGTAATCAGAATGGAATTTATTGCTGTCAATTAGAATTAAACCAAGCAAGTGTTTAGGATTTCTACAACTTCACAAAAATTAAATCAAACAAGAAATAAACATTTTCCCAATGTGCATCTTCCCCGTAGAGTCAGATCTGAACAACTTATTGATCTATAACAGAAGCTTGTATCTTTCATTGGCGATTTCTCATGGAAGGCCAAATGATCAAGCAGAACCTGAACCAAAACCCCTTCTTCTTGGTCTTATTAATAGTTGGGTTAGCTATTGCAGCCTTCTCATTGACGACGTCAGTCATGTACTGAACAACAGCCTTATAGAGAAAAGATTTCATTAACTAACAAGTAGAAACAATGCGAATTCTGAACAACAACAGTCGCATAGTTTTTATAACTTTACCTGAGCACCCAACTTGGCTACTTGTCTCGGTGGCACTTCCAGAGGAGTCTCATCTGCTCTGAAAATTCTCAGATTCGACAAGAACCTGAAGGAAACTGGCAAAACACTAATCTGATTATCGCTTATATCCATTTCTTCGAGCATGTTAAGATTCCCAATGGACCGTGGCAGAGCTCTAAGATCTGCAAAATTCTTTCCAACGTTCAGCTTCTTTAGACCAACTACAAGGCACAGATTTTCGGGTATAGACTCGAGCTCATTGAAGCTTACATCGAGCTCCTTCAAATTGGTAAGGTTGCCCATCGTAGTTGGCAATCCTTTGATTCTGTTATAATGTGCTGTTAGAATCTCCAAGCATACAAGCTTTCCAATTGCCTCAGGAAAAGCTTTTAGTTGATTGAAATCTAGTCTGAGCTCCAATAGCGACGAGCAACTCCCCATAGTATATGGAAGTCCTTCAAGCTCATTGGTTTCCAAGTTCAATTTCTTCAAACTTGTTAGATTGCCAATTGTCTCCACCAATTGAGTGAACTCATTTGAGCTCAAATCAAGGTTTGTAAGCTTTGTCAGATTCCCGAAAGTTGGTGGCAAATTTCTTAATCTGTTTGCGTGGACGTCAAGATCGGTTAAATTGATGAGCTCCCCTATGGAATCAGGAAAATTTATCAGTTGGTTTGAGTGGAGATCAAGTTTTGTTAAGTCTTTCATGCTGCTGATAGTGGGTGGTAGTGCCATTATCCGATTTTCAGACAAATCTAACCCTTTTACACCAGATAATTTTCCAATTGATACAGGAAGCCACTCAACTTGATCCATCAACCTGCCTTTAAGATCAAGAACAACAGTTCCGCATTTTGCGTATTTTTCAATAATGGCTGCCACCTTCATTAGACTCAATTTCTCAGTTTCTTCTTCACCTGTAAACAATTATATCCGGATATTAAAGTGTGTTGTTTTTATAAAGCTGAAGCATAATAAGTAAATAAAAGAGAAAAAAAAGAATATGTTTTTAATGTATAACATCTCTTTTTATTGAGAGCAACAAAGCTCATTATATATAGAGCTAAAATATAATAGAAAATCTTATTTATTTGCTAATTATCACAAAAATATTTCCAAACTGATTATTAAAATCAAGCACTAAATATCATAATCAAATTTATCTAATGTCAGTTTGATCATTTATTTCGTAATAATCTGTAAGCCTAAGGAATTTTTCAACAAACTCCTCCTTGCCTTGAGAGTTACAGAGCTTTAATGTCAAAATAATTCATCCTCTTGATGTTGCTTAGTTGCTACTTTTGTCTCTTCGTTTCATGACATGAAAATCTTTTCCATGTGCCTAATTTGTCTACTTTTTCTGCATTTGATATCAGGCCTCCACTAACATTTTCTATGTGGGTGATTTCTTTTCTTGCAATATAGACATAGTGGATATGAATCATTATTGTTTCTGTTGTTGTTGTCGATCTTGTTAAAATTCCTATTTTTGTCTCCTTCTGAATTTTTTTCCTTTGCTAGCAGAGCACCTTCAATGGTTCCTTCTACTCTCATCATCCTCCTTTGTTCTTGTGCCTATAGTGCATTTACTAATTCTGCCAAAGACATGCTTGCTAGATCCTTAGTTTCTTCCAATGCAGAAATTTTTTATTCATATTTTTTAGGTAAGGTTACAAGAACTTTTTGCGCTATTCATTTCTCAAAAAAATCCTTACCTAATAACCTCACCTTGTTCATTATGCCGAGCAACTTGTCGGAGTATTCTTTAATGTTTTCTGACTCTTTCATCTTCAGCATTTCAAATTCTCTGATCAAGTTGAATACTTGCATGCTCTTTATTCTTTTATTACCTTGGTATTCCTTTTTAAGGTAATCTCAGATATCCTTTGCCGAATCTAGATTCATAATTCTTGTGAAGATGATGTTTGAAACAGCCAAAACAAGCAAGCTTTGGCTTTAGACTTCCTATTTTTTCTTTCTTTGTGCTTCTTAATTTGAGTCATTGTAGGATTTTTTTATAATGGAGGTGCTTCATAGTCTTCCTCTACAGCTTCCCAAACATTTATAACATCACGATGAGCTTTCATTCGAATAGCCCAAACTTGATAGTTTTCACTATCAAAAATTGGTGATGCATCTTGAGATAGTTGTATTTCAATCTTCTACTTGAAGATAGTTGTAATCCTTGTTGTAATTATGGGTTGTAAATCAGGTTTGTGTTTTGGTTTCACTCATCTCATAGGTCCCTTAAGGCAAAAAGCTCTGATACTATGGTGTTTTTACAAAGCTGAAGCAAAATATGTGAATAAAAGAGAAGGAAAAAGAATATGTTTGCTGTAGAACACTCCCTTTTTATTGATAGCAACAAAGCTCATTATATAGAGCTTAAATGTAACAGAAAATCTTATTTATTTGCTAACTATCACAAGAATATCTCTAAACTTATTCTTAAACTCAAGCACTAAATACATAATCAAATTTTCCTAAGATCTGGTCAATTTGACCATTTATTTTGTAATAATCTGCAAACCTAAGGAATGTTCCAACAAATTGAATGGAACAACTATCTAGCGAAGATCAGTACGTTGGATGTGATATTGAGGATTTCATCTGTAAATTAAATCAATGTGACAACGGTCGACGTTTTTAACTAGTTAAGAGCCAAACGGATTCTGTTGTACCACTAATCCAAAAGTACCAAGTCCTGGATATAACATAAAGAAGCATACGTAAATACTAAATACTTTACCTGAAAAGTAAGTTGCCTTTGTCGAAGAACTCTTCATTACGGCTTTGGAGCTATCATTTTGTAGTTCTCCGTCTCCCTCTTTCTTGACCAAATTCTGGTCTCTAACCAAGCTTTCTTTCTCGATTTTGTTGGCCGGCAAATTGAAATCAATAACGTCCTCCGGAGTATCTCCAGAAACCAATATAGAGGCTTTCTGAATAAACTCATCGAAGGTCACAAACATCTTGTCCACTTCAACCAAGTGAAGAGCCTCTTTTCTATGCTCATGGCTTTGAATCAACACAGTGGTCCTTCTCACTTCTTGCAGAAGATAGAAGAGCTCCTCAGGGACATCTCGAGGGCGTTCCTGCTTCAAAATTTCCTGAACTTTTTCCCGCTCTTCACTCTCCGCTGTCTTGATCACGGACATGGCTGCTTCGACCTCTACAATGGAAGGTCTTCGTGGAAGTGATCTGTAGAGCCTCATGATCTCCGCTACTGTTTCTACCAAGGCTGGGGATGGATTTTGATCTCCGCTTTTCACTGCCATGACTATTGCTCCACAGAGGAAAACTTCAATGTCTTCGAAGCCCTTAGCTATGACCTTTGTTTTCCAGTGTTCGAGTCTTTGTTAACCATTGACTTGAATTAAGCTGCAAGAGTTATATCTATAAAGAGCAGAGGCAAGAGATTACTGACTACTGGGTTTAACTTTTGGTTTAATTAGTCGTACCTTAAGATATTGTTGACATTTTATCAATTCAAAGATGGGTACGGCAAATTACTATGGAAGACAAATCAAAGGTAAGAGAACCTATTCATGAGATTGAAAAGTATAAACATTAATATGTTTCAGGTTACCCTATAAACATTCTTATCTTATGGATATCGTATTTTAATGATAAAAGATTTGTCAAAAGAAGAAAAGTTTGGACTAACTTCACTCCTGACATCCTTCGTGACCTATGCAATATGGCCATGTCGCCTAGAATTTGACGGGGGATATTTCTGCTGTGGCTTGTATATGATCGCTCTTAAGTTGAGTTCTAATCTCGTGCAATGGAAGTGTTTCTGGTATTACTTGATTTGTCATTATTTGGCCGACAAATTACTACAATTTTTTCATATATTACAAAATCATTAATACTAAAGGCATCCATTAAAAAAGATGTATTTAAATACGACGACTCACAGTTGTGGGAACGTCATGTTATTAGGAATAGAAATTAAAAGTGATGAACTTCTTGTTGTAAATCTAAACATGTATTCTTCACGTGGAATATGAATGTTGCGTGACTTTAATTTTGTGTTGTTTGTTATTACTCTTCAAATCAAGCCTCTTGCATGCTTAAAAAATAAAGAGAGTCCCTCCACCAGACTTAATTACATCTATAGACTCTTCGCCAATTTATTATTTGATATTTCTTCACGAACACCAAGTTAGAGCTTTGGTCAACTTTAAATAAATTGGACTCGTTTTAATACAACAAATTTTAATTTAAGTTGTGCACTAAAATTAAAGTCAAGGTACTGGAAGTGGAATCTCATCAATACAATAAAGGAATTTCTTTTTCTTTATATTTGTCTTTAATGCTACTCTCACCAGACACTTTCTTGTACTAACAAAGAAGAAGCAAGTTAATCTTAGGCATCGGTTGATTCCATTTTGTTTTTCTTGTTGTGCTTTTTATTTTTAGTTTTTGTTTTCTTTCAAATAAAAATAAAAACCTATTTGATTCTTTTTAAAAGGAAAATGAATGAATTAATAAATAATAGAAATTACATCCCCAAAAGGACTTTCATGGGATAAACCCTCAACAACAAAGATAGCACACTGAAAATACCTACAAAATTCTATTTTGTAAGTAACACACGGATTAGAGGTTCCAAGAAAGGAGTAAAAAGGAACTACAATCAATTGCAAGGTTCCTCAGTAAAATAATAATCCCATTGATAATCTCATTGATAACTGCATCTATGATTTGCATTTGGATTCAAACCTTTTTGCATTCCATTCTTTCCAAATTGTTTGCACACATAGTCCCATGGCCAGTAAGTAAACAATTTTGTCAGACTTAGGAAAAGCTTGAGTTGATAACCAGTGAATAATGATGGAGATAGAACTATCAGAACCAGTCCATAAGCATTTTAGTTTCAATTGTTCCCGAATGCATTTTGAACATGAACATATGAAGAATAGATGATCTCTTGTTTCATCATGTGTAGAACATAGAGCACAACTTCTACTTATGTTAAGATAAGAAAGTCTATTGGTAGTATTAAGTCGATACCTAATAATAAGCCATAGGAGAAATGATACCTTGGGGGGAAGAACTTTATGCCAAATGATTATACTCCAGCCAACTTTTGAATTCCTCAATCTGAGCATATCCATACTATTCTTGTTTGATAGTTTGAAAGTTAGAAGATGCTTCCAATAAAATGTATCCTCTCATGATGAATTTGGAGAATATTGTGATTGCAGCAAACTAAACTGATAAGCTTAATATGTGGAGGGAAGACAAGGATCATTGATGAGGTTGGATGGTGGATAAGAGGGCCTTGACCTAACCAATTGTCAAACCATAATATGGTAAGTAACTCATTTCCAACTTTGCACTTGATATCATCTCTCACTAAGTTCCTCAAATGCAATAACTGGTTTAAGAAGTAAGAGTTAGAAGGACTCTTTCTCATCTCCTAAATGCATCTACCATTGAGAAAGCAAGAAGGGATCTACCTAATCTATAGAGATTTTTGTCTTCCAGTATCCACCGTAATCTCTTGAGGATGAGGGCTTGATTAGAGAGTCTAACTGAGCTAATGTTAAGCCCTCCTTCATCCTTGGGACAATATATGTTTGTCCACTTAACCTTGGTTATCCCCTTATTTCTATTGGAATGATTCCATAGGAAATTCTTAAATAATTTTTCCACATTCTCGATTACATCTTTGGATAAGAAGATATGCAAACTCCAGTAGATGTGTAATGAATTGAGCACTAATTTGATAAACTCTATCTTCGTCGTATAGGATAAGAAATTGTTCACCCATGAATTAATCCATTTCTAGATTCTTTCTATGAGTGGAATGCGTTTAACATAGTCTAACCTCCTGGTCAAAATTGGATGCCCAAAATAAAGAAATGGTGAAGTCTTCATTGACATACTCATAATGGAAGCAATTCTTGATTCAATAGAGAAAGCAGCATTAGAGATGATAAATTAGCTTTTATTGTAATTGACCTGTAATCCAAATAAGCTTTTGAATATATCCAGAGCTTTCACAAAGGTTTGTATTGAATCATGATTAGCACTGCAAAAAAGAAGAAGATCATCTGCAAAAGATAAATTGGTTAGTCTAATTTTCTTGCATCTTGCATGGAATTTGAATTCGGGATCAACCCTCACTTCAAGCTTGATGATGGCATTCAAAATTTCCATACAAAGTATGAACAAGTAATGGGAGAGAGGGTCTCCCTACCATATTCCTTTAGCTGCCGATAAGGAAGAATATGGGCTCCTAATGATTAATACTGAAAAGCTAGCTATTGAAATGCATTCTTTCAGCCATTTAATAAATATTAATGGAAATTTATAGGCCTCTAATACCTTCCAAAAAAAACTCCATCTCAAAAGCCTTGAAGAATTCAACTTTGATAGTATAATTAGAAAATGCATTGGATCTTGAATAGCCCTTTAATAGTTCTTGAACAATAAGATTATTGTCAAAATTTTGTCTATTGCATATTAAGGCACTTTGGTTGTCACTAATAAGAGAAGTGAGTACCTTTTTCAATTGAGCAACAAGAATCTTGGATATGATTTTATAGAGAAAATCGGTGTCAACAATGGACCTGAACTATCTGAAAGAGGAAGGGTGTGTACCTTTGGGAATTAAACATATGAAAGTTCTATTAATCTCTTTGAGAAGCTTGCCATTAGTGAAAAATTCATGAACAACATATTTGACATAAGTCCCAATGATAATCCAAGACTTTTGGAAAAAAAAACATTTAGCCCGTCTGGTCTAAGAGCTTTCATACCATCCATTTTAAATACAACATCCTCAATTTCCTTGTCTTCTATCAATTTAGTAAGAAATATACTATCCTCTGGAGTGATTTTCTTTATGATGATACCTATAAGATTAGTATAAGGGCTAGATTCCAAAGTGCCAAGCAAAGAAGAAAAGTACCTTATAGCTTCCACTTGGATATCATTCTGGTTTTGTAGCTGAACTCCCATATGATTAGTAATTGAGTTGATCCTATTTTGGTTTCTTCTGGCTAGGATGGTGTTGAAGAAAATTTTAGTACATTTGTTACCATATTTGAGCCAATTAACACTTGCTCTTTGTTAAAAGAGGGAGGTATGGGTGCTAAATGTCTGCATATATTAGGATAAAGCTAGTTTTTCCTTTGAAAGTAGAGTAGGATCTTGTGGACAGATTGCACAAAGCTTCTGGATATCATCTAGCTTATGCTTGGATTTCATCAGAGCCTGTTTAATGCTTGTACCTCTTGAAGAAATGAGAAGCTTGAGTTCTTTTTCGATACTCTTTAACTTTTGAACACAAATAAATTGATTAGTACCCTTATGAATACCATAAGCTCCTTTTTTGCAAGCATCTAAGAAACCAAGATCATTAACCCAAAAGTTATTAAATCTAAAAAGGAAAAACCTGGTAGATTTTTGAAGTGACTCTTCAATGATGATAGGAGTGTGATCCAAGAATAATGGATTTCTGAAGTTGGCAATGGTATTAGGGAAATGAGATAACCAATTAGCATTCACAAGAGCATGATCTAATTTCTTCCTTATGAACTAGGAAGAGTTTTGATTGTTGGATCAGGAGAACGGATGTCTAATTTGTTTTAGGTCAGTTACTGCCTGTTTTTTAATGCATTCTCGAAAATCATCTGAGAAGTTTCTAAGGTTGCAATTAACTTAAGCTTCAGACCTATGCAAGATTGAATTGAAATCACCACATAACATCCATGGCTTATCAATGTTACTGCTAAATTAGATCAAATTGTTCCATAAATCCCTCCTCTGAAACCCGAAATTGCTAGCATAGATAAAGGAGATGAATATAGTTTTTTTCTCCTATAAGAAATGTAGTTGAGTATGCACAACTTGATCTATTGTATTAAAGACATCTACTCGAGTAGCTTCCTCTTTATAACAGATGATAATTCTTCCATAGTGAATATGAGAATGATTGGAGAGCATTTTCCAATGAGGCCTTAAAAGATTAAGTTTGCAAAAATTTTCAGAATTTATTTTTGTTTCAAGTAATCCTACAACTAAAGGCTTTTCCGTTAAGAAAAAAATCCCTTAAAGTAGCTTGTTTAATAGGGGAATTTAATCCATATACATTACAAACTGAAATGGACATATCAATACTTACTTTTGGGGCCTTTACCCTTGCTCCGTTGGGATCTTCTTCTTTCCACCTAGATGAAATGATCTTTGTTTTCTTCATGACTAGGTTCTATATCTATCAGTTTTGTGAGCTTTGAAGGAGGAGTGGTGTCACCATGTGGGACGACATTGCTGGTCTGAATTGTAGCAATAAGATTTCATTCAACCATATGAGTTTCAGGGGTTGTCACAGGTGATATGATCAATGAAAAACTCTCCGCATCAGCTAAAACATTATCTTTAGAAACCATTAACAGAATGTGAATCTCTCCTTCCTTTATATGTGTATTATGCTCATTACTCTCCATAGACTAGTCAATAATCATTTCCTGGTTGAATTGAGGCTTACAATCGGAATATTTGATGGGATTAAGACCATTATTAGCAAAAATAGGATTAGTTATCTTTAGAGTAGCTTCATCATGCAAAATTAAAGTAATACATTAGATATATCATCATCATTCTCCAAACACATCAACTCTTAATAAGGTTCCAATTTTAAATAGATGGCCTATTGCTTTCCAAACTTTACCTTGTGATCTTGCAGGGGGAGTCCATTGATAGGACATTGCAACACTATCTTCCCAAAGCTTGTTCCCTTCACCTAGCCTCATGATAGGAACTTTGGTTGGTAGCTCCTTGGACATTTCCACACTAACACATATACGGGCATACCCAATTCTTCTCTTTTCGAAGGTGTTTTCGTTTATACAAAGGGGTTTTCCAACAAAGCTAGCTAAGGCACTAAAGCCTTATGTAGTCCAATACTTAAGGGGGATTTTTTGGATTTTAATTGTTTCCAAGTTTAAACTTGGCTGCCAAGCTTGTAAGAAAAGTGGTTGGTTCCGTATGTACTAAAGGCTTCTTTAAGAACCTTATTAGCCACCAAAAGTAGAGGTCAAAGTGTAAGAGTATGAGGAAGAGTATGAGGCTATCTTCAGCTAAGAGAACATTCACCATTTGTTTACTCTTCAAGTTCTAAAGCCCATTGATTAGTGATTGGAAATGGAGGTCGTTGATCAAAGAAGATGCCAACAAGTGTGGTTCACAACTCTTAGCTCCTTCTTCTAATATTGCTAGCTCAGGGCAGACTATAAGTTTCCCTTCTATCTCTTACGACGGTATAAAAGTTAGGCTATATTCATGTTGAACAGCAACAACCTACTTCCAACTTTTCTGTACAACTTTTGGTTGAGTTTGTGTGAAAGGTTTAGACATGTCAATTTGGGTCCAACACGACCCGGCCCGACCTGTGGTCAACAGGTTTAGCCCGGTTTGACCGGGCCACGAGTCGGGTGAGTATGGTCAGTGAACCAACGGGCCGGGCCAATGCTCGTGAAATACGGGCCACAGCTCGGGGTGGTTGGCCCACGGGCCGTGAAACTGTTGACGAGCCGGACCACGGGCAGGTCCAACCGGCTTGGCCCGTGGCCCACCCACCACCAAAAAAATTTTAATAAAAATTTAATTCTTTATTAAAATAATTAATAATTTAAGTAAATTAAAAATTTGTAATTAATGTAATTCATAATTTTAACAATAATTTTAACCTTGTTAACTTATTAACTTTTTATATAAATTTCTAATTAATTGAACTAAATATCCTAATTAATCGTACCATTAGATGCATCTCAATACCTTTATTATATGATAATTAATTAATTATATGTTGTTATAATTTAAGGTTGTCACATATTATGCATATATTAAAAAGAAAAAAGGTAAAATTTTTATTAATTTTATTAAACATGAATATATAATAATATGCTTATAACTTTTCATATAAATGTCCTAATTAATTGGATTAAATGTCCTAATTAATCATACCATTATATACATCTCAATAGTTTTATTATATTATAATTAATTAATTATATGTTGTTATAATTTAAAGTTGTCACGTAATAAATATATTAAAAAAAAGATAAAAATTTTATTAATTTTATGAAACATGAATGTATGATATGCATATAACTTTTCATATAAATTTCTAATTAATTGGATTAAATGTCCTAATTAACCATACCATTACATAGATCTCAATAAATTTATTATATCATAATTAATTTTTTATATGTTGTTATAATTTAAAGTTATCACATAATACATATATTAAAACAATGTAAAAATTTTATTAATTTTATGAAATATGAATATATGATAATATGCTTATAACTTTTCATATAAATGTCCTAATTAATTCGATTAAATGTCTTAATTAATCATACCATTACATGCATCTCAATAACTTTATTATATCATAATTAATTCATTATATGT
>JANZXP010000005.1:13792075-13818605 GCA_027576715.1 Erythroxylum flavicans
ACCAAACACTTGTGCAGCTACAGTAGTCGAGATGAGCCGATTTCAAAAACAATTCAAAAGATACGAAAAAGGATGATCTAATTTTTACTAGAAACAACTCAAAGATGATTGAAAAATTTAGAGAGTCTATGGTAAAATCATTTGACATGACAAACTTAGGTCTAATGTCTTATTTTCTTGGAGTAGAGGTAATTCAATAGGATGATGGAAATTTTGTTTCCCAAAGGAAGTATAAAAATGATATTTTGAAGAAATTTAAGATGGAGAATTCAAAATTAGTTCCCACCCTAGTTAAAGAGAAATTGAAATAACAAAAAGAAGACAAAGGGAGACCTATAAATTCAAATTATTACAATACTTAGAAGTATGAGGTATCTAACTGCAACCAAACCAGATGTAGTTTTTAGAGTTAGATTACTTAGCAGATTCATGGAGGAGCCTCGTACTTGTCATTTACAAGGAGCAAAGAGGATTTTTCGATATATCAAAGGTACTTTAAATGAAGAAATTTTTTATGCAAATGTCAATTATGTGAATCTTGTAGGTTACATAGATATTGATTAGGGTGGAGATATATAAACAAGAAAAAGCACATCAGGGTATGTTTTTTGTCTTGGCATTGGCATGATATCATGATCTTCAAAGAAACAACCCATTGTTGCATTATCTACAGCTGAAGCAAAATACATTGCAGCAACTAGTTGTGTTACACAGGCAGTATGGCTAAGAAGAATGCTTGAAGTACTACATCAAAAACAAGATGCTCTAGCAAAATTATTGTGTGATAATAAGTCCACAATAACACTGTGCAAAAATCTAGTTTTTCATTGGCGATTCAAGCACATAGACATTCGGTTCACAAAATTGACGAGCCTGTAACTGAGAAGGAAGTAGTGAATAATTATTCTCAAACTGGAGAACAAGTTGTAGATATTTTTACCAAACAACTAAAGTTTGAGTTGTTTCACAAACTGAAAAAAATGTTAGGAATGCTAAATTTCTACTAGCTTGATTTAAGGGAGGCAATGCCAATAAATAAATCACGCTAGCCTTACATAGAAGAAGATAGATACATGCACTTCATTAAATGATAACCAAAAGCAAGTGGAAGAGACATTAAGCATCTTCATTTAATGAAGTCGAAATCATCATAATTTGAAACAAATTGTAGCCAAAAATGTTGAACCAAGTTGAAAGGAGATTATTTCTTCCTTAAGCTATCATATGAATTTTGGTCCAATCGAATAGTTACTTTTATAAGTAAAACTCTAGATATTTATTGTTTTTGTTGCCTATAAAAGAACGTAACTGAAGGAGTTGTATTGTGTATTAGATTCAATCAAAAATTCTCCCCTTCTTCTCTCCCTCTCCCTCGTGGTGTGTCTGTGACTGTTGTGTCATTTTGATATCAGGATGGAAGAAAAGAGAGCACGAAATTATTGTTATGGAGGCAATTAATGACAACATAAACAAAAACAACCATAGACATCTCTTTAGGCAATGTTAAGGATGCTTTTAGGTGATTATAAGCAAAGGAAGACCTATTAACATCCTTATTGACAATGGTAGTTTAGATGCTAACTTGGTTCAAAATAGATCTTATAATTGTTATAAAGACAGGGATGTGAAAATAACAGTAGGTTGGGGATTAAGATTGCTTGAATTCAAATGTGTAGAAGCTTTATATGAGTTCTACAATGAATCTAATTAAGTACATATCCTTTAATATTACCCCTAATGAGTGTGACATGGTGATGGGAGTTTAATGGTTGTCACTTTTGGAAGATGGTGAGTAGTGAGCAGTGAACAGGTGGTGAGCAGACCTGGCGTGAGCAAGCAGTTGTGAGGTGAAGGCAGTGAGGTGAAGACAGTGAGCAGGTGATGAGGAGAGAGCAGGGGCTGAAGGTAGTGATTTGGTGGTGAGATGAAGACAATGGTAGGCAGTGAGCTGAAGCATGCAGTAGCAGAAACGGGAGCAACCCGTGAGCTGTTAACCGTGAAAAAAAACAACGCCTAGCATGGAAGGTGCATAGATGTCCCGAAAGTCTCGTAAAGAGAGAAGCTCTCCATCTTTGACAAATTTTTTATTTAATTGTTAATGTCAATATACCTATATTTTATTACTAATAATAATTACATATTAAATAAAACTTAAAGATATAATTGATAAAAATTATTTTAACCTCTTATATAATATTTATGATAAAATTATCAATAAAAATTATTTTATTTTATTGAAATAAATAATTTTAAATTTTAAATTTATTTTAATTATTAAATCAAATTTCTGGAATATTTATATATTTTGAAGATATTTTAATTTAATTATATTTTAAATATATAATATCAAATTAAATTATTCCTAATTTCTATAATTAATATATAAATAATTAAATAATATATATAATTGATATAAATCATATTTTGAAAAGATAGAAACAAATAACAAAAATCATTGCTTGTAATTTTCATAAATTTTGAAAACTAGAAAAAACAAAATCCAAAAACTCAAACAAATAGGTTTTTAAAATAAATTTAAAAAAAAGAAAATCAAAAACATAAATGAAAACATACAGGCCCTTAGTATTTGTCTTTATAAAAAATGGTTTTTCCCCATGCTCTTCCAATGTTAGTTTTCCCTCTGGCTAAATCTCCAAGTTGGCACATTCCTCAACCTACATTCACTTTTTCTTTCCTTTATTCTCCTTTCTCCCTGATTAGGTTTTTCCTTTAGGCATACTTTTACCATTCTGCAGTTTTTTTGCTCTTTTAGCATAGCCTCTTTTAAGACTCAGTCATACCCCTTCCTAACTTCACTCCCACTAGTTTGCTTATCCAAGAAAGACTTCCCACTCTACCCAAGGCCTCTTCCTTTATAAGGTCCTTCCTAACTCCTATCACTACGGCATAAAATTCTTTAGGCAACAAACAAATGCATAGCTATAAGTACAATTATTATTGCTTTTTTATTAAGGCAATAGAATTCAATAGAATTCATATCGTTACAAGAAGTGGCACTGCAATAAATAAAAGACAACAGAATTTTTTGATTAGGCAACAAAATAAAAAATGTTGCTTTATGTTTTGACTAAGGCAACACATTAGTTTAAAACTATAGCAACAATGTTAAATAGATATTGCAACACTTTTAAAACTTTACAAGGCAACAAAGTGGTCTTTTTAGGCAACAATTTGAAACAATAAAACAACAATTTATTCTTTTGTTACCAATATTATTTAACGTAAAATCAAACTCTTGTCATTATGTAAGCAACATCTGTATAAACATTAAAAGAAACATATAACTATTAATGTTCATCTTAATTACTATCAAATGTAAACTACAAAAAACTGCATTTATATATGATATATAGTCAATAAGGACATATAAAATTCAACCTTTTAATATATTCAAAATACAAAAGTGAAAAAAATCACTATCTAAAATATTCACCTACATTATCGTCCTCCATTTTATATGAAATAGAAGTTAACTAATCTAAATACTAAACAAAACTAATATGTATGGGCACTCCAAAATTCTTCACTAGGTATCTCCTTGTCCACTCTTAATCATCACCATCCTACCAAAAAAAGAAAGAAACAAGAAGTATATTAGTTTTATAAAACTACTTTGCTCACAAACAGGTTGATATATCTAAAATTGAATTCAAAATTTATTAACATGTCTTTTCCTTTTGTTCTAACGGGGAAAGAGCGGTGAACTCTTTACCAATAAAGCTTCTCCCTTAAAGTTCTTCCCCTTCATTGAATAACCTAATTTCCTAAGTGTAATCTGATCTGGCTTCACATTATTCATGATGTCATAGGTTGGGAATTAAAGCATGATAAGTAAATACATAGTCAATGTACAATCTGAATCATTATTATCTTCTATAACTTTCAACCTTCTATCAGTGTTGACATGATGAGAAGACAATAACAAGAGTCAAAAAGTAACAATCACTTTGAACCTTCAAAAACTTCTTGAAATCCAAATAGCTCAACATCAATTATATAACAGCTATTACCTTTAAGATGCGTAAATGCCACAGATACATGGGACACATGAACCAGAGAAGACTGGATTATTTAACAATGATAATGTAAGGATATATAGACATAATCATAATGACATTTTTGTTTTCTTCAGTCTCACTTGGTCAGAGAGATAAGCTGCATATGTCAGTTGCCCATTTGAGTATTCTTATGCAGCCTAAAGAGAAAAGCATTATCAAAACTTCAAATAAATGAAGCAAAACAAATTGGACTGTTTTGAACTTAATTAAAGAAATTGAATGTAGTAGCTAAAGTGCCTTATTATAGAAGAAGTGATAAATGTTTCCTACTCATTTTTGTACGATTCCATTAATTTCCAGTGTTGTCTTACAGGTGCTTTGAATAGATTATACTCCTTACTGTTAACTAAAAAATTATCAAGATACTAAACCTTAGACCAATAAATATAATCGTATAGCAAGAAGGAGAAGTTTGGTTTGGCTATGAAAAGAAAAGGAATAGATATAACAAATTGCTTATATATCGAGAACATACACAATAGGCCAACTAAGTGTTTATGAGAACTAGAAAAAAATTTTAGGAATAAAGTTTAAATAGTAAGGAAAGGATACAAAAGCAACCTTTTACAGTGCTGCAATGTTTTGCATGTAACTTGTAACTCAACTTAACTAAGCAGCAAGAAAAGCATTAACCTAATAAATAAGCAGCAGAAATAATATCACAACTATTCGTTCAATGTGAATTTTCTAAAGAATCATAGAGGACGGCATGGATAAAACATTTCCTTAATAAACCACCAATTGAATGGGGGAATATCATATAATGGAGTGTACGTTGAGAAAAAGAGACTGTAGACTATCTCATGGAAGATTCATTTTGCCCATTCAAAATTACGTAATCTCATCTCAATTCGTAAGTTGATTTCAGCTACCCTTAATTGCAAATAGCAATTTGAGCTAAAAAATTACGACTAAAATATTATCTAATTTATAGATTGAAAAGTGAGCATTTTTTAGAAAAAAATACTGTATAAAATCTTAGCACTGTTCATGTGGGACAGCAAGAGGAGGCGTCACGACAGTAGAAAACAACAACAACCAACGTTATAGCGAAGGAAGAAAGAGATGGGCACTTTGATAGGGAACTTTGGCCGAACACCTGATGTGTTAGTAAAATCACTAACGGAATTGTGACTAATGTTGTTGTGGAAATAATTATACAATAACATCATTGTTATTCATATTTCGGTGGTCGAAAGCATTCTTCTGGTCAAGTGATTCTGGGTTTTCTTCTAACAAATTAATCAAATAGATCAATTTACTATTATCGCACATAGGTAATTATATCAGTCAAATACATCGTTAAAGAAGACATATATTAAGATAGTAAACCATCGAAAGCAAAAAAAAAAAAAAAAGGATTAAACGAAAGTAAATCCATAAATGAATAAACCTAGATGTGTAATGCAACTTCGTAAATGAAGAAACCTAGATGAGTAATATATTTTTCTTAGTTTGTGGTTTGATGATTTGTAAAGATAGATATAATGACATGGAGAGAGAAGAGTAGAAAAGGAAGATTAGGAAGAAGAGATGCACCCAGACTTAAGTTTCTCACCTTTGGCTAGAAGGTTACGAGCTGAGAAGACAATCATTGTTGAAATGTCTTTGTTCCTCCCAGCCCTAATTGGGAAAGAAGTGATGACTAGATACAAAAATAGGGTGGGTATTTTACCCATACGATAATGGTTTGTCCATTCGCAGCCCTTACATTTTCTGTTGCTATGTTGTCGTTAATTTGTTGATGCCTCATAGCGTCGTCATTTTGCCTCACTCTTGACGTAGGAAATTATTCTGCAAATGTTGTCGTTCTTTACTATTTTTCTATAAATAAAATTTTATTTTTAAAAAAGCTTACCCAACATATTTTATGAAACCCTCTCTATCATAATCGAATTCATCAGTATCCAATAGAAAAAATTAAATGTGGAGTAACAAAAGTTTTTTTTTTTTTCATCTCAATATGTACCATCAGAGATCCAAATTAAAAGATGATATTAACCCAATAAGTTACGGTGGACTCTATCAATAGGGAGCTCAAAGGTGTGACCGACATTTGTGGATGACAACTGGTTGATGGAAAAGTTGGCATCGAAATTAAGGGAAAATTGGAGATGGTGGTGATCCGGCCTGGGTTGTGGGTTCATGGACTCGGTGGATCACTACCTGCATTAAGCCTCTCATTTCGTTTTTTTTTTGTTCCACTTAAAAACATAGAGCATACAATGTGATGTTAATTAGTTTCCCACTTAGATGATATGATATAATATTCCTAGAACTATAGCAACAATTCCAGATGTTCATATATAAGACTTTATTGCACCCTTTTTTTTAAATTTTGTTGCCTTTTCTTATATGTGGCAATAAATTATTATTTTCGTTCCTTTATAATATTATTAAAAGCAACACTTTAAAAATTGTTGCGTTATATTAATTTTTAGCAGCACATTTTTAAACTCTTGCAAACATGTCGTTGCCTAAAGCACTTTTTGCTATAGTGTATCTTGCTTCTCTATCCTAAATCAATGCCTATGCACCTCAAATCAACTATAATACCTTGGTTTAATTCCGTTACTACTGCTCCCTCTCTTAAGTCCCCTCCCTTAAACGTCCCCTACAACCCCTAACTCTCTTGACCTTTCATAAAATCCTGCTCCTATAAGGTTCACTTGGAGAAAGATTGCAGGAGACACTGTCCCTAGCCTAAAAATTAGTTACTATCCTCCATCGCTCTCAAAGAAAGGAAAGATTGTGGCTACTCCCCTTAAAACACTAAAGTTTGGAGCTTATAGGTCGTCTACAGCCCTAGTGGGATTCTTTATAGGTAGGTGCCCAACTTTTTCACTTATGCTCCAGTGGGCTTTCAAGAATTGGAGACACAAGGGACTAGAAGTGTAAAACCTCGAACTTTTCCTCGCATTTGAATATAAATTTTTATTTTCATTGAATAGTATTTCCAAATGAATAGTGAATCCAGGTGGATAGTATTTCTGCTTAAATAGTGATTTTGAGGACCCAACTCTGAAAGAATTGAAAATATTTGGAATAGGTATTAGAGTCTAATGATACTAAAACGAATTGAAAATAAGTTTGAACAGATGGATTTTGGGATTTTTGAAAGTTCAGGATTAAAATTCCCCTTTTTGGAAAATAAGGGATATTAATGATTTTAAACCCTTTCGAATTTTTTTTTAAATCATCCAACCAATAAGTATTGACCCTAATTAGAGTATTTCAAGGACAATTTGATGATAAGACAGTTGTGAAATATTTTGAGAATTTAATTCGGTTATTAAATTCATTAAAGGACAATTTGGTCTTTTTTTATAAAATGTTATTGGTGGATTAATCAATTACACTTAATGACCAATTAGAGGATTTCTTAAGGATTAAGAATCATTAATTACATGGTGATGAGTCATTAGAGATGGCCTGTGAGAAAGTGACATGTAATGCACTAAAAGAGTATAAAAAGCAAATTTTACTTGCAAATTGCTTCATTTGGAGAGTGAACCGTGAGAGTGAAAAGAAAAGGAAAAGAAAAGAAACCAAGGTGACATTCGGCCAAGGAGAAGAGGAAGAAGAGGGTTGCCATTTTTGATGGATTTGGAGTGTGATTTGGATAGGTGTTTATCAATTACCCAAGAGATTGAAAGAAAAAGTGGTAAGTTTTCCTTGATTAAGTTATTAGTTTTGTGTGTTTTTTAGTGGGATGGATTTATTTAAAATCAATGGTGGTTTTTAACTTACGATGGAGTAGATAATAAGCTTGGAAGCATTTAATGGTTGAAAGCAAGAAAGTAAACCAAGAGATTGAGCTTGAAAGAATTGGTTGAGGTTCGGGTTTTGTGATTAAAAATTGGTTTGATTTCATTTATGCATTTGAAATTTAATTCATATATTTAAGAAGTTAATTATTGTGTTGAAAATAAAAATAAAAATGATTGGTGGTTTAGATGATGAATTAGGACTAGGTGAAGTTTATGTAAGTTTGAGGATTTTTGTGTTTAAATGGTTAGGTATGACATTATGTGAATGAATAATGTTATAGGTTTTTAAGCATATATTTGTGATATAATATGTTAAGAAAATGGAAGGATAATTGATGTGTATCCATTCATTCAAGCTAGTAAATTGTTGGTGAAAATTTCTATTGTTAGTTTAATTTGTTTGGAAGATGCTTGGCATGGATCTTAGGTGAATCTTGTTGAAATTTTGAAAAGAAAATGGAATGATAATATATGTGTGTGTGATGAGGGCAATTCGACCTTAAAAGGAATGTAGTTGTTGGTGTGAGTTGTTAAAGTTTGATTATGGTTAAGGTGTAAATAAGCTACAATTTTAAGGTTATTATTGTGAAAAATCAAACGGAAAAAGTTGGCATTAATAGCATTACATATTCAGCCATATGGTGAATTAATTGGGTGAGAGTGTTTTGAAGAAATTAATAAGTTATAATGGGTAAAAGATGGTACTTAAGTAATTTTGAAGTTATATTTTGAAATGAAGAATAATAGATTAGCTTAAAGAAATACAATTAGCGTATTTGTTAAGCGTATTTGTTAAGCGATTAATCACTAATCTCGAATTCTATTAAACCGAAAATATAGTTTTAATGCCTTACTTCCTAATTTGGAAATAAATCTCTAAGCGAAATGCAATTTGTGATGGTAAAGGAGAGGCACAGAACATGTGAGTGTTCTTGGTGATAAATTTGCAAAACTTTGAGTTTATTTTGATTGTTTATATGAATAAATTCTTTTGCAAAAGAATTAATGACATGTGTTTTAAATTATGCATTAAATTGTATGATTATGAATTTTATTAGTATAGTCATTGAAATTATGTTATTTCTTGATAAAAGGGAAATGAATTTTTAGCCTATGGTATTCCTTCATGGTATTACAGATTTTACCGAGGCAAAGTACCCTAAAAAGTGCATGGCAATGTCTGGGGGTGTCAATTACTAATAGCAGGTGGTATTTTTTCTATTAGTAGTCTAGTGAGTTGCCCTTTGCATGTATTGGGTATATATAATGCTAGCCAAAATTGTTACAGGTAAATGATGTAAAACCAGCTCTATAATTACCTGTTTATAGCGATTAACCTATTGTGGGTAAGTAATGTAAAACTAGCTCTGTAAATAGTGGTTAACCAATCACGGGTAAGTGATGTAAAACCAACTCCGTGAATTTGTACCTAGGGCACCATATGGTACAGATTCTAGTGGTTGGCTTATTTTCAGTATAAAAGTTTTCAGAAAACTTGTTGATATCATTATTTATTGTTTAAGGAAAATGGAAAATGGAAAATGGAAACTTTCATATTATGAGTTTAATTTCGAAAAAACATTTTGAAATAGTGTTTCAGAAAAATTCAAATTGTATTATATGAAATGAAATGAATTTGATATAGGGAGGTTTAAAATTTTAAATATAATTTGAATAGAAATTCTAACACTTTTTGAGCTTGTTTAGCTCACACTTTATTTTATGTTTTTAAAATAAAACCTTCCAAGTGCACGCTCAAGGGCTTTTACAGCAAGGACTCTACCTCACGAGTAGTCAGCTTTGTCACGTGCTACTGTGTAGGCGTTTTTGCCTTGTAAATACTTTTTAGGAACTATTGCATATCTATGAATGTGTTTTGAATGTACTTTTGTGTAAAGAATACATGTATGTAAATGTTTTTAAATTAAATGCATGAATATGTTTTATCTTTTTAAAATTAATTGATTGGATTGTTTGAGGTTGCTTGTGAATAGACTTGAAGTCCAAAATTTGGTGTGAATATAGAAGTGTTTTGAACATTTTCAGGGACTTTGGAAATTTTGGAATTACCAAAAATACAGTCATTATACTGCTCAAATTTTTAATAAAATGATTTTTTTTAAATCCATTGTTTATATTTATTAATGTTGAGCTAAGGTTTTTCGATAAAAGGGCAATAGGTTTAACTCCACGAGAACTTTATTAGATTAGATATCGATTATAGGGTCACCTCGGGATGCCAAGCAGGCCACGTAGTTTCAGAAAAGGGGCCTATTAAGAAGACATGTTCATTTATGAGCAAAAAAGGTTCATCTTTAAATTTAACTCCTTTCAAAGGATGAATAAAATCTTAAATCAGGGTCCCTTGGCACCTTAATAGCTGACTTATTCTTCTGCAAAAATAGAGGCGAAGGCTAAAGATAGGTATGATAAATACTGAACATATGTCGATATAAACTAATCCATATGATATCCCCTCATAATAATAATAAATGCTTATTTAACAATAATTATACACCCATATTTAATGTATTTTGCTTGATATTTTATAGTTTTATTGTATATTTGGTCTTTAATTCACTCGAAGTACATTTATAGGTAATAATTGTTGAGCAAGTTTTAATTCTATAAAACCCTCAATGTTTTGCAAGTGCACTGGTCATAAGCGTAGTAGTTAAGGTGTCGATCTTAAGAGAAATTAGTGAACTAATTGAATATTAACTTTTTCTAAGTTTGTAAAAATGTGATTTAAATGAAATAAAGATAAACAGAAAATTAAACAATCAAGTAGGGGTTGAATAAAAATAAAATTATAAAATTAAAACAAGTGAATTAAAATAGAGCACAACCACTTAACAATTAAGATATCACAACAAGACAAGATCAAAGAATTATGAGAAGATGAGATTTATCTATCGTCATTTTGCTACCCTAATCACTTTTGATGTAATTGGTATCAATCCTAGAATTTCGAAGGGTTAGTTACTCTCTCTCAAAATCTAATTAATTAACCCTAATTAATAATCTCTAATTGATTCTGAAATTCTAATTTTGAAATCTCTCGATTAACAAAAATAACCCATGTTCCAATTAGTTCTTAAGCAATCTAATAGACAATCGGGTCCTTACACAAGATCTCTCTTCATATGATTATCGATTTGATAATTGTGTGACTTACTAAGTTGTTAACTCTCATTACCTAACCTAATCGGATTACTATCGATTTATATGCAAACACAAATATCACTATACCCAAACAATTTCATTAACATCAAAAGCAAATAGGTCACATAATGATTCAAGATTCAATACCAAAATGAAATTAGAACATCATTAACAACATGTTCAACATTCTCAAACCCAATTTGATATATGCTTAATTGAATATGAATTTATTCCATAACATTTAGTTATTATTGCTATGAAATTGCTTAAGATACTCACTTTAACTCATATGTGAGTTTAGGCACAATTTGGAAGCAAAGGAATTAAAGTGAGTAAAAAGCACTACATTTGAGTTGTTTTTCGAAGAATCACAGTCCTTTTTCGTCATGGAGCAAGAATAATAAATATTGGAGTAAGTAATTAATGCTAAGAAAAATGGGACATATGTTGAAAATAAAAAGAAGATTAAAGATGAAGCATGCAGCAGATGGCAATGTAAGGTGAAGAAAAAGGCAAAAAAAATGACAAAGCAAGATGAAGAAAACACAACTAATGGCTAGGAGACAAAACGCAAAGCATGCAACAATCCCTACGCTAAACGACAACGTGAATTAAATGTAAGCAAAACGATATGGAAGAGGAGTAGAAGCATGAATAAAATGACGCAAAAAGCCAATTGAGGAAAACAATCAAAACATACAAGACTTTAAAACCAAAACGACAGTAGCAAAACGTAGTGCGGAATGTCTGTGTTTCACATAGACGTCCTGCGTAAACGCAAACCACGTCTGCCTTTCACACAGATGTTTTCATAGGCTGTCTAGAGGTTTTTAAAGGCATTAAAACATTATAGACGGACCAAGCAATAAATTAGAAAATAGAACAGAACAGTAGCACAAAGAGTAGAGAAGAGAGGGAGACACTATAAAGGGGGTCTTCGGCTAAGGTTCTTCATTGGGGCTGAAGCAAATATTTTTGGGAGCTCTTGATTTTAAAGAAGATAAGGGATAAAGCTCTCAATCGGGAGAAACCCATGGAGGGCTAGACGTCCCGACACTAGTTCTAAGGTGACATCGACACCGATGACCTAGGTTAAGTGTATTTCACTATTTTTGTTATTTCTTTCTCTCATTAAGAATTGATTATGTTATCTTGTGTTGATTGAATTAGGTATTGTGAAAAGATGATTTTAACGTGTTCATTAAATCGTTTATTTGCAAACTCATTGCTAGAATTTCAATATAATCTATAATTGTTATGTTGAAATTCATGTGTAGCTACTAATGATTCGTAATCATTAGGGATAACATAACCTAGGTTAAATGACACATCGTATGTAGTTGTTGCCATGATTAATCAGTTTTCCTAATTCGTAATGCTACTACCTAATTGAATTTAGAGATCGTATCCTAGATTATTCAATAGTTAAGTTTAATTAACAATCGTATCTTGATTAAAACTACCTAAGGGAAAACTCGGATTAATTATTAGCCCACAATTAATAGTTGCTAGGAGAGGTTTAAGAACAACAAATTAACGAAATATGTTTAATTAAGGTATAGGCTGAGATTGAACCAAAGAACTGGGTCTCTACCGAATTCCCCACTTTTATCATTTTTACATATTTTCTTTAATTTGTTTTTATTAGTCTAGATTTATTTTATTTTCTTATTTCCAAAATCCAAAACCCCCTAAACCTAAAAACTAATTAATTTCATTTCAACAACTTTACACACACTCTCTGTGAGATCAACCTAAACTCACTACTGCTATAGTAGTAGATCTAGTTATTTTATTTTGACAGGTGTTACAACTCGCTGTCACAAGTCATACATCAAGATGAAATAAATAAATAAGAGAAAGTAAGAAAGAACTTGAAATGGCTAGGTCAAAGTGGTTAGACATCAACTGCAAATGCTCCTCTTCCCTTCTCTCTTTCTTCTCTCTTCCTTGTGTTCTCGCCCAAGTGGCAAATAAAGGCTCAAAAATTAGGGTTCTCTCCCCTTTCTCTATAGTCTTTTCCATTTAGAGTAAAATCTAGGTTTTACTCGGCCCAAAAAGTCTGAAATAACCCCGCAAAGTTGAGTTTTAGTATTCAGTCCACGTTTGCTATCGTGTAGATTTGCCACGATCGTGGCTTATTCATTTTGTTTATGTCACGATCGTGGGCCTGGATCTTCCCTTGGGTTTCCTCCAAATCTTGTTCATTCTTTGATATCTAATCTCAAACACTAACAAACACATCAAAGCACCTTAAATACATAAAATCAAAGTTCAATAGCATGCTCTAACCTATATAACACTCAAAACACACATATCTAACCAACTAACACGATTGTAAAACTAAACATACATAAATCATTTAATTAACCACTAAAAACATACTAAAATGCCTATTACAATATCATGCAGCCTACAAATATCAATAATTTCCTTGATGGAGCAAAAGGAGAAGAATTCGAATGAAATTATGGCGTGGACAAATATTTAAAGCAACTAAGGACCTACACGACTTAGACTATGCACAGTGACTGTGTAAGTCGTGTAGATATTAAAGAATTTAAACTCTAATTGTGTGGAGTTACACAGCTGTGTATATTGATACATAACTGTGTATGTTGCTAGTGTAAGTCTTTGTGCCTGTGTGAAATAGCAAATTTAGGTGTTTTAGAGATACATTATCACTCACGCCTATTTAAGTTGACTGTCTATAACCCAGAAACTCTAGTTTTTACTATAAAAGGACATGAGCGGAGGTAAAACAAAGAGAGCTAAATTATTAAGCAATTTTAAGACATAAGCAACCTACAAAGGTGATAGTTTTGATCAAAGGACGATGAGAACACGAAAATAACATCAAGAGATCTGATAGAAAGCTTCATCTAAGCTAAACTTGCAAAAAGATTCAATAAAAGAGAATGGGAGATTCAGAATTATGGTATTTGTTTTATATTATCTTTTTTGCATATTTATATTTAGTTTTGTTTTCTATGAGTAGGAACTAAACTTGTTTAGCATCTAGGTGTGATGAACCCTAAGTGGAAATAACAATATTATTTGATCTTTTGTCTAATGCAATTACATTGATTGATTTATAGCAATTTGATTATGCTTTTTATTCTTGTTTTAATATATTTAGAATATTAGTGCATGATTTGATTTCATATGATAGAAATTGAGAATTCCTCTTATATGAATAGATCTACCATAATTAGAAGAAGTTTTATGCAATTCTAAAGATAGACTGAGATAAATCCTTTGGATTAGGGTCAAACCTAATAGTGGAATTCATAAATCAATAATGTAATCCTAGGGGTTTTGACTAAAAAGATTTATGTTAATCAACTAATGGATTAATTGTTAATAATCTTGAGAAAGATATTAGCTTAAAATAGGAATTTTCACGTTCCAATAATAAATAATATAATTGCATGATAGATGGTTAATAATTAAAGTTCTTAGGGGGATTCATTACCCATATATTATTATTTGATATTGATATCTTCTTAGTATTCTCCTCTATCGTGCGTTTAGTATTGTTTTCAATCTTAGTTTATTTGTTTTAATTTTTAATTAAAATCCAAAATTTGATTCATAGGTTAGATAATAGAAAAAAAGGTAACTATTAGTACTTACAGATTTCATGGGATCGACCCCTGCTTACTTTTTCCAGTTACAACTACATCATGCACCTGTGGTAAATTTTTAATATTGATATGAAACTAGCACAATATCAATCAAATACTAGCCCATAATGAGGATTTGCCATTTGGCTAGCTTCATAGGGAAATCACTTTGTTTGGATGCTACTACCATAGGTGTTAAATGCTTGGGTTATGCCAGAGTATATATTAAGGTTAAGAACAAGCAAGAGCTACTGAGTTTCATCCCATTACTAAAATTAGGGGATGACAACAAGCTAAAATAATAAAGAGTTAAAGTCGATTATCAGTAGAAGCCATCTTTGGAAGACCAACAAAATAATAGAAAGCTATAGGGACAAAATTCATTTGAGGAGACTAGGAGTTTATGGGTAGATATCTCCATTGGTTAGAGTCAAGCTCATTTAGCGGAAATCAATCAACTAGTGGAAAAAAACATGACTTCTAAACCAAACTCTAAAGTTGCAAATCCTCAAAGAATGAGTGATTTTATAATAAGTAACCCTAATTGCGGCTAGCATTGGTACCTCTTCACTGAGTATTCAACATTCTCCATCATGTGATAATTATAAGGATGAAATGATTGTACAAAAGAGTGAAAAGAAGGTATATACTTAGGACAATAGTTCCTAACTTCAGGAGATTCTCAGTTCCCAACAACAGGAGAAATCAAACTTTAAACTAGCTACAAAGACAAGATTATGGAGGAAGGCAAAGTTCAAATCCTATAAATAATTCCCCCTTGATGTCTATCATTGCCTAGAATATTAAGGGCTAAATTTTTCCAAAAATATAATAGGTATTACATTATTTCATGAATAAGAAACCTCTTTTGTAATATATTTACTTGAAACCAAGCTGAAGAATGAACAGTTGATAAAAACTTTACTTCTTAAACTAAAGATAGGCATTACTAATAAACCATAATCACTATTATAATGGGTAGATTATTGTATCATATGATACATTTAGGATTAAGGTTTCCCGTATTACTTCCATTAACTAACACATTTCTGTCAAAATTCAAACATTTCCTAAGCCTAAAACTGTATGTATTTCCTTCATATATGCTACAAATTTGAAACTCCAAAGAGATTATTTATAGAATTCAATAAAAGGAAATGGAATGTCTGATCTTTGGATCCTACTAGGTGACTTCAATACCATAGTCTTCCTAGTTAAAGTAAAAAGAACTAGACAAATCACAAGGTGTTATGTGAGGGACTGAGAAAATGCTTAAATAATGTTAGACTAATAATAGACTTAAATTATGATGGGGACTTCTTTACTTAGATGAATAGCCAGAGTAAGGTTTGATTAATTCATAAGAAGCTGGATAAAGTTATATTCAACTAAGAGTTGCAAGTTGTTTTCCCTCTCAGTAAAGCTTCATTCACAAACCTCTTAAAATTAACCAGTATCTGATTGAGATCAACTATTTAAAGTGTGAATTCTCATAAAGGTCACTTTTAATTTCTTTAACCATATAATAAACCATCCAAGTTATAAAGAGGCAGTTAAGAGGGGCTTGGAAGTATAATTCAAAAGCTAGTATGCATATTAGTTTGTAAGGAAACTTAGTGTTATTATAGCTGAACTTAAGTATCTAATCCAAGGTATGAGCTCAAGCTTAAGCTAGGAGTTACAAAAAAGCTAGGGATCATCTTACTAAAGCTTAACAAGAAGCTTATAAAGCTTCCAATAATGAACATATCAGATCATAGGAGAAACTTACCTTCAAAAAATATATTCCAGCTTTCAGTAACCACTACCCCTTACTAAAGTAAAAATCCAGAGTCTAGTGGTTAAAAGAAAGAGGCCTGAAAATAAATATTTCCATAAGTCTATATCATCTAGAAGAAATGCCAACAGGATATGCTCCCTTAAAGGATTAAATGGTGAATTGATTCGGGAGTAAAAAGACCTTCTTAAATGGATATTTAAGTCCTTCCAAAATTCATTAAGAACTTTCAATAACTCTTATATGTAAATTCTTAGGTCCTACTTCATCCATTCATTAAATGAGGATCAGATAGAAGATCTCACTAGTCCTGTCACTTCTGAGGTGGTTGAGAAAGTAATATTCTCTATGAAACATTTCAATTCCCTAAGTTGGATGGCTTCAATAGGTTCTTTTTCTAGAAAAATTGGGGTTAGTCAAGGAGTTTGTAACTAAATGCATGCTAGACTTCTTTACTACGAGATCCTTACTTAAGGAACTCAATTAAACATACATAAATTTAGTTCCAAAGGTGCTTAACCCAGGTGACCTTAGAGATTATAGGCCAATTTCATAGTGTAGCAATTCACAAAGTTATTTCAAAACTTATTTCCAATAGACTTAAAGTTGTGGTTGGATGCATAATGTGTCCCTACCAAGGTGCCTTCATTAAAGGCTACAATATATGAGACAATATTATGCTAGCACTAGAATTATTCAAAAGATACCAAAAGAAGGTAAGCCTTAAAATTTATGTCATTAAGATAAACTTTTAAAAGGCTATTGAATCAGTAAGTTAGCAATTCATCCAACACATATTGGATGCTTCAAGATTCCCCCAAATTTAGAAATTACGTATCATAGTGCATTCAAACTACTACATTCATTATTCTATGTAATGATTAGCTTATAAGAGTCTTTAAAGGAGCCAAGGGACTTTAATAGGGGGAACCTCTCTCCCCGTACATTTTCACATTATGTCTAGAAAAGTTGAATAGAATTATGATATACAATATCAGAAGGCAAGTAGATTTTAACTACCATTATAAATGTAAAGAATTGAGTACTATAATGCTTTATGGATGACATACTACTCTTTGGTATAGCAAATGAAGTCTCTATGAAGACCCTAATGGAATCCGTTAGATCCTTTAACCTTATCTTAGGATTGTCCTTAAATCCTAGTAAAATCCATCTAATCTTATCCGCAACTGCCAAATCTTAGGCCTCATTATTCAGCTCTATTATAAGCCTTAATGCTAAAGACACCGCTTTTAAGTTCTTAGGAGTTCCCATTACTGTGAGAAGACTAAGTTATAATGACTACAAGCCTTTGCTGGAAGTTATACATAAGAGAGATAGCAACAAGAACAACAAATGGCTTTCCTTTACTACAAGCTTTGACTGATAGCTTTTATTCCCGGTAATCTTAAAATATTTTAGTTTTCTCATTTTCTACTACCAAAGAACATCATCAAGAATATAGAAATCGATAAAGCTTTTTTGATAGTCAATAATGAGAACTCCCAAAGATCTAAAAGTTAAGTGGTAAGAAGTATATACACCAAAAAATGAGGGGGTTTCAGGAATAAGGTGTACTAGAACAATAAACAAAATTTTAATAACAAAAAAGATATAGAGAATAAGTATGAATAAAGAATCAATATGGATTAAATAGATCTTTATGCACTTCCTTAAAGGGCAAAAATTTTGGTTAAAATTACCAAACACAAATTCCTCATAGATTATATAGTTAAATTGCTCAAGTTAAAAGACAATGTGAGAGGTATGACCAAGTTTTAAATTAGGAATATAGATTAAATATTATTCTTGCATAATAATTGGGATAATCTTGGTCCATTTATCCTCACTTCTAAATTTCAATAGTTTAGACACTTGATTCATAATGAAGCCAGAGTCAAGGAATTCTTGGAGAGTGGGGAATGGTTTAACATATTCAAGGGCTTCTCTAGAATAAAGGAAAATGCCCTAAAGGAAAGAGGGGCACATGATAAGGAAGATAAGATTATTTAGTTACTGGATCATACCAAATCTTTCACAAATAAATTACTTTATCTTCAGAGTTTAGTACCCTAAAGTTCTATAGTACAAGCTGGTTTAGGATAGCTCTAAACTTCCCAAATCTTCTTTTATACTTTGGTTAGCCATTGAAGATAAGCTTATAACCAAAGAAAAGCTAATGAGGTTAACGAGTGTTATCAATCCTCTATATGGACCATGTAACCAATATAATGAGGATGTGGAGCACTTATTCTTCAACTGTAGGATCACTCAAAGACTTTGGACTCCAATTCAACAGCTATGCAACTTATATTACCCAATGATAGAGTGGAATCAGATTGCAAATTGGCTCACAATTCATTGTAAATAGAAAACCTTCAATAATAAGGTTATAATGCTAACTTTTAGTTGTATAGTTTACTCAATATGGATCCACAAGAATCCAAAGATATTCCAAGTGAGCAATAGAAGCATGAAGGACCGGACACACTAGACCATTAACTAGATCAAGCAAATTATTAGAATCAGAGACTTAGAGTAAGGAATCAGCTCAGTTTTAACCAATATATAGCAATTATCACCAACTTAAGGAGCTAAAATATTAACAGAAATAGAACCTCACTATAGGAACTTAAATGCTAAGTAGTGTAACTTTTTTTCGAAAGATGCTAAGTAATGTAATTTGCTTGGTTATGAGTGTGAGGGAACTTAATTTTTGTTTTTATATTAAGGGATAATTTAGCTTGGTAGTATCCTTTTGTACTTAGATCATAATATCCCTACTGGAATTAATACATTATTCATTTTCCAAAAGAAAAAGAAGAAACATATTATTTTATTAAATTCCACATCTATTTATTCCTAATGTGAATAAGCTAAAACTAGTTTGGTAAATTTGGAGCTTGATTTTCACATGCATGTTAAAGATAATTTGAAAATGATGTTGACAATAAGTATTGGATATTAACGAAGAGTCGAATAATGGAAAATGCCAGTTATATAGCATTTGATTGTGAGTATATAAGTTGCACCAACACTTTTTACTGTACTAATTTGTTCATAATCTGTGTAGATATTTTGAGAAGTTTGAATTTATGAAATAAATTTTTTGAAGATTAATTGTTTTAGGTTATAATTTATCTTTAAATTAAGTTGTTCCATCCTCCATATTTTTTGAACTAAAATATGATGTTTATTTGAGGCATTAGTGATTATTAATTGTAAAAATAATAGTTGTTAAAATTTGACAATAACATTATTAAGTGTTTGTAATTATAACACCGTGTTTCTTAGGTTATATAAATATTCATACCTACTTAAATAACATCCATTTTCAAACAATCCAACTTACAAATTTTATAAACATAGACCATCTTTCTAAACATTTATCTCAATCTAGATGCAAATTTTATACACACTATAATAGAGATAGATAGCTTTAGATTTGAAATTTCTTTTTATAAGGTTAGGTCTTTCACCTAGAGTTGATCCTGCGCTTTTCATTATATAGGCCTAGTCTTTTTATAAGTTGTCAAGACATTTTTTTTTGGCATAAACACTTCTATGCTTAAGTTAGTTGTAGGCTTGAGAATGTTATTTGATGGTTACTGATAATAATTACCTCTTTTTGAGAGCGTGATTACGTATTGAAGGTGACAGATATTTGTAGCCTGACTTTGTAATTTATGAAGAGGGGTAGAGGCATGTTATTTGATTAGCCGAGGAAAGATCCTCGCTTTATACAGGAGGTTTCAGGCCATGATCATAAGTTCGTATGGGTTTTCTAGGTCTCACCCAGGAAAATAAAACACTAAATATCAATGGCCCATAGTTTCTCTAGATCCAACTTTTTGGAGCCCTAGATATTTTGTATTAAGGCCGACTAAAGATTATGGATGTTGTCTCAAATTAAGGTCCCCATCTTTACAAGGTTGTTGTGTTATCATTTTTTTGTGCAAGAAGCTGCTTTTCAAAATTAGTTTAGGTGGGAGGCCTCGAAAAGTAAGAAGGTATCAAGATCATATCCCCTGATCGCAACTTGATTCAAACCATTGTTACATTTATATAAATCTCGAGGGTGTACTTTAAGAGTGATGCCATTCTTTTTGCTCAATTGTTTAAGACAAATATGTGAATTGGAAGCTTTATCCTGCACCTTGCAAGCCTAGTTCGAGGATCTTCTCCAGTTGTTTCCAGTGTCCTATAAGAAGGTAACACCACTATGTCTATGTTTTCTAGCGATTCTAGTGAATACTTAGATTGGGTATATTTAGTTCCATAAATATACGTAGGCCTAAACGTTTTGAGGGAATGGCCCCTTTCCTTAAAGCCATTCTCCTAATGTATATTCTTTCGAGGAAAATAAATACGAAGGGCGATTTAGGCCTACTAATTTTGAGGATCTCATTACCAAGTTTAGCATGCCACCCTTTGTTCGAGTAATATGCCCCTCGGAAGTCTAACAGAGCATGCTTCCCCAGACCTAGGGTGATAAGCATATATTTTTACAGCTTCAAGAATGGGATGTGGTTATCCTTCAACAACATGAACCATAATATCATCGACGATAAAGACTTGAGACCCTGATAGCTGTACTTGCATTCATGAGGAATTGTTGTTTGCTTTATGGTGACTTTATATTTGTGGATATGGAAACATCAACAACTCTATTAAGTTATATACTTCAATTCAAGCTTACAAGCAAGCAAGAGGGAAAGTGCCTGAATGCACGAAGGGGTACTCACGAGTGGAAGAAGGGGTTCATCTTTCTGAGCCTAGAAGATGGAAGCCAATAGGAATTTTAAGTCCGTGTGAGGGGACAGAAGTCCTTATTTTTACTAGACAAGCAATTTCTACTTCCTCTTGAGGATGCAATGCTCAATGGAGACATTACTCAAGGTCGATGTTTCAAAAAAAGTAACATGTAGGTTATTTGTACTTATCTTTAGGTTTTTCAGCTGCTTAGTCTTGTTTTATTTGATGAAAACATCAATTTGATCAAACTTGTGAATTTTAAATGGCCTAGATTTAAGAAATTCATAAAATTTAGTTACCATTGGAGTAAGAAATACCGGAAGTAGATATTATTGGGTAATGCTTTGGAGTTCTTGGAAACTCGATACCTTGACCTCTTAAGCTAAAATATAAGCTGCGCGTGCTCCTTTTGCCAACACCTGCGGTTACAATTCTTTCAAGTGTTTTCCACTTTTTCTTTCTCAATCTCACATCATCACAATCAGCATCAGTCCCTGTAAGGTTCTGCTTCGATTCAATCTTGTGATCATTGGTTCAATAAGGTCATGTTTTTAAGTTTACCCTGTATCCATATATCTGCTCTTCTTTAATCTTGTATCTAAACACATCATTTGATTAATTGCGGGTATAGATGAGTTGTACTGCAAGGGACAAGCATGTTCGTGCAAATCGAAAGGTCCGATCGGCGAGACCCGAATTTGAGCCCTGTTGCTGTGCATCATCGATATCGAAGTCCGTTCTCCAATCGAATCTCAAAACTTTTGCTTATAACACGGGTTTGCACGACCCCAACCATTACAACTCGAGTGGTAATATTGATGAGAGCGGGTGGGGTTATTTTACTGAGGAACAATTAGAGGAGATATTGTTGAAAAATCTTGAATTTTTATATGAAGAGGCCATTGATAAGCTTGTTTCTTTGGGTTATGATAAGGATACTGCATTACAAGCAATTCTGCGGAATCGGCATTGCTATGGTGGCATGGATGTGCTGACTAATATATTGCATAACTCGCTGGCTTATCTGAATAATAATTCTGGGAATAGTAATGGATATTCGGATGAAACTGAGCTTACTTTTAGTAATCTTCGGCAATTGGAAGAGTATTCCCTCGCTAGTATGATTTGTTTGTTGCAACAAGTTAGGCCACATTTGAGTAAAGGCGATGCTATGTGGTGCTTGTTAATGAGTGATCTTCATGTGAATAAAGCCACCACAATCGAGATTCCTATGCCTAATGCCCCTGGGATTGGGTATTCTGCTGCACAGAACACTGTAGATAATGTTTGCGGTAATATGGTTGATAATGGTGTTGGTGTTGTTGCACCGGGTCTCTGTAGATTTCATGGAGGGTGGGGTTTTGGAAATGGCAGTGGATCTGAGTTTGCTGTTAATGGGTTTTTATCTTACGGTGCAGATCTATCTCTACCCAAGGATTTTGAGTGTCCTAAGAGGTTCAATCTTTCACCTTCAGTAAAGTCTTTGTTGAAGAGGAATGTTGCAAAGTTTGCTGCTGGGTTTAGAGCTAATTCAACACAGATTCAGATACAGTCTCAGGCACCGCCGCTGGCTTTTGTGAGTGGTTTATCAGGGAGTGCAGCTTCAGTGGTGAATGGTGGTGGAATTCCAGTCGATAAGTTTGAGGACTCTCAGAATTTGAAGAACGAAGATGGGGTTAGTTCAGTCTTGAGTAAATTTCATGACCTGAATCTGGAAGAGAATTTGGAAGTTCCTGGAGAAGATCAGAAAGACGAAATGATAATGAACTTGGTACATCAGGTTAAAGATTTGGAAAGACAACTAAGGGAACGTAAAGAATGGGCACATGAGAAGGCTGTTCAAGCAGCTAAAAGACTTGGAAATGATTTAACAGAACTTAAAATCTTGAGAATAGAGCGGGAGGAGATTCAGCAGTTGAGAAAGGGAAAGCCAACCCTTGATAATTCAACAATGAAGCGGTTGACAGAGATGGAGAATGCTTTGAGAAAGGCTAGTGCCCAAGTGGATCGAGCGAATGCTACTGTGAGACGACTAGAGACTGAGAATGCTGAAATTAGAGCTGAGATGGAGGCTTCTAAGTTAAGTGCATCTGAATCAGTGATGACCTGCTTGGAGGTTGCAAGGAGGGAGAAAAAGTGCCTGAAGAGGCTTGTGGCTTGGGAGAAACAGAAAACTAAATTGCGGGGTGAGATTGCAGATGAGAAAGAAAAGATCAAGGAGTTGCAAAGATGCTTGGAAATGGTTCAACAAGCTCAAGAAGATGCTGAGGTGTGTTGGCTTTTTTTTTTTTTGTTTTTTGCTTGGCTTATATATTGATGTTCCTTGTTTCTCAAGCTTCTTCATCCCTAAGCTTTGGGCTTTCAGACCTATAGCAGATCTTTAGGTTAAATTTCCTCGATCCTCTAATGGCTTATTCATTTAGGTATGATAAAGTTAGTGCAAACCTGTGGGTAATTTTTATGCAAAGATGATCACTTGCCTTTTTTCAAGCGTGAAATCCTTTTATATAGGAGAGGCAAGATGATATATGCCCTACACGTGAATCAATCTTCTTTACTCTGAAGGTTGCACTTTGAGGCATGAGTTCCTCTATCTTCTTGTAAGGATTGGATGAGCTACTTCCAATAAAATAAAATTTCCAAAACGGGCTTTGGTTGAGCTACCTACTTGAAGAGGGGTGAGTCATTTTTGTGAGAAGTATCATTTTCCCTTACTGATCTTATGTAAGATTGGGAAGTTTCTTTAAGACCAAAGTACTTCAGGATTGCTTTTGGCCTGTACATTGCATATCTACTGTTTTTGCATGTTGTCGAGTGATAGACGTAAAGTTTGTGACTCTGCATCCTTCTGAGCACAAGACCCCATGTTTGCATATTGTAGTTCGAGATAACAAGCTTCCATATGTACGTCTTAATTCCAAATATGAAGTAAGCCTTCATATCTATCGAGCGTGAGATCACATGTTTACATCTATTTATCTTGACGAGTGCAGGATCATATATCTATGACTTTGTGTCTTTTCAAGCACAAGAAGCTCTACATTTTGTCGAGCTTGAGATTGCATGTTTGCGACTATATCTTTGTTGAGTTTGAGATTGCAAGTTTGCAACTCCCAACATTTTGAGTGCAAGATCACATGTCTTCAACTTTGCATCATTTTAGTGCAAGACTACATGCTTTTGTCTTGAAGAGCATGAGACTGCATGTTTGCGGCTCTGCATCTTGTTGTGAGAGACAAAAAAAGTTTGTGACTCTTCATCCTTTCGAACACAAGAATGCATGTTTACTTCTTGTCGAGCCTGGAACTACATGCATGTGCATATGCCTTTTCGTGCATGAGAACGCATGTCTACAGCTCTACGTCTTCTTGAATGTGAGACCTTATTTATGCAACTTACATCTTGTTGAGAGTAAGAATGCATATATATGGCTTTGTGTCTTGTCGAGTGCAAGATCAAATGTTTGCGACCTTGTGACCTTTCTATCGTGTGACAATATTTTTGTGGCTCTATGTCTTTTTAAGCGTGAGATCGCATGCTTTCGTTTTGTCAAGCGAGAGACAAAGTCTATGATTATGTATTCTTTTGGGTACATATGGGCGCGAAGCAATATGCCTGCAACTCTGCATCATGTTGAGTTAGGGACTACTAGTTTGCATGTCTGCATTTTCATGGGTGCGAGATTGTTTAATAGAAAGTCTACCTATTGTAGGAGTGCTAGATTGCATATGATCGAATTTGCATGTTTTGTAACGCAATATTGCGTATTAACGAGTCTACATCATTTGGAGCACGAGACTACTTCTGAGGTATTACGAGGGCACAAAACTGCATGTGAACAGGTTTGTATCTTTCTAGATGCATGGTTGCATATGAGTGAATCTGAATATTTCATACCTTGAGACTACATATTAGTAAATCTATATATTTTGGTTTGCGAGATTGTGTGTGAGCGAAGCTGTCTTTTAGGTGTCAAAACTTCTTAAGAGTGAGTATATGCCTCTTTGTGGTCACGAAACTACTTACGAGCGAATCTGCATCTTGTAAGGGGCTTAAAATTGTGTATGAGCAGGTCTGCATTTTATGGGCACGATACTGCTTAATAGTAAGTATGTTTCTTTTGGGGGCACAACTATTTTGGAGCGTATCCGCAAGTTTTCTTTGGCCAAGTTACTAATGAGTTATATCTTTCGTTATATTTGTTGCATATCTGTCTGCATTGAGTCAACAAAACAAGTGCTATATAATAGATCAACGAAATTAAAACAAGCATATATTTGCAGACTATTTCGACCAGCAACCTTATTGATTATTGCAAATTGTCCAAGGTGTTAAGTTGAGTGGGGAATTTTTTCTCAAGTGATTGGTTTTTTAAGGTCAAGTTCTTCATGGTATTCGTCATTATAAAATAAAATAGAAATCAAAAGAGTTGGCTATCGTATTCTCAATTTTCATTGCATCATGGACTTCTTGATCTGCTTTGGGATTTCGGGCTTATAGCAGATCGTTGGACTAGTCTTGATGCTCTGGTGACTTATTCTTTTAGGTCTGAAAGGAGCGTTCTACTTATTTCTTTGATCCGTTTGATCGGTATTGATTATAAATGATATTACATTTATAATCCATTGATGCGATGAGTTCTATTTCTTTCTCTTTATGATGATAAATGACCCACTTAACTCATTGGTTAGAGTATTGCTTTCATACGGCGAGAGTTATTGGTTCAAATCCAATAGTAGGTAGAACTTATTAGATATCAGAATCAATGATATCTAATAAGTTTTTCTACCCCCTTTTTTATTTTATTTTATTGATTTCTTGATTTTTTATCTTTTCCATTCTATTTTCTCTTTTTTTTCAATTTCATTTTTGAATTCAAAATATTTTATTTTTGGGTGTATTCAAATCCAAAGTTTTCTCCGCTTCTCCGGTGTAAAGACTTGGATGGTAAAGTGAATGCAGGCCTGTAGGTAATTATTGTGCAAAGATGAATTTTGCTTAAACCGGATTCAGTATCAAGTTGGATTTTCATATGCTTACTTTTAATCACAATTCATTTATTGTGAATGCTGCTGTAATTTCTTCAGTTGCTTGGCAGATTTCTATCCAAAGTCTAATAATAGCCGCTGGTTCCGTCGCTGTACCCATTTATTAATTGCAGTCTTATTGCAGGTGAAGTGGAGGGAGGAAGTAAAGGCGAGAGAGCAAGCTCTGACCCGAGTGGAGGAAGAAAGATTTTCCAAGGAGGCAGCTGAGGCTAGTATTAAAAGGAAACTGGAGGCCTTGCGTCTAAAAATAGAGATAGATTCCCAGCGCTATAAGGATGATGTCCAAAGACTTGAGCAGGAGCTTTTGCGT
>JANZXP010000005.1:13829879-13865018 GCA_027576715.1 Erythroxylum flavicans
AGACCAATCCATGAAATTCATGCATGTCATGCCATGTTTCATGCATGAGAATGCTATATGAATGAAGAAAGAAACCAGGTAAGTTGCATTCCCGATAGGTTAGCCCATTTTTTGTTAGACATGTCTTTCCTTTTAGTGCAGTAGAGATATGAAATCTAAAAACTGACAAGTCATTCAGAGTGAATATTCATCGCTTGAAGCCATATTATGAAGGCTTCCAAACGAAGGATTTAGAAGTGTTGATAGAAGACACGAATGGTGTCATTTGATGTAAGCAACAGGGAGCCGAGCCAACGACAATAAACAAAAACGCTGCTTAGGAGGCAACCCAAGAGAAGTCAATTTTTTCATACTAACATTTTCATATTTGCTATTTTCATTATATGCTCCATTTCTTGCATTTGATGTTACAATGGGGACAATGTAAGTTTTAAGTGTAGGGGGGGATCTCAGTTTTTATGCATATTTTTTAGCTTAATTGTTGCTTATGTGGCTTCTTAGGTAGTTTTCAAAATCAAACAAACAAAATAAAAAAATTTCTTATTTTCTATTACTTTTAAGATTATATAGTCATAATTAGAGTTTGAATTAACTAGCAAAATCCATGGAAACTTTAGCGTGTTTTTTTTTCTCTTATGATTAGTTAATGTGCATTATCCTTAGAAGAGTGGTGACTAGTGGTAGACAAAAACCAATAAGATTTTGAGTCGTATTAGACTGACACATATATATCAATCTCACTGTCTTTTGTTATGTGTGACCTTCATAATATGTACATCCTGACTTTGCTTTGATTTTCTATCCAAGACCACATTTTTATCATATGCATTATCATGAAAATGATTAGGCGTTCTTTGTTGTATACAAGCTACATTATCCAAATCGCCTACCCATTTATATGAATTCTCCTTTTTAAAACTGCTTTGGGCTTTATTAGCCTTTTCTTTTGTATAAACCATATTACATGCTTTTAAACCTAACCGAATGTCCTATTCAAGCCCTAAAGCTAGTGGAGCATTTGTTAATTATTGATGACTGTGATTGTACAAAAGCCTAAGTGTAGGGGTATGCATAAATATAGGTTGGTTATGTTTGTTAAAATGCCATGTTATGAATTCCCATGTTGATGTAGCTTCTTTCACTATTATTTTTGGAAAAAAAGAAAAAAGAAAGAAAAGAAAATAATAATAATAAATTGCGAGTTTGAATAAAAGTATCATGGAGGAAATACGATTGTTTTGAAAAGTTGTTAATTACTGGTTTCTCCTCTTTAAGTTATATTAAATGGGTGGTTTGAATATGTTACATATCAAGTAGATGTTGTTTTGGATGGAGCACTCTTTGTGTATGCTCATGTGGTTTATGGTGTGCGAGCTGAATTGGGTGATTGATTTGGGCAAGTTTTACAATTTATATGCCCTCAAAATACTATAAGCGTGATAGTTGTAACTTGCATTATGTTTTAGGGTTCAATTTATTATGAATTTAGTGTTAATTTGAGTGTCCAGTGCATAATTAGGTTTTAATTGTGTTAGTTTATGTGTTTAAGTGTTTTTATGGGTTAATATGAGTCTTTGAGCTTAAATGTTATGTTTTTGAGGTACCTTGATGTGTTTGTTAGTGTTTCAGGGCAAACAGTGAAGAACGGAAAAGTTTTGAAGAGTTTCAGGTGAAAACCACAGCCCATGATCGGGGCGCAATAAGCCACGATCGTGACAGAAAGATATGAGCCACCAAGAGCTAGGCCACGATCGTGACACTTTGGTCACGATCATGATAGAGAGGCCAGAACCAGGCCATAATTGTCACACTTTGGTCATGACACATAGAGGGTTAGGTGCAGGCTACGATCGTGGCGCGGGTAGACATGAAAATAGCTGAAAATGTCAAGTTTCGAGGGACTTTTTGGACCGTTTTGACCCCGAATCAACCCTAGGACTTCCAAGGTATAAGTAGAACATTAAAGAACATAAGAGTAGCCTTTTTGCATCAGTCAGTTCTGAAACCCTAGAAAGCTTATCGAGAGATCTGAGGAAGGGCACGAAGGAAGAGAGACACAGGGAAGAAGCTTGACGCGAAGTGCTTCCCGGAACAGGTGGTTTCCCACCGTTGTTGCCTCCACTAATCCATTCCAATAGTATTTTCTTATTTTATTTCAATTTTATTGATGAATAGAATTGGGATAGTCGTTGAGAGTAGGTTTTGTTAAATGTTGATATTGTCTAAACTCACCTTCAGGATTTTTTATCTTTGATATTAATAAAGTTTGATTTGTTTTTATTGAGTTATTTGTTATTCAAGTTATTTTCTTAATAATTCGGTAATAAACTGAGAGGGTGAACTGGGTGAATTATCATCAAATTAGGCTAACGAGAGTTAGGTAGTTTGATAGATAATAATTGAATCAAACCCGTAAAATCGTGTAATGAGAGATCGAGCATAGGTTTCCGGTAGGTTATTAGAAAAATTCAGAACTGATTTAAGTTTTGGGTTAATTGGAAATCGAGAGATTACAATTCTATAATTGAAATTAGGGATTATAAATTAGGGTTAAAGATTATAACTCGAGAGAGAGTAATCCACACTAGGACCTTCTAAACCCGGTAATTCGATAATTTCATAATCAATTAGATTTTTATTAAAATTGGATTAAAACCCCCTTTCTCTCAATTGGTAGTTCCTTGGTTGATTCTTGATTGGGTTGTGCAAAATTGATGTCTTGTCCATAATTTTTTAATTTAATTCTTGCGATTGATCTCTTGGTTGATTAATTTTCTACCTTAGTTTGTTATTTTGATTTATTGCAAATTTGAGTCAAACCTTAGATTTTAGGATTAGATTACTCCTCCTCGTGGGATCAATACCTTAGGTACTACGTGAATGACCCATGCACTTGTGGTATTAACAAGATTATAAATATTAAAAAATTTTCATAACATAAACAACCGGATCAAGTTTTTGGCACCATTATCATGGAGGCAATAGTTTAGTTTTGTAGTTTAAGGCATTAATTTAGATTAGTTTTTAATTTTTTTCATTTCTTTAGTTTTATTTCAAAATTCATGCTCTTGCATGAGCACAAGAGTCATGAGAGGTTTGATTCATATGGCAGAAATGTTAGATTTAGATATCAATCGACTAAAATGAACCCTTAGGAAAGCTCGATGAGAAAAGGAAGAAGAAATCGAAAAATCAACAATGATCGAGAAGTTTCAACAAAATATGGACCATGAAGTGAACCAAGGATGGAAACAAAGGACCCTGATGGACTTCATGAGACCGAGGATTAACACGGCGAACCAAGGAGCAGCTAGACCACCTGTTTAAGCAACCTCATTCGAAATTAAACCTGCATTTCTCAATATGCTTCAGTAGAATGTGCAGTTTTATGGGTTGGCTAACGAGGATCCGAATGCACATATAGATAACTTCCTTAAAATCTGTGATACTTTTTGATATTATCAGATTTCAGAAGATGCAGTTAGAATCAGGTTGTTTCCTTTTACTCTTAAAGATAGAGCAAAGGCTTGGTACCATTCACTGAGCCTAACAAACATCACGACGTGGGATTAGCTTATGCATGCTTTCTTGGACAAGTATTTCCTATTGACAAAGACTGCCAAGATTATAAAGGAAATCACCAATTTTCAATAAGGTGACTGATAGTTGTCAATTGCATTGTCATTTAGGGTTTAATTTGTTAATTATTTAGTGTTAAATTGAGTATTGAGTGTGTGTTTATGCGTCAATTGTGTTAGTTTATATGTTTAAATGTTTTTATGGGGTTAGTATGAGTCTTTAACCTTAATTGTTATATTTTTGAGGTACCTTGATGGGTTCATTGGTGTTTCAGGGTAAATGGTGAAGAACGAAAAAGATTCGAGGAGTTTTTAGGCTAAAGACATAGCCCACGATCATGTCACACTCAAAGCATAAATTGTTAACTAAACAACACAATCCTAACCTAAACATGCACTATTTATTCAACTGACAACTAAATACATACTAAATTACCCACTAAAACATTTATGCAATCTACCACTATCACTGAGCTGTGAAATATAATTGTTACATTCATCATAGCTAGCAGTACCTAGTTTTGAATGAATGTTAACTTGCTCATTAAGTGTTACTTTTGCTTCACTAGCTTAGTGGATTTTATGCTAAATTACCTAAAATACATTTCACCTTACCCTTGTCCATATTACAACCTTAGAAAAGTCCTTTAATTCATTAGTATGCATGTGACTTTTAGTGGTGGAGAAATGAAATGATATGTAAAGTTATGGACTATTATGGTCATGAATGGTGTTTCAGTAAACCTGTGGAAATATCTTATTTAAATACCTTTTGTCCAAGTCTACCTCTAGCTTACTCAGTTTCTAAGGGTGATGAATGTTAATTGATTTTGAGTAGAAGCTTTGAATGTTAAGTTATTGCTATAGATTTTGAAAGTCATTCATCATTACTTATGATTATCTATATTTAGAAAATATGGAAAATGAGTAAGAGTTTTAGGTTATGATTTTGATTTTGACGATTTGCCCAAGGACAGTCAAAAGCTAAGTGTAGGGGTACTTGATATATGCTTAAATGCTTATTCATTTAATCTACTACACTTAGTGATTAATGCCTTAAAAATTCTTAAGATACTTTAGCTCATATTTGATTTTAGGTTTATTTCAGAAGTGAAGAAGCTAAAGTGACTTGAAAGCTTATTCATTAAGCCATTTTCTTAATGTTCATACTTTATTGCTTCATAAAGAAAGAAGAAGAAGAGTATTAAAAGAAGAGAAGATAGAGTGTGAAAGTGAAGAACAAAGCAATAAAGCAGCTCACAGACAACTGGTGAAATTGCACAACCATGAGCAATCTCACGATCGTGCAACCAACTGCATGGACGTAAGACCACTCTCACTCCCATACAGGGGTGTCTTGTAGGTATGAGACACCACTCACACAAGTGAGACCTCACTCAAGGGTGTGAATGAGTCATGCCACTTATCCAATGTTTTACTATAAAAAGAAAAGTTTGTGACTACTAAAAGGAACCCTAGACAAAAACAAAAATAGTAACAGACAAAAGTGAACAACAGATGATTCTCTTCATTTTCTCTTCATTTTTCAACGCCAATAGAGGCTACTATGGCTGACGCTTGGAGCTTGAAGGAGAAGATGGAAGGCTAACCTCTCTGACACTAGTTCGAAGGTGAAATTGACGCTCGAGTCATGGTTAAGCTTATCTCATCTTGTTAATGTTGATATTCTCTTTTCAGGTTATTATTGTTATTTATGTTGAATGAATCAGGTTTTGTAAAGATGATCTTGATATGTTACTTGGATTATTCTATTACGAACCTAATGCTAGAATGTTGAATTTGTTATGTAATCCTTATATTTGATGTTCGTTAATAGCCACTAATGATCTTGAACCATTAGGAATAACATAGCTTAGGTTAGATAACCCGAACATATGAGGTTACTGCCTATATTGATCCATTTTCCACTTCATAATGTGTCTGCCAAATCGAATGTAGAGATCGTATCCTACATTATTCGATGGCCAGGTTTAATTAACGATTTTATCTTAATTAAATACAACCTAAGGGAAAACTGGGATTAGCATAGTGTATTGTTAATCTTCGATCAATAGTTCAAGGAGAGGTGTGAAGACATAAAACGATGGGTTATGTTTAATTGTGTCCAGGCCAAGATTAATCTCAGAACCGGACTTTACACATTATTCGACACTTTCATTATTTTTGATTGTTTGCTATAAGTTATTTTTGCTAGTTTAATTTTACTTTATTTTCTCAATTGCGTAAAACTCAAAAACTCCCTTTTTATTTCCCTTGCATCAATTATTTTCAATACAGAAATAAATCAAACATTCCCTTTGGATACGATCCTGACTCACCACAATTATAAATATTTTAGTGTGCATAGTTAGGTAAATTTTGCAGTGCATTTGACATACGCTGTCAACTTTTTTAATCCTTTCATCTCACTCGAAGTCCTCTTTTCTTGGTCAGCATCCAAAGTGTATGCAGAATGGCAGGTTATGTTTCCCCTTCTCCTAAAGAAACATATTTCAAATTCTTATGTAACTCTTTTTGCTCTACTTTAGGTGAGGCTGCATTCTTTTCTAAAGTGGGAGTTGTCTCTAAGCATTTGCTAAACTCTCCCTTAGTTGCATCGACTAACAGTTGGCAATACTCATCAAGTTCTTTAACCAAGTCCAATTCCTTTTCTTCTTTTTCCTGCAAGGAAAAATCAAGATCTACAGAATTAATTTGATCAACATGAGAACATTCTTCAAAAAAAGCAATAGTAAGAATAGGTTTAACATTAAAGATTGAAAATACTACTATTTATCCCATAATAGTCATGTTCAGTTTTATGTTCTTCACATCAATTAGGGTTTTTGATGGTGGGCATAAAAGGCATCCCTAGGAGTATAGTGTGCTCCTTTTCTTGCTCTTTTACTTATCCCTTGTCTTTATTTCTCCGTTATTTAGGACAACAAAGTCTCTACATGAACAATCAATTTGATATGTGCTTAACTGTTGATACATTTAATCAAATACACTTACTGATTAATGCTTTCAATTGCTTAAGACATTCATTTTAGTTCATATTTGATTTTAGGAACAATTTAGAAGCATAATGGCTAAAGTGAGTTGAAAGCACACTCTTTGAGCCGTCTTCTTTTGATTAACACTCAATTGTCTTCATCGACCAAGAAGGAGAAGGATCAAAATGAAGATGAGACAAGAAAATACCAGAAGGAAAGAAGATATGCAAGTTATGGCCATGAAATGTGTCTCACGGCCATGATAAGTTAGTCATGGCCATGTCTCACAACTCATGGCCTTAACTAATTTGTCATGGGCTTCAAACTAGTGTCATAGGCATGACACCTATTTCATGCCCATGAAACTAGTTTCATGCCCATGAAACTAGTTTCATGCCCATAACACCATGCCTCACGGCCATGAGCCTCCCATAGATGTCAGTCATGGTTGTGACACTACAAGTCACGCCCATGACTTCTTGTCAGCTCACCCAAAAACCTAGTTTTGCTATAACTACATTGTGATGATGGCGGAAACAACTCATTTTTCATTTTTGTAGTTTTAGGAGAAATAAAAAAGGTGGCAGAAGTTATTTTTCAGAGACCTATAGAAAAGATGGAAGGCTAACTTCCCAATACCGATTTGAAGGTGACATCAATATCTGAGTCACCGTTAAGCTTATCTCATCTTTGTTTAATGTTGAATCTCTCTCTAAGGATTGTTATTGTTGTTCCACATTGAATGATTTGGGTATTGTAAAGGATCTTAATACGTTCATTGGATTTTTTTGTTATGAACTCATTGCGAAAATCTTGAATATAATCCTTTATTGTTGTGTTTGAGATTTGTTAGTGCCACTAACGACCTTAAATCATTAGGAACAATGTAACTTAGGTATATAACCTAAGCTTGTGAGGATACTGCCTACAATGATCTATTTTCCATTTCACAATATGGCTACCCAATTAAATATAGAGAGTGTGCTCTAAGTTTTTTAGTAGTTAGGTTTAATTAATGAGCGTCTCTTAATTAAACATGACCTAAGGGAAAATCAGGATTAGAAGAACGTGTTGTTAGTCCACGATCAATGGTCCTAGGAGAGGTCTAAAAGCACTATAATAATAAGATGTGTTTAATCGTTTTTAGGCTGAGATTGATCCTAAAACTGGGTTTTACACATATTAGACACTTTTCTCTCTTTTGACTATTTTCTAGAAATTGCTTGGTATTTTAATTATTTTTCTTTTCTCAATTGCATCAACTCAAAACCCCTTTTTATTTCCTTTCATCAATTATTTTCATTACGAGAATTAACAAAACATTCCCTATAAATACGATTCTAACTCACCACAACTAAATTTTTAGTGTGCAGAGCTAGGTAAATTTTAAAGTACACTTGATACATATTGTCAAATTTTGACGTAGTTGCCAATAAGTGTGGTTATTTAATTTTATTTTTTATTTTAGTTGGTGTTTTGTGTATATATATGTTATAACCATTTCTTTTAGTTATTTTTTAATCTTTAATCATTGTTAGTTTTAATATATGGTAGTTACCGAATCTCCCCACAGAGAACTTGTAAAATTTAATCTAGAGATCGAGAGGACATTGTGGAGATTGAGAAGAGAAATACAACTTTGGCAGTTGAACCAGAACTTGAATTCAAAGAAATAATGGCAACTCTGAGAACGCTAAGGGAGCTGACTGCACTAGAGTTAACCCAAAGACCTTTATGCATTATATTTCCTAATTTTACTGAGCATGTTACTTTTAAGCTTAAGTCTAGGTTAATACATTTCTTGCCTAATCTTCATGGTCTTATATGTTAGGATGCGCTTAAGCATCTCAAGGAGCTCGATGTGATATGTCTGATTATAAAGCCTCTAAGGATGACAGACAAGCAAATAATATTGTGGTTTCCCATTCTCACTTAAAGATGCAGCAAAGGATTGATTGTTTAATCTACCTACTAGGAGTGTGAACACTTGGATAGAGATGAAGCAGCTATTTTGGAAAAATATTTTTCCACATCAAACACAATGAGTATACGAAAGGAAATTTATGGCATAAACTAACATAATGGAGAATCCCTTTACAAGTAATGGGAGCACTTTAAGAAGTTGTGAGCTAGTTATCCCCATCATAACATACCTGAGCAACTTCTTATCTAGTATTTCTACTAAGCATTGCTATTGATGGAGAGGAGTCTAATTGATGTAGTGAGTGGTGGGGCACTGTGTGAGAAGAATCCCATCGAAGCCAAGGTTTTACTTGAACGCATGGTCACTAATACCCAATAATTTGGCACTCGCAATGATGTTCGTTGGGTAAACGAGGTAAGTACTTCATCTATCAAACATATTTTAGATGAACTAACATCTTTTGTTAGATAAATTGTTGTTGACAGGCATGGGTAAAGGCACACAGAATAGGTTTAAACACGAGCCAACTGACTTATGAGTGTTCGACATTACAAGAGGAAAGTATGGAATACGTGAATGCTGCAAAAGGAAATTTTCCTAACCGATACAACTTGTACTCTCAGACGTATAACCTAGGCAACAGGGATCATCCCAACTTGAGCTAAAATGGGAATAGGTAGCAAACTTACTTCTAGAATAAGCCATAAGGAGTACAACAATTCTAATTAAGGCCACAAGCTTCTTCTTCCATTTCAGGTGCATCTCTCGAAGACTTGTTCAATACTCTTACCGCTAACACTATTCAATTTTAGTAGGATGTCAAATCGAGTATATAGAACATAGAAAACCAAATAGGTTAGATGGCAATAAGGATCAACTGTCTAAATTCACAAAATGGAGGAAAGCTTCCATCTCAACTCGAGGTGAACCCCAAAAATGTTAGTGCTATAACTTTGAGGAGCAAATAGGAGATTGAGGTTCCCATGAAGACCTCACCAAGGATTACAAATGAAGAATAAATTGAGAAAGAATTGGAAACAGAAGAAAACCCCTCATCTAGCACAAAGGTAAACTTCGAAAGAGCTAATATCATTAAGACTAACCCTCCACCTTTTCTTAGTAGATTGGCAAGACTAAACAAGGAGGAGAAAGACAAAGAGATATTAGAGACTTTTTAGAAAGTGGAAGTGAACATTCCTTTTTTAGATGCAATTAAGCAAGTACTGAGGTATGCAAAATTCATCAAGGAACTGTATACACATAAAAGAAAGCTGAGAAGTGATGAAAAGGTGACGATGGGTGAGAATGTGCCTGTGGCTTTTAAAAAGAAGGTGCCTCCAAAATGTTGAGTTCTAGGTATGTTCACTATTCCTTGTAAAATTGGTAACATTGTGATTAATAGAGTTATGTTGGATTTGGGAGCTTAAATTAATGTTATGCCTCATTCAATTTATGCTTCCTTAAATTTAGGCCCTTTGAAAGAAGCAAGTGTTATTATAAAATTAGTTAACCGCACTAACGCTTACCTTGATGATATAGTTGAGGATGTTTTGTTACAGGTAAATAAGTTAGTATTTCCTATGGATTTTTATGTTATTGACACGAATGATGAAACTTTGTACAATCCAATACCTATCTTGTTGGGGAGACCTTTTTTCAGTATGGGTAAGACAAAGATAGATGTTCGTGAGGGCAACCCTACAATAGAATTTGATGGGAAGTGATTCATTTTAACATTTTTGATGCCATGAAATAGCCTCATGATGATAACTTTGTTTTCTCTATTGATGTGATTGATCCTCTAGTGTAGGAAATGTTTAAATTGAGTTTCAAGGATCATTTAAAAATAGTTTTGACTAAGCATATGGAATCAAAAGGCAACAATGATATTGAAGTAGGAGAAGAACTGATGGAGATGTAGCTACCTTGGAATAATTGTAGCACTCTCCAAAAAGGTATAATTTGTCCTCTATGCATTTACCCAATTCTCACCAAAACTTGGTACCTTTTGATGTGCAGGCGTCTGAAGTGGAACAAAAGCCACTCCCTAAACACCTCAAGTATGCCTATTGGGATATAAGCAGACTCTCCCAGTTATCATTTTGACAAAGTTGACGTCTAATTAAGAAGACAAGCTGGTTCAAATATTGAGGGAGCATAATAAGGCCATCGAATTGACGATTGCAGATATCTAAGGAATAAGCCCTTCTATATGAATGCATCATATTTTGTTGGATGAAGATGCCAAGTGCATAAGGCAAGCTAAATGTAGGCTGAATCTTCTGAAGATGGAAGTCGTGAAGAAGAATGTGCTAAAGCTTCTCGATGTTGGGGTTATTTACCCGATATTTGACAGTTGTTACCAATCAGTAAGGTAAGTTAGCTCCCAACTGATTGCAAACTGAGTGGTGAGTTTGCATTGACTATAGGAAATTGAACTCAGTAACTCGTAAAGACCATTTTTCCCTTCCCTTTATTAATCAAATGCTTGAGAAATTGGCTGGTTATGAGTATTATTGTTTTCTATATAACTTTTCAGGTTATCTTTAAATACTGATCGTACTAGGAGATATAGAAAAGACCACCTTGATATGCCCATTTTGTCCATTTGCTTATCGAAGGATGCCATTTAAACTATGCAATGCACCCGCCATATACCAAAGATGTATATTGAGCATTTTTTCCAAGTATGTTAAGAAGATCATTGACATATTCATGGATGATTTTAGCACGTATGGTTTTTCTTTTAATGAATGCCTTGAGAATCTTGCTTTTATGTTAGAATGATGCATTAAAACTAACCTTGTGCTTAATTGGGAAAAATGTCACTTCATGGCAGAACAAGTTATAGTTTTAGGGCATGTCATATCTGATAGGGGTATAGAAGTAGATAAATCTAAAGTTGATCTTCTATCCTCTTTATGTTACCCATCAAATGTGTGGGAAGTGCATTCTTTTCTTCATCATCTAGGTTTCTATCATAGATTCACCAAGAACGTTTTGAAGGTAGCTACACTATTATGCAAGTTGTTACAACAATATGTCTTCTTTGAGTTCGATAATAAGTGTAAGGAAGACTTTAACACATTTAAGGAGCTCTTAACATCCCCATGGGTGATTTGACCTCTGAATTAGAGCCTCCCCTTTGAGATCATGTGTGATGCAAGCAGCTATACAAAGGAGGCGGTTGTAGGATAAAGAGTAGCCAAAGCTTTGCATGCCATCTATTATGCTTCGAAGACTCTTAATTCAGCTCAATTAAATTATTCTACAACCAACAAAGAACTTTTATCTATGATTTTTATCTTAGAAAATTTTCGTTCATATATACTTGGAGCTAAATTAATTGTTCATTCTAATCATACAGATTTGTGATACTTACTCACAAAGAAAGAAGCAAAATCGAGGTTGATCAGATGGATTCTCCTCCTTTAAGAATTTGATTTAGAGATAAGAGATAAGAAGGGGCAGAAAATATGGTTGCTGATCACCTCAGTCACTTGACTAAAGAAAAAGATGACTTCCCTTTATGAGCTACATTTCCAAACGAACAACTATTTTCAGCTGTTTTGACACCAACATGGTATGCAGATATTGTAAATTTCATAGTTACTAACAAATTACTATTGGTTTGTCAACAACTCAGGGGGATAAGTTGAAGAATGAAGTGAAGTATTATGTTTGGGATGACCCATATCTTTAGAGACATTGTGCTGATCAAGCCATAAGGAGGTGTGCGCCTGAAAGTGAAACACCTTCGATTTTAGCCTTTTTGTCATTTGTATACGTGTGGAGGATACTTTGGAGTAAAAATGATGGCACATAAAGTTTTGGAGAGTAGTTTCTAGTAGCCCTTATTGTTCAAGGATGCATACATCTTCTGCAAGTCATGTGACAGGTGCCAATGATCAGGTAACTTGTTCTATAAGAATCAAATGCCACAAACTTCTATTCTTTTCTATGAATTTTTTGATATTTGGGGTATTGATTTTATGGGATCTTTTCCTCTGTATTTTGGTTTTAATTATATATTACTTACATTCAAATATGTTTCCAAATGGGTGGAAGCTAAAGCCATCAAAACTAATGATGGCAAAGTGGTTGCATATTTTGTTAAATCCAACATCCTTTCTAGGTTCGGGATGCCAAAGGCAATCATTAGTGATGGGGGAACCCATTTGGCAACAAGGTGATGGAAACACTATTTAAGAAATATGACATAATGCACAAGGTTTTCACTTCTTTCCATCCCCAAACTAACAAATAAGCTGAAGTGTCAAATAGAGAAATCAAATCAATCCTGGAGAAAACAGTTCATCCTAAAGTATGAGGTTGAAAGACGCACTATAGGCTTACAAGACAGCTTATAAAATACCAATTAGGATGTCTCCATATATATTCGTGTTTAGGAAGCCGTGTCACATTCTGGTGGAGTTGCAACATAAGGTGTATTGGGCTATAAAAAGATGCAACATGAATTTGGATGATGCAGGTGTGTATAGGAAGTTATATTTACAAGAATTGGAGAAAATGCAGAATGACTCCTATCAGAACACAATGATATTTAAGGAAAAGATGAAGTCTTTTTATGACAAGATGATCTTAAGTAAAAGCTTCACAATGGGTCAAAAAGTGTTGCTCTATCACTCCGAGCTCAAATTATTCCTAGGTAAGTTATATTCTCATTAGGTTGGTCCATTTGTTGTTACTCATGTCTTTCCTTTTAGTGCAGTAGAGATACGAAGTTTGAAAACCAACAAGAAATTTAAAGTGAATGGTCATCACTTGAAATTGTATTATAAATGCTTCCAAATGGAGGATATGGAAGTGTTGATGCTTAAAGACATGAATAACATCAGTTGATGAGAGTAACATAGAGTCGAGCCAATGAGGGTAAACAAAGCTGATGCTTGGGAGGCAATCTAGGAAAGTCAATTTCTTTTTATTTACATTTTTTCATTTAATATTTTCGTTAAATTCTTCATTTCTTATATTTGATGTTACATTAGGGACAATGTAAGTTTCAAGTGTGGGGTGGGGTTCTCAGTTTTTATACATTTTTTAGCTTAATTGTTACTTATGTGGCTTCTTAGGCATTTTCAAAATCAAATAAGCAAATGATATTTTCTCTTTTTCTATTGCTTTTAAGACTATATAATCATAATTAGAGTATGAATGACGAGTACTAGTAGACAAAAGCCAGTAAGATTTTGAGCTTTATTAGAATGACACATCCATATCAGTCTCATTGTCTTTTGTTTATATGTGGCCTTCATGACTTGTACATCTTGATTTTTCTTTGATTTTCTATTTAAAATCACATTTTTACCACATGCATTAACATGAAAATGATACAGGGATTCTTTGTTTTTACAAGCTACATTAGCTAAATAGCCTACCCACTAATATAAGTTTTCCTTTGTTGAGACCCTTGAGCTTTGATAGCCTTTCTTTTTGTAATAACCACATTACAATTCTTTTATACTTAACCAAATGTCCTACCTAAGTCATAAAGCTGATGGAGCATTTCTTAATTGTTTAAGTCATAAAGCTGATGGAGCATTTCTTAATTGTTGATGATTGTGGATGTACAAAAGCCTAAGTGTGGGGGTGTGTATATATGTGGGATGGTTATAATTATTGGGATGCCATTTTATGTCTTATCAATGAAATTCCCATATTGATGTAGCTTCTTTCAATTTTTAATATAAAAAAAAGGAGAAAAAGAAAAAGTAAAAACAAAGAAAAGGAAGAAAAGAAAAAAATTATGGAATAAAAGTATCAAGGGGGAAATACTTTTGTTGTTAATTATTGGTCTCTTCTCCTAAAGTTGTCTTGAATGTGTTATTTGAGTATATTGCATATGAGGCAAATGTTTTGGAAGGGCCACCCCTTATAATTTCAATGTATTATTATCAATGATTTTTACGAGTGATTCCTTCTAATTGGTTATTTGTCATATGGTTTATGGTATGAAAGCTTAAATTTGAGTTGTGAAACATAGTTATTGCAATCATCATAGTGATGACACCCAATTTTGAATGAATGTTAGCTTTTGTACTTAATGTTGCATTGAGTGCTACTTTTGCTTCACTAGCTTTGATGGCTTTTATGCTACATTACCCAAATATGTCTCACCTTATCCTTGCTCATATTACAACCTTAAAAAGTCCTTTGGTTCATGATAATGCATGTAACTCTTAGAGGTGGACAAATGAAATGATATGCAAAGTTGTGGAATGTCATAATCATGAATGGTAATTTGAGTGTACCTATGGATCTATCTTATATTGTTCAAGTCTACCTCTAGATTGCTTAGTTTCTAAGGGTGATAAATGTTGATTGATCATAAGTAGAAGCATTGAATGTTGTGTTCTTGTTATGGTTTTTGAAAGTTATTCATCTTTGCAAGACTATTTACTCTTAGGAACTATAGAAAATGAGTAAGTGTTTTGGTTAGTGCCTTTGATTTTGATGATTTGCCTGAGGATGGTCAAAAATTAAATGTGGGGGAACTTGACATATGCTTAATAATTGATACATTTAATCCATTACACTTAGTTATTAACGTTTTCAAATTCTTCAGACATTCACTTTATCTCATATTTGATTTTAGGTACAATTTGTAAACATAATGGCTAAAGTGAGTTGAAAGCACACTCTTTAAGCCATCTTCTTATGATTCACACTCAGTTGTTTTCATGGAACAAGAAGGAGAAGGATTAGAATAAAGAGGAGACAAGAAAATACCAAAAGGAATGAAGACATGCAAGGTTATGGCTATGAAATATGCCTTACGGCCGTGACAAATTTGTCGTGGCCATGTCACACTCATGATACCATGGCTCATGGCGGTGAGCCTCCAATGGAGGCCAGTCATAACCGTGACACTACAAGTCACGCTCATGACTTCTTGCCAGCTCACTTGAAAACCAAGTTTTTGCTAAAAATACATTATGTTGATAGCGGAAACAATTCATTTTTCATTTTTGGAGTTTTTGGAGAAAGAACAGAGGCAACTGAAGCTTTCCTTAGAGACCCATAAAGAAGATGGAAGGCTAACTTTCCAACATCAGTTTGAAGATGACATCAATGCTTGAGTCACGACTAAGCTTGCCTTATCTTGTTTTTAAAGTTGAACCTCTCTTTAAGGATTGTTATTGTTGTTCTACGTTAAATTATTTAGGTATTGTAAAAATGCTCTTAATGCATTCATTGGATTGTTTTATTATAAACTTATTGCTAGAATATTGAATATAGTCCATAATGCTTATGTTTTAGATTAGTTAGTAGCCACTAATGACCTTGAATCATTAGGAACAATGAAACTTAGGTATGATAACCTGAGGTTTTGAGGTTACTGCCTACATTGATCTGTTCTCCATTTCGTAATGCAGCTGCCCAATTAAATCTAGAGAGCATGTTCTAGGTTATTCTATAATTAGGTTTAACTAATGAGAGTCTCTGAATTAAACTTAACTTAAGGGAAAACCAGGATTAGTAGAATGTGTTGTTAGTTCATGATCAATGTTCCTAAAGAGGTGCGAAAGCATTATAATAATGAGATGTGATTAATTGTGTGTAGGCCGAGATTGATCTAAGAATTGGGTTTTACACATATTTAACACTTTTTTCGCTTTTGACTATTTTCTATAAATTGCTTGTGTAGTTTAATTGTATTTCGTTTTTTCAATTGCATCACCCCCCCCCTTTTAGTACGCAAAGTAAGGTAAATTTTGCAGTGCACTTGACACACGTTGTCACAATCCCCCAACCTTCACTAACACATCTTCCATTATTCCCTTTGGATAATAGATTGATTTGTTAAGTAATTGTAAACATATGTTTGCAGGTCTTAACTATCCTAGATCCAATTTCACATAAATGTAGTGAGGCATAAGGTTTATACATGCTTTAAGGTCAAGCACACCCTTAACCTCATCACCATTACCCATTGATATTTTCACAATAAAACTCCTTGGATCTTTAAATTTAGGGGGTAACTGTTACTGAATAACTACACTTGCTACTTTTGAAACTATCACCTTCTCGTTTAGCTCAGAATGATATTTTTTTGGTATTTAATTCCTTGAAGAACTCCACACAAGATAGAATATTCCTGATCACATATAACAAAGGCAGATTAATATTAAATTTAGAAAGCATCTTATACAGATCAGAAAATTGCTCATCTTATTTTGAGTCCTTAAGGTGCTTAGATATGGAATTGGTGGTCTATTATGGCAGTCACCTTATGAAGCCTTGGTCCTTCTTTGCCTTGAGTTGTATGTCCATGTTTTTCACATTTCTAAGTATGACTTAAAGAGTCATGCCCATTGTTTACCTCATTTTATTTATCTTTTTCTTTGATGAGGCTCTCCTCTTCTTGATTACTTGCATCAAACAAATTAGAAGGAATCTTAATATGATTATCAATCACCTTACCACTTCTTATAATAATAACCGCTTTGACTTGTTTAGTTTGGCTGGATAATTTTTCTTTTAGATTATTTTGCATTTGAGCAGTGAGTTGCCCTACTTAAATCTCAACCCTCTTTACAAAATCTTCCAAGGAGTCGAATCTATTATTGTTTATTTCTTGATTTTAAGTTGTTTCGTGAATAAATGTATTCAGACTTTCATCCAAAGAAGGTTGTCTTGGTAGGTTCTAGTGTGAGGATTGCCCTTGGAACTGGTTTTGTCTCTGAAAGTTCTAATATTGTGGTTAGGACTGCGCTGGTGCATTTTTGGTCCTTCAAGCAAAATTGGGATGGTTTCTCCAACCAAGGTTATAGGTGTTAGAATATAGATCATTTTGTACCCTCAGTTGAAAACCATTAAGTGAGTTCTCTTGTTCTTCATCACCTGCAAAAGATTCAAAAGAATATTAAAAAAATCACATATACCAAATACCTTATGATTTGGAACATTTTGGGGTGGTCTCACAGTTAACATTTTCACATGCTTATTTAACTCGGCCAATTGTATAGTGATTTCTTGGTTCGAGTTTACTTTATGATCTCCATCTCTTCTCCCCCTCACACTCTTTTGTTAAGAATTAGCCCCAAACATTTCAAAGATTTGTTATATCTCTTCAACAGTCATCTCTCCCATAACTCCTCCTGCTGTATGTCCACTGTGCAGCTGACACTGTTGTTTCAATCCATCATAAAAGATTTGGTTTTGCATGTGAAGTGGAAAATAATGGTGTGGACACTATATTAGCAAGAGTTTGAAATGTTCCCATGCCTCATGGAATGACTCTCCCTCCATTTAACTAAAGTTAGCTATTTTCTTCTACAACTCAGAGGTCTTTTGATGGAAATAAAATTTTTCTCGTGAATTTGTTGTACACCTCCTCCTATATAGTCAATGAATTCAATGAAATGTTCATCAATGATGTCTTGTCCTAATCATTCAATGTGTGCTAGAAGCATCTCATTCTGAGTTGATCTTCATTTAATTCATCCCAATGAAATGTCTGGAGAGTGGTATAGAATTCTCGAAGGAAGTTTAAACGGTCTTCATTGGGAACTTCATAGAAAGATGGTACCATGTTATAGTGGATGCTCTTTTATTCATAGTTTCTTATTGCCTCTCACAAATGTATGCACAAAGTGGCAGTACCAATCACCGATCTGGAGTACTGCTTCATTACTAACTGCCTTTCACTCATCGTTTGGTTATTAACTCGATCTTCAGGCTTGGGTTCCTCGAGATTGTCTTTAAAGTCCCTTTGAGGTCCTTGTATTCGATGTACAATATCAATAAAGGGAACAAGTTCCTAGAGACCTCCTTCCCAGCATAAACAAAATAAGGACAACACTAAAATAGTAACAAAATTTGATAAAACAAATCACTGAAATATCACAAAAATGTATGCATGCAAAGACAAAGATCAAAATTAATTTTAATTTAAACACTAAACACCTCCCTAGCAATAATGTCAAAAACTTGTTGTGCAAAAATAAGTTCTAAAAACCTAGGCTATCTCACTTGTAAGTATACTAGGTAATTATAGTAGAATACCCAGGGTCGTCTCTCAAGGAGATGAAATTGGTCCACTCAAATTAACTTTGAATAAAAGCAAATGCAATCCTAAACACTCTAACCCAATTTGTTGAGAAAAGATCTTCAAGAAATTAAAACAAAATAAATTAAAAAGTAAACTAATTTAATTGGAAGCAAAGAATAGTTGATCAATCAATTTAGTGAGCTATTGAGAAATTAACTTCATTAATTTAATCTCCTATGTATGTCTAAGGCAAATTGATTGAATAACTGTCGTGCTAAAATTAACAATTAGGTTCTAAAATCAAATCAAATAATAAACTAGATCTAACTTTCGTATTCGACAAGTCTATTATCCAAATCAATTATTTAAACCCAATTGATAATTACCTACTTAAATTAATATATTTTTAATTCATAACTTAATAGTATATAATTTCTTTTTCTAATATTAAACTTCTTCCCTCGATTCTTCCTTAAATATCAAAATAATGCAAAAGCTAGCCAAACTAATACATCCAATAAGTTCAGAAATCATAGAAAATGACAAGACAATAAAACAATAACTTAATCATGCATAATTGACTAAATCAGTTCCATTAATTCTCAAGAATAAAAAATCAACCCATAATGGAATAAAAAATGTTCGTCATATTCATTAACTTTAATCCCATTTTTAATAGTAAATAGAGAAATAAAAGCAATAAATAGATGAAATATGTTCAACAAACAAAATGAATCTCTTGCCTAATGTAATCGCCGTATGATTTTACTCCACTGGTTTTACTCACGCTCCTTGGCTTCGGCTCCCATTTTCTGCCTCAGCTATCTTTGTTCTACCCAGAAATGATTGCTGACGCTTTTTGGTTTTTCTCTCTTGTTTTCTTGCTCATGCCTACTGCTCTCTTATTTTCCATTCTTGCTCTATCGACTTCACTTTTCTTTCTATAAACTTTCTATTTATGGAGAGAGTCTAGGTTTTTTAATCCATTGTAATCAAGTGTGACTCGCATGACATTTAATTCAGTACCAGAATTCTTTTATGCAGTGGTGAGAACTATTGCATCGTGGTGACTTCCCTTATTACAGGCATGATGCTAATGTCATACGGCTGACACCTCTGTCACGCAGGTGACTTTTGCCTAATTTCTTTCTTTTCTTCCAATATTAACAAACAATTTCATATAACTAATTTCAATCAAATTTAGATTAAAAGATAGGAATTTTTAACTAAAATCAAAATATAAATGCTAGCAAAATCAATAAAAATTAGACACAAAAAATATTTCATATAATTAACAAATCAACCATCATTCGAAGAGAGATCTTGTATGAGAACTTTGTTATTCGATAGATCATGTCAGAACTAATTGAAAACATTGAAGAAAGAGTTGTGAATTGAGATATTACAATTCAAAAATTTTTAGATTCAATTAGGGTTAATAAATTAGGTCTTGAGAGACAATAGTCAATCCCTTGGAAGATCTATAATCAACACATAATTGAATCGATAGGGGTTAAAGGAACAAAATAACAACAGAATAAATCCTAAGTTATTCAACCTTGATCAACCTTACTTTAAGTAGCTCACTTGATATTAGCTCTTTAATTGCTTGATTTAATTGTTTTAATTATCTATTATTATTTTATTAAAATCATCTTTTACCTCTTTAGACAAAGATAGGTCCACTTATTCTAGCTATTTCCTTATGGGAACGACACTTTTGATACTACAACTTATGATTTATATACTTACAGATATTGGGGTTTTATTAGAGGTAAAATTTGCTCAACATGTTCTCGTATCAAAAAGGGTTTGAAAGATTGTATATAACTCATTTAGAAATCTGACAGCGCGTCATAACGCTAGTTAAAATAAATTAGACTACTACTATAGCAGTGGTGAATCTAGGTCGATCCCACAAAGAGTGTGTGTAAAGTTTTTGAAATGAAATTAATCGATGTTTAGGTTTAGGGGTTTTGGTTTTAGAAATAAGAAAATAAAATAAAACTAAACTAACTAACAAAAGCAATTTAAAGAAAAAATGTAAAAAATGATAAAAGTCGAGAATTCAATAGGGACTCGGTTCTTTAGTTCAATCTTGGCCCAGACCCTAATTAAATATATTTCAATGATCTATCATTATCAAACCACGCCTAACAACTATTAATCGTGGGTTAATAATTAACCCGAGTTTTCCGTTAGGTAGTGTTTAATTAAGATACGATCGTTAATTAAACCTAACCACCAAATAACTTAGGATACGATCTCTATATTCAATTAGGCAGTAGCATTGTGAATTAGAAAAACCGATTAATCAAAGAAACAACCACATACGATGTGTCATTTAGCCTATTTTATGAAATCCCTAATGATTACGAACCATTAGTCGCTACAAATGAATTTCAACATAACAATTACAGATTACATTGAATATTCTAACAATGGGTTTGTAATAAAACAATCCAATAAATGCTTTAAAATCATCTTTTCAAAAACCAAATCCATACACATCAGATAACATAAACAATTTCTAAAGAGAGAAAGAAACAACAAAACAATGGAATGACTGCTTAACGGGGTTGTCAGTGTCGATGTCACCTCTAAATCGATGTCGAGTTGTCTAGCCCTCCATAGGTCTTTAAAAATTGAGAGCTTCCATAGCCTTATTCATGCCCTCCCGAAGCACCTTTGGTTGTCCCTTCTTTTCCCCAATTGAAACTCCACTGAAGACCTCCTCTCCAGTGCCTCTCTTCTTTCTTAAAACAAAAAACACTGCTACTATTTTTTTTATTTTAAAACCCTCACCACCGAACCCTCATGCTAATTTTGTGCTATTATGCCTTGTCCTATGTCTACGTTTTAGCTCTACTACTGCATTTTGTCCTCTTTGCTTCCAACCTACTTGTCTTTGTGTCTCGGTGTTTTATCCCAACAGCTATCGTTTTCTTCTCACCTTGGTGTCATTTTTTTACTGTCCATCATCCTTTAAGTTCACATTCTGGCATTAAACATGCACATCTTTCTACTTCCTTATTTTTCTAGCTGTATGTCGTAAGCAACTTGGATTCTTCTTCTTTATGTTTTCATTTTTCTTGTCTTCTTCTTTATGTTTTCATTTTTATTGTCTTCTTTTTGTCTTTTAATTTTCTTCTTCTTGCTCCATAAAAGACAAGTGAGTATTAGTTTTCAGAAAAAGGCCCAAGTATCTTGCTTTTGACTCACTTTAGCTTCTTTACTTCTGAATTGTGCCTAAAATCACATATGAGAAAAAGTGAGTATCTTAAGCATTTTTGTAGCAATGATCACTAAGTTTTATGGAATAAATTTATAATCAATTAAGCACATATCAATTTCCCCCACACTTAGTTTATTGTCGTCCTTAGGTAAAGCATCAAAATTAAACTAAAAAATCCAAAACATTGACTCATTTTTCATATGCTCCAAGAATATATAATCATAAATAAAGATGAATGACTTTCAAAAATCATAGTAAGAACTTAACATTCCAAGCTTTTATTCATGATCAATCAAAATTCAATACCTTTAAAAACTGAGCAATCTAATGGTAGACTTAGAAAATGTGTTTAAATAAGATATGTTCATGGGTACAATCATCACCATTCATGATCATACCATTTCACAACTTTGCAAATTATTTCATTTCTTCACCACTAGAATTCACATACATAATCATGAATCAAAGGACTTTTCAAGTTTGTAATGTGGGCAAGGATCAAGGTGCGATGTATTTGGGTAACATAGCATGAAAGTCATTAAAGCTAGTGAAACAAAAGTAACACTCAACATACTATCAACTGCAAAAAATAACATTCCCCAAAATTTTATACATCAACTATGATGAATGCAAAAACGATGTTTCACAACTCAAACTCAAGCTCTCATACACAAACCACATAAAGCATAACTAATCAAAAGGGATCACTCATAAGGATTGATGATAACAATACATTGAACTACAATGAGTGAACCTTCCATAACAACATCTACCTCATATCCAATATACTCAAATAACCCATTCAATACAACTTTAGGAAGATGCATTAATCATAAACAACTTTTCAACAAATATGCACTTTCTCCTTGATACATTATTTTAAACATTTTTTCTTTTCTTTTTTTCTTTTTCTTTTCTTTTCTCTTTTTCTTTCTTTTTCTTCTCTTTTCTTTTTCTTTTCTTTCTTTCTTATGAAAGTAGAAGAAACTACATCAACATGGGAATTTCAATGATAAGACACAAAATAGTATCCCAACATTATAACTAACCTACATATATGTACACTCCCACACTTATACTTTTGTATATCCACAAACTCAACAATCACAAATGTTCCACTAGCTTTAAGGCTTGGGAAGGACATTTGGTTAAGTTTAAAAGCTTATAATGTGGTTTATACAAGAAGAAGGGAATAAAGCTTAAAGGTGCTTATCAAAAGGAAAATCATATAATGGGTAGGCTATTTGTGAAACAAATAATGCCTAATAATTTCCACATTAATGCATGTAATATACATGTGGTCTTGAATAGAAAATCAAAACAAAGTCAGGATGTACATGTCATAAAGGTCACACACTATCAAAGATGATGAGATTGATATCGATGTGTTAATCTATAAAGGCTTAAAATCTCGCTGGCTTTGTCTACCACTAGTCACTACTTTTCTAAAGATAATGTACATTGACCAATCATAAAAGTAAAAGTACATGCTAAAGTTGCCATGAAATTCCTAATCAATTCACTCTCTAATGATGACTATATAATCCTAGAAGCAATAGAAAAGACAAAATATTTGTTTGTTTGTTTTGTTCTTTATCTCATTTTAATTAAAACTTAAAATAAACATAAACATAAACAACCCAACAATAAAACACATGCATGTAAAAAGAAATGTGAATAAGTAAAGGAAAAGAAATTTTACTTCTTTGGGTTGCCTCCCGAGAAGCGCCTCTATTTAGGGTCACTGGCTCGACTCCATATTTTCTCCTGATGTGACAAAGCTGTGAACTGCTGGTGTCATATGCGGCTCCTCCATGTGAAGTTGTTTAGGATAGGGCCTCAGTTGATCGTTCCTGTTTAGCATCTTCCCTATCTTCATAATCTCGATCTCTACTGAGTCCATGCTCTCAGGAAACATTTTGAATGACTCTTTGCCTTGTTCTTCCTCGTTTAATTCCTTCAATCTGCTATGTAAAGATGAAGAGTTAGTCTCAAAAATAATTATAGACTCAGTACTCACCTCTGAGCTAAAAGATATATCATAATTGCTTCGAGCTCCTCCTCAACTTCTTCTTCACAAGCAATTCCTTGAGTATTACCCTCAAAATTATCAAGCTCCTCATCACACTATAAGGTTTCCATATTAATGTCCATTGGGTACATCTCGGGTTGAAATGAAATTAATCGGTGTTTAGGTTTAGGGAGTTTTGGTTTTAGAAATAAGAAAATAAAATAAAGCCAAACTAACTAACAAAAGCAATTTAAAGAAAACATGCAAAAAATGATAAAAGTGGAGAATTTAGTAGGAACCAAGTCCTTTATTTCAATCTCATCCTACACCCTAATTAAACATATTTCAATGATTTGTCATTCTCAAACCTCTTCTAGAACTATTAATCGTAGGTTAATAATTAATCATATTTTTCCATTAGGTACTGTTTAATCAAGATACAATCGTTAAGTAAACCTAACCACCAAATAACCTAGGATACGATCTCTAGATTCAATTAAGGAATTAGGAAAACCAATTAATCAAGGCAACAATCATATAAGATGTGTCATTTAACCTAGTTTATGTTATCCCTAACGATTACAAGCCATTAGTCGCTACAAATGAATTTCAACATAACAATTTAAAATTACATTCAATATTCTAGTTATGGGTTTGTAATAAAATGATCCAATGAATGCATTAAAATCATCTTTTCACAATACCCATGTCTATACACATCGGATAACATAAACAATTTCTAAAAAGAGGAAGAAATAACAAAACAATGGAAGGAATGTTTAACCAAGTTGTCAGTATTGATGTCCCCTTTGAACCAGCGTCGAGTTATCTAGCCCTCCATGGGTCTTTGAAATTTGAGACATGCCATAACCCTCTTTATGCTCTGCCGAAGCACCTTTATTATCCCTTCTTTTCCCCAGCTGAAACTCCACTGAAGACCACCTCTCATAGAGCCTCCCTTCTTTCTTAAACCCAAAAACACTCCTACTGTTCCTTTTATTTTAAAACCCTCACCACCGAACCCTCATGCTACTTCTGTGTTTTTATGCCTTGACCCATATCTACGTTTGCCTCCACTACTACGTTTTGGTCTCCTTATTATGCTGCATTTTATTGGCTATACGTCTATGTTTCGTTCCCTTGGTTGTGCATTTTGCTACTCCTTACCTATCAACGTTTGTGTTGCACATCATTTTATTCATGCTTTGTGCTGCTGTGTTGCTTCTTATCTATGTTGCCTCTTAGATTGTCGTTTTGTCCTCCTTGCTTCCAACCTACTTGTCTGTGTGTCTTAGTGTTTTATCCCAATGACTACCAATTTCTTCTCACCTTGGTGCCATTTTGTTGTCCATCATCCTTTAAATTGACATTCTTACATTAAACATGCACATCTTTCTATTTCCTTATTTTTCCAGCTGCACGTCGTAAGCAACTTGGATTCTTTTTCTTTATGTTTTCATTTTTCTTGCTTCTTTGCTTCTGAATTGTGCCTAAAATCACTTATGAGTCGAAGTGAATATCTTAAGCATTTCATAACAATAATTACTAAATGTTATGGAATAAATTCATAATCGACTAAGTACATATCAATATCTCATAAATTTATATTATCTAATTTAGGTCCAAACCTATTAAATAATATAAGCTTAAACTAAGTACTACCTACATGAATCATTAAATTTTTTTGTTTTAAAGTCTTGTTGATCCTTACATGTTTAGAATCATATTAGTTAATTTAGAACGAACTATGAAAGATAAGTTGTTATAATAAGGTACAGACATAAAAGAAATAAAGATTTCATAACATAATATCCTATATTGTTAAATTCCTCCTCGCATAAATCTGTATTACTATAGAAATTAGTTGAGAGAACCATATAATCCCATTACTTATAGATTGCTAAGAAAATTTTAAGTAAAGATTCTTACATTGATCTTGTTGAAGTGTTTTGACATTCTTCATGTATATTTCAACTTATATTTAAATAATTTAAACTTTTTAATAATAAATAAATATTTTGTTTAATAAAATGATAATATCATTTAAATTTATTAATAAATTTAATGAAATAAGTAGTCATCCTTTTATGAATTTTCGTGATATCTAATACTTCAAATGTATAAGATTTAGCGCTTCACTACTATATTCATCCTTTCACCAAAGGTTAATTTGGTTGTATATGACAAGAGAGTATCATGCAGTGGAATTCTATCTAGGGTTTATTTGAGTTAGTCACATTGTTTAAGTCTTAACATAGCCTACAGACCTCCAAATTGTGTGATTTCAGTTGCATGTGAAACCTATAGAACTAAACATCTCTATAAGGGACTCTGACTTAATTCTGGCTTTATGATCTTGGAATTAAGATTGAAAATAGTGACTTGATGCTACCCCTATTTTGGAGCAGCTTGTGATATTTGGTCTATATCTCATGAGTTAGGAGTCCAAATGATTTTATTGTTAGTGCTATAGAAATGAGAGACATAGAGGTATAAATGTCTAGAAGACCTAAAAACCCAGTTCTGATGTTTTCTATGAATATTAAGGAACAAGCAGTGGCATGAATAGAAAAAGTGTCTGTCACGACTGTGACATTGGTTTTGTTTTCAATTTTTATCGCATCTTATCCGAACCTTTATGAATGTGTATGAAAATTTTCAAACACCTAGAAATAAATAAAACAGGACTTACCACATGTGAGTTGGGAGATTGAACATAATGCATTTCAAATAAAATTTACATATACATAATGCATTTGAGACCCTTCTAATGATGGTAAGCCATGACTCGAATGTATGAATGCAAATACATACTTTATTACTTGAAATGTATTTCATAAGATTTGTTAATATATGAATTGTGACATTTGCAAATGGTTAAAAAAATATTGTAGTGTCTATTCTATTGTCTTGTTTATGGATAGATAGGCATGCCTATAGGGTTATAATGCAGCTGCTACAGTTTGACACCCCTGGCATCCACAGTTTGATACCTTTGGGTATCCAAAATTTGATATATTTAGATATCCACAGTTTTGATATCTTCAAATATCCACAGATCCCGTTATCCACACCCAACACAAAAAATAAAGTCAATGGATATAAATAACATGTGAAATCCCATATCAGTTAGAGAGTGGAATGAAATACGCCTTATAAGGGTATGGATACCTCTCCCTCAAAGATGCATTTTCCTAAGGGGTGGAAAAAGCAAAACCATGAGGGCTTGGCTGGGCCAAGGCCTAAAGCAGACAATACCTATGAATGGGTGATCCAGGGCTGTTACATAAGAAATACAACTTGAAAACATAAAGGGTTGGTACTGATAAGAATTTTCATTTATATTGATAATTTGTAGCAATGAGCGTTGAGTATCAATGTTTGGCTTACGAATGTGAATTTACAGTATATGAATAAAATATGGAAGCATGTTTGCATTATGTACCATTGATTAAGTACAACATCATTATTTATATGAGTTGTAATGTTTATGAATGTGTGTGCTTGAGGGATGACTACTGTGAGTGGTCATCCAAACTAAGTGTTTCCCTACTAAGCTTTCAAGCTTAGCATGGGTGTTAATTCGTGTAGGTCCATATATTAAAAGTGAGGTACAGGAGGCATCTGCAAGGACCAAAGCTAATTGTTATAAGTAAAAGAACCTTTGGAATTTGTTTTAGTTAAAGTTGATTGTACATGTACGAAAAGAAGGAAATTGTATGTTTTCTTCTCGATTATTATATAAATTTGAACATTTAATACTACTTTTAAATGATAATGTTAAGTTGTGTGAAATTTTGTAATATGTATATGTATAGCATTGAATAGAAATGTATGTCATGAATGTATATGTAGGAAATTAGTTTTCATGTGTGTAGGTGGTTGTAGATTCCGTATAGGGGGTGTTACAAACTTCAACTATTAAGCAAGATTTATTATTATGGTTGAAATAATAATTAAAATAGAGTAGTTATACCCTCTTCCAAGGAAAATATGTATATTCAATACAATATCCCGCATTAAAAATAGTTATTATATTAGTTATCACCATTGATGTTTATTCTCCTAGTGTACATATTATAGTTCAAACCTCCCAATCCTTCATACAATTCCTAAGATTGATTCTATGAGTCTAGAAATAAATCTAAGATTAAGTTCAAAGGTAATAAATTTAACCGACGTAATAACTAGGAATTTAGTTACTAAATATCACGAAAACAAAAATAAAAACAAGACCAATTTTAAAATCAATGGAAGTAAAGAAGGTAAATATAAAACAAGATATCCTTAATTGCTTACAAGTTAAAGTGGATCTTTCTCTAATCCTTGCTTCCAAACTCTCCTTAATGTTAAGAAAACCTAAGATAATGAAAAAAGTAAAAGATAGCTGCCAAAAGCCTCCAAATTGCTTTAAGAAAACTCCTAATAAGAGCTTTTATAGGATAGGGTTACATAAAAGAGTTATGAGGTGATTGAATTTGTAATTCCATGCATCCTTAAATTTTAAATTACAAGTCCTTCCAATATCCAACTTCTACAATTGTGTTGGTTTGCTTATGGACTAAAAATCATATATGAACATCTTATAACTAGCATCAATCTCACTATTATGTCTGGCACTAGTGTAGTGCTACTTCTCTGTTCTCCTCCAATTTTTGATATACTGGAGCTTGAGCTGATATCTAGTGCCTTCTATGAAGTTATTATATATTTTGTTAGCTTCAAATTGACTACATCGTCTAACAAATTAGAAAAACTTGGAGAAAGTTGCATTAAAATAAATTATCAATTAGAAGATGATAAACTAAACATATGAAACATTATATAATTCCACATAAATAGACTATAAAGATGCTAAACTCCAATCTAATTTAGCCTCTATAAATATGAAAAATGTGGACTTATAAGTTCCCCTACACCTAAATCATTGCTTGTCGTAAAGCAACTAATAACAATAAAAGCTAACTACCTAAACTAGAAACAATTCCACTTTTAAGCCTTCAATTGAATTGCAATACTTAAAATCAAAATATTTCTTAAGTGAATCACCATATAAACAATACAATGCAAAAACTATTCGACCTACCTACTCTATTAAGTTCAAATGCTTCAAATTAACATGTTCCTCACTAGGTATCACTCATTCACACAAGTGTTTGAATTTTTGGATGAGGTACTTTCATAATCTTCCTGTAAAATTGAACTTACCATAGACTTGAAATCTTCAACTCTCCATTATTCCAATAGATATATACAAGAAAAAGAATCAAAAGGTTATTAAGTTTGGTTTCAATAGGGAAAAAGAGGGCTAGTAAAGGAAACGAATATGAAAAACAAAAAAAATCTAAAATAATAGAACAAGTAAATCAAGAAAATGATACCAACTCCTCATATCTTGCAAATATTTCCTCTTCTGTCATTCTTTTCAAGTGTAAGGAAATTATTCCTAACAAAATTTTCAACAATTTTTGCTTCTTTTTCATTTAATTTTATTTTTCTTTCCTTTTTTATTCTTTTGGCATGAATTTTCCTTTTTACATTGCCATCTCATATGCATCACTATCTCCCCTATATTTAATTCTTTTCTCACCATACCCTCCAACATCAAATCACAAGCAAAAGCTCTACAAATTATGAATTAGGGTATAATTACATGTTTTATAAGGCTTAAGGTTCATTAGGAAAGGGCTACAAAGAAAAAAGGCTAGAAACATATTAATCTTAAAGGGATTCACTGAACAAAGCGTTAGACAATTTGGCTGAAACGTAAATCCTAAATGCCTATATCATTATAATACTTATACATAATCTTAAAAAGATGAAATACATGTTTTAAAAGTCCAAAGTCAAAGAAGATATCTACATTCAAAAGATAAATTTTTGTATATTTGACTTAATTTCTTGTAGGATAACTCAAGTCAACCCAAAGCATTATCACTTAATGAACTTTTTTTTTAAACAGAGGAACCCGCAGCCGCTATCCTTTAGATGCGCACTAGGTAAATCTCTAGATTGACGCATTAACCTGTAAATCACGCCAACCAGGTACGCCGCACTAGGCAAGCCCTGTACAATAGGCTCGATTGAGAGAGCATAAATAGGGGGATTCGAACATAGAACCTTTTGGCCCTATACCCCTCAGTCCACCAACTCAATCACCCCTTGGGAGCCACTTAATGAACTTGGTTTTATAGCATTCACAAGATCAAGTTTGTATAATAACTAGTTAATCATTATGCACATAATTTTTAGCAACCAAAATTAACTAAGAATTATGTATAAACTTATGCAATCCACCTAAAGTAACTAATAACATCCAAAAACACAAAACAAAAAGTAAGCTAAAAATAAAAAAATTGAGAAAATTTAAAAAATGAAGCTATAAACAAAAAGAAACTTAAAGTACACCCCATCATTTAAAACAATATTCTCCCCATTACTGTGCATAAATAGTAAAGAAAAAAGGATCTAAAAACTTTTTAAAAAATTGGATAATTAATATTGAAATTTCAAAATGATTTAATATGCTTTACCTATCTAGAAAAAACTCAATATACGAATAAGCATAAATATGAAATTAAAGATAACATCTAAATTGCATTCAAATTTCTAATATCCTCCAATTCAAAGAAGTTGAGCAAAATAAAAGTAGATGAAAAACATAAAACAAAAGTAAGCTAAAAACAACAAAATTTTGAGAAAATTTAAACAATCAAGCTATAAAATAAAAGAAACTTTAAGTCCACCCCAACACTTAGAACAATACTCTCCACATTATTATGCATAAATAATAAAAATATATAAAAACTATATAAAAATTGGATAACTAAAATGGAAATTTCAAAATGAATTAATCTACTTTACCTATCTAAAAAAACTTAAAATATATGGACAAGTATAAATATGAAATTAAAGATAACATCTAAATTGCATTCAAATTTCTAATATCCTCAAATTCAAAGAAGTTAAGCAAAATAGATGACAGATGATAGAGTTGTTGATATAGGCTGATCTCTATCCTATAGATCTCATAGGTACGTTCACCTATCGAACTATAGTATAGTATTAGTGAACATCAAGTGTCAATCCCACAGAGACTACAAGTACTACTAATAACTTCTTTTCTATTTATCTAACTAACAAAATATGATGATAATTTAATTAAAATAATTTAAAGTTTGACTTAATAATAAACTAGAATATAGATGACTCTAAGATAAATTAATATCAAATAAATATTACCTATGTAATGAATCCATTTAACATTTGTTAAGTATTAACCCCTTATTGTGCATTTTACTTATTGATCATTGGACTGTAAAAATTACTATCTTATGTTAATATCTTTCTTAAGATTATTAATAACTAACCCTCAGTTGACTAATTAAAACCTCTTTTTAGATAAAACCTATAAGATTGTATTACTCAATTTCACTATTAGGTTTGATCCTAATATAGAGGATTCATTGTGACCTGACCCTAATCTAGAGGATTTATTTTGACATATCTCTAGGTTGCATATGACTCTTTACAATTATGGTATAGCTATTCAAACAATAGGATTTCTCAATCTTAATTATATGAAATCATATATTGAACTAATATCCAGGACATATTAATTCAAGAATAAAAATGCGTAATTGAATCGTAATGAATAAACAATTAAATTGCATTAAAAAAAGAACTAAATTGCAGTGTCGATCCCAATTTAGGGTTTATCATACCTAGGCACTAAACAAACTTAATACAAAACGTAGAAAACAAAACAACACCAAAAATTCAAAACAATAATTAAAAAGAAAAAATTCACTCTATATTCCCCTTTCTCTAATATAATTCCCTTGAAGCTTCGATGGAAAGTTGTTTTTTACCAGATCTCTTTTGTGATCTTTAGGTTTCTGCCCTCTTAGGATCAAAATTGGGTCTCACTCAGCTATCTAAATTTGAGTCTAAATAATACTCCCTTTAATTAACCTTCATAAGTTCATCTTGTATTATGAAACTATAGTTTTTAGAATGGACATAATCACTCACATAGTCGTGCGCTTGACTGTGCCCCTAAAAAAATCTTCAAAATCACATATATACGTGTTCCCAAGAGCTTACACGGGCAATGGACATTATTTTTTATGTGATTTACACAGATGTGTCCACCTTCACACAAGTGAAACAACATCTTTGAAACTATATATACTTATGGGGACTTATATGCTCCCTCACACTATCTTGTATATTACTTATACAAGCATTTCCTTCATCAACAGGTGTGTCCCTCCAAAACAGCTCCAATTCTTCCATTTTCTGCCCTAAATTCCTCTCTTTTTAATATATGAGGTCAACTGAGATCCAATAAAACACTAGAAACAAAATGAGTACTAAAAAAAATAAAAATTGTAAAATAATAGAGCAAACCACACTAAATATGGGAATAAGAACATAGTTTACTAATCATTTATCAAACACACCCATAGTTAAGTTTTTGCTTGTCCTCCAGCAAATCATAATCCAAATTATTAGACTTAAAAACATCCACTCCTTATTAATCCCAATATATCCTTTCACACCCTAAATTGTCATAACATACGAACCAAATTTGCTTATAATTGGACTTAAGTTATTCTACGATAAGCTTTTATAGGCCAATATCAATAGCAATCACATTGATAATATGTTTGAAACCCAAAGCACAAATTCCACACCCTCACAAAGGATTCACTCAATACATTCAAAGTGTTTAGGGTAGAAAATATAATTAACTCTTAACTCATTACATAGGAGGATTCTTAACTATGAGCTTACAATAAACTCATAACTAATAAGTAAACTAGGAACAAAAATAAAAAGGTCTTTTAAATAAAGTGTAATGAGGCTTATGTAAAGGTATGGTAGGGATAATTAAAAGGGTAATAATATTAAATGAAATTCATATAAACAAGATTACATAAAACTTGGTTCTTCATAGAATAGATCCTTCAAGTAAAAATTTCATTTGAACAAAAATAATTCTTCTCACCCTTTAATAGATATCATAACTTTTCTTTTCTTTTTTTCTCAATATGCTAGAAAAATATTATTAACTTTAAAATTTCTTTGAGCAACTTTGGAGAGTATAAAGTTATAACAATGAACTTAAGAAGAAACAAATTTAACAATTACCATGCACCATTAATCATAGGCATATCTGACCTTTTCTTTAAAATTATTTAATGTAACTCAAGTTTTAAGCAATTACATAAATATAATTCCTTCAGAGTTAAAAAATAATGAAAAGTTTTCAATAAAATAAGGTTATTGGCTATTAGTGTGGCTACAAACAATGAAAAAGTCAAAGTCTCAAAATTGGTTATTCCTAAGGGATAAAATAGGGTAGGTAACAATTAAAGAAAATAGGCTAAAACAAAAGGTTAAATATAAGTGCCTTTATCATTTTAATGCCTCTAGTTTGACATTGTGATTTTAACATGAACAATAAAAGCAAGTTCTAGAATTATCCAATTATGTATGATAGCCACACATAAAGAATAATAGAGCATAACCTAATGATATATTTGTTCTTAGGCTCAAAAGCTCAGAAGCATGTCTCATGTGTGTAAATAATATGCAATTTTGATTCAAATTAACTATCTCAATTACTACTAAAAGCAATGACTTATAGAAGAAAGCCTACTCTTGCTACTAATTTTACTCAATAATCAATAATAACCTAAAGTATTTTAGACATATTTTAACTAAATTGGGATGTCAATTTATAGATGCATATTTGATGATATTTTTGCACCCATATCTAGTCTATTTTGCTTGATATTTTGTACTTTTGTTGTATATTTGGTACTTGATTTCTTCCAAGTGCGTTTATAGAGTATAATTACGTTCATGAATGTAAAAGAGAAGAAATCAGACGAAAACAACATAAAATGAAGATTCGATGCTCAAAAGGGATATACGGTTACGTTTTATTTATAATCTAATAAATCCAGAATATTAGAGCATAACCTAATTTCATATATAGATATTGAGAAATCCTGTTTAAGAATAGATCTACCATAATTGGAAGGAGTTGAATGCAACCCTAGAGATAGGATAACATAGATCTTTCGAGTTAGGGTCAAACTTAATAGAAGGATTCATAAATCAGTAAAGCAATCCTGTAAACTTTAGCCTTAGTAATTCGGTTCAAAATCTTAGGATTAGTTGTTAATAGACTAAGGTTCAGCTATTAGCATACTATAGGAGTCTCCACGATCCAATAAATGAACAAAACAATTACATAATAAAAGATCAATCTATCAAAGCTTTAGCGGAATTCAAAACCTAGATACCAATTTCATGATATCGATAAGTTACTAAATGTTTCCTTGAATTCTGTGGTTAAATCTTGCTGCTTGTTTATTTTATTTATTTAAGGCTGAGTTTCTTTAGATTAAAAATCACAACAATCCGTAGACTAGATAATAGAATAACGGAAACTACTAGTAATCACCGTCCTCGTAGGACCAACTCGAATTTACCGGTACTAGTTACAGTTACATTGTGCACTTGCAATAATTAATAATTAAGTAGCTCAGTAAAAGTCCATCAACTTTTTGGCGTTGTTGCGACGGACGGTGATATTAGGAAAACCCTAGTTTTGTTAATATAGTTATTACTTTCATTTATTCTTCTTTATTCTTGTTTTTGCTCTACGTTATTTGATTTGTTTAGCTTGTTACTTTATTTTCATATTTTTAGACTTAGACTCCAAGTCAATTTATGACCTGAATTATGTCTGAGAACCTACTACATTGTCAAATAGAAGATTTAGAAGGTGTTGGATCAGGAAAAGAACACATGCCATATTTAGAGAACCGGTAGATTTCAAAACTTTTTAGAAATCTTATTTTAGCGGAAGAAATATATCCAAATCATCATGCCAATCTATACATGATATAGCATAAGGATAATAATAAACATAAACAAGATAGTAATATTACCGACTCCTTCACTATAGCTTTAATTTCTCACTGCGCTATCCTCTCCTTCTTTTTTCTATCCAAAGCCTTTTGCTTTGAATCCTTTTCTTTGTCAATCTATCCTCTCCTTGTTATTGTATCCTCAACCAATTTGATTTACCTCTTGTTCTTCTAGGACAACTTGGTTAACAAAATCCTTTAGTGGGAAAGGAGAAGAAATGTTTGGAGGAGATTTTTCTTAGAAGAAATGAACCAAAAATGAGACTCTTCTCATACAAATTTCGGCTCACTCATTCATAAAAGGAGAGAGAGAGTCAAACCATGCAAGAACACCTTCTTACACACTCAATTTCAGTTATGCATGGAATGGAAGAAGAGAATAGCATCCAATGCATCACTTCTTACTTTAATCAATCATAAAGTAGCCAATA
>JANZXP010000005.1:13883292-13917068 GCA_027576715.1 Erythroxylum flavicans
TAGGGAAGCAAAGTGTAACTTTGTAGAGGTTTGATGAATCAAGATCTGAAGAAGAAGAAGAAGCTTCGAGAAGAAAGGAATTATTCAAAATAGTACCCAATATTGACCAGAACCAATATTGTACCGTATCAAAATCAAATATGGTACCAAGTTTGATACAATATGCGTAACGTTGCTCAAAAGAGTAAACAAAAGTAAAAGAATAATAAATTAATGCTTAATAGTTGTTAAAAGGGTTGTCTAGGTCAATTAGTTCTACCCAAGACACACTTCCTATATTCAATCTTTAAGTATTATAGATCCCATGCTCCCCTTCTCTCTCTTTATAACTTTCTCATTGTTCTTTTAAATCTTCCTCTTTATATATACACTAGAATCCATAAAAGAGTTCTTGAGCTTGTTCTTGTCTTTTTGCTTTCGTGGGTCAGGTTTATATGAATAATCTTGGTGATTCTTGACTTGGTAATAAGTAGTGACATCTTCAAACTACAGTCAACCTTGAATTAGGGAGAAAAATTATAAAAGAAATAAAGAAAAAGGTAGTATTGGTGATGTTAACAGCAGTTATTGTAATTTTATCGTTCTAGTATGGTTTATTACATAGAAGAGAAATTAGACCAATTAAATGAGTATTTTAAGGTTCATTACATGCATCATCATTGACGTTATTGCCATAACTTGTTTGCTCATTTCCTAGACTAGTAATACCTTCCCTATAATTCCCTATCTTTTCTTCTTATATAATTATGCATTATTTTTATCATTTTCTAGTCGTTAGGGTGATTGTAATTAAAATCCTATGTGAAGGTACTATTAGTTTATCTTCGTTAGTGATTGGTCATAAATGTACGTGATATAATTATTTAAATACATTCTATATCTTATTCGTTCTTTTTTAGTTAACTAACATATAATATAAATTCAAGATATAAATATACTTTAAAAATGAAATTTATGATAAGTTTATAATTATAATATTTATATTACATTTTTGTATTATTCCTAAATTATTTATGATCATCTGTTATGATTGAATACTAATAAAATAGAAAGACTGACAGGATATGTTTCTTCTTTATAAACGAAGTAGTTGATCTTATATATTAAATTATGGTGATATTTAAACAGACGTGTTAATATTTATTAAATAATTAGTTTACTAAATTGATTCAATATGAGAATTTCACTTGGAACATTACTTGTATATTTATGAAAATTCTCATTCTGAATAATGTAAAAGTGATCATTTGACTTGAGAACTCTAAAATTTCTCTTATAAGTATTGTTATATTTTGATGTCAAGGTTGGCTTAATTAGTAGTCATTGAATATAACATGAATTATATAAAAGTAGTTGAGTTATCAATATAGGATTTGTCACCCTAAAATAATTATAGAGAATATTTCATTTTTCTTAATTATTATTGATTGACAAATCCTTTATCAAGGTGAAAAAACAATTTAAAAGAATCAGTTAGTAATGATGAAGAAATAATATAATTGGACTCAAATAGAGGAGACATTAATTTCATACTCTATGTTTAATTAGAATATTATATTATGAAAAGATTGAATTATAACAAAAATCATGGAATAAAAGGTTAGTCAAATTTGACATTCCTAATATTTGAGTGATTATTATATATCAATAAACGACAATCTTAATTATTGAATATAAATTTTTGAATTAAAGATAAAAGGAGTTTAATTTTTATAAATAAATGATATATTACTATGGATGAAACTATTTCGATATTATAGTGAGTCTGTGGCCATATCTTTGCATTTATATTACAATGGATCAAAAGGATTCAAGAAGAAATAAATCCAAAGCCTGTATATTAAAGAAGTTGAGAAGGATTAAAGATGCGATCTACTCTTCATAACTACTGAAAAGGAGTGTTATGCATTTTTAGCTTAAATATTTCAGCAATCTAATACTTTCCTTCTTTCTTGTCAATGAATCTATCTTTCCAAATGTTATAGATGGTAATAGTGAAGGCTACTTTGAAGAGAGTAGCATTAGCATTTTCTTGCTTTGTGTTACTAATGACCCAGTTCAGTACTTGATCCTAGTTGTACCTGCAATTATCATATAGTAACATATGTAAAATTCTGCTCCACCTTGCCATGCCACTGACTTTTAGTTTTGAGCTTGTTCTTGATTACAAGCCATGTGATGAAGGTAGCCTCGGGGCTGATGATGTTGTTCTATAAAAGATTAAACCAAGGAAACACTATACAGCTATCTGCAATTAGTTGATAACATGAGTGGTTCGAGAATTTCCTATTCGGGTTCAATCCTTAAGTGATAATATCCTCATTTTTTGTACCATTTAATAAAGGAAAGAGATATACGAGTAAGTGAAATCCTCTTAAATTGCCCTGCCATTCGCCATTTACAATCAAAGAAGATACTTTTAGATTTAGCGGCCTTATATTCCTTAGCCGCTGAAATTAAGAAAAATGAACAAGAGGATTGATTCCCATCCAATTGCCAAACTATAACAAGGTGATGTCACCATTGCCAATTTTGTGTTTGATGTAAGGATAAATGACATTTCTTAATTTCATCATCTACTTTAGAATCCAGGTTATAATTTATCCTAAATGCAATTTAGGTCATAATTTATATCCATTAACAACAATTTAAGAATCTAATATATCACGCACATTAAATGATTGAAAAGAGAAAAAGACAATTTAATTAAGTTAGACTCGTTATAAAGTTTGATAAACTTTATGATCAAATATAAATAAGGATCAATATTAAAAATTTGGATCTTGTTTAGGTCTAATTGGTATTTAATTAGAATTAGTTCTAATTCTATTTAAAGTTTAATTTAAATTAAGAATATATTAAATTATCAAAAGGTTCAAGTCTTATTACGAATATGTGTAGGCTCTTCAAAAGCTATTACTTATTGCTTATCCATCTTTATTCTACTTATACAGTTCTCTTAACATATTCATATAGATACTACTAGTGGTGGTATATTTATTCAGTTACAGTAATTTAGATAAACATGTTTCAAATTTGATTAAAGGGAAATTACAAGAAAATGAATTAATTTTTATAATATGGTATGAATTCAAGTTTTTACTTTTTTATGTTTATGTATTAATCAAGTTATATATTAAAATTATTTTAGCATTCGATAAATTGTAAAAATTTTAATTTTCTTTTACTATAAGGGAGATGATATCTTGTCCTTATGTTTCAACAAGAGCTACTTTTAGCAATGTTTCCACTCACAAATGGCTTCAAGGAAGTTAGGAATCCTTATCTTCCTTTTGATGGCACAAGGATATGGCTAGGAATGACAATAAGCTATGTTAGATGCGAGCATCTATAGCCTAAGCGTAGCTCAAAAATATTTTTCAAAGCTTGGATTTGGTCTAAAGATTGATCATATTAATTTCAATCAGATCAAAACGAGTTGAGCTAAGCTAATTCTAAACTATTTTTCCACCCTAAGTATGGTAGTTATGCTCTCATACTACTTATATGTGGTGCACTTACACACTTTCATTACATATTTGTTTTGCAAATTCTTTATTTAGGTTATATCTAGTGATTTTATTATCATTTTCTTATCAACCTCTTATCTTCTTTTTGTAACTGGGCTCCTTTGATAAGCCTCTTGCATTCCCAACTATAAATATGAGCCTAATATTTATAAGGTAGGAAGTGACATAGACATAAATTTTCACATTAAACTGGCATTTAAATTTTCGGTTGCTTGTAAGCCAATTGTTTAAAACTAAGTATATACTTTTTCAATTTTTTAAATAATTTTGATATTTGATTGGTAAAAAAATATGTATTAGATTTTTATTAACAGAAATTTAAATTCTTTAAAAATAAAAGTTTGTTTGGATATCATATCACATTTTATTGAAAAAGGAAATAATTCAAAACAAAAATAGGCTAACACTAGTTATAAAGTTTTCTATGTAAATTTGCACCGCCTAAATACTCTTTGTTGTCATTTCAAACATCAATTGAAGCCCATACAGTTAAAATTTTTCCTATTTTAAGGCCTTTTATATTTCATTTTTATCGCTTTATTAGAAAATGTAGTATTTTAACTTTTAATATGAAATAATTAGTGGCTAGATGTTTAAACATATAAAATCTCATATACATTAAAATTATTTATTTTAATAATAACAATCACAGTTTATCTAATAGGCCTCCTAGAAACAAAATTAAAAAACAAATGCATACAAAGAAGACTTTTAGCTAATTTAAAAAAAAGATTTACTAATCCAAAAATCCATTATTGATATAATAGTCCTCGCCTTTGAACCTAATAAAGTTAAAATCATATAAACCAAATTCAGTAATGAGTTAATCCAATTTTCTGATTACTATATCCTAAATATAATTACTTTCATCTTCAAATTTATATATGTTGCCAAACTTATATTCTAAAGAATTCCTATTTAAAATGAAATAAGGGATCACTCAAACTTAAAGTCCTCTTGAATGATTTTAAAATGTTTTAACAACATATATTCTCTTAAGATTAATAAGGAGACAAATTGAGCTTAAGACACTTTAGCATTAGTTTTAGAAATTCTATAAGCTATAGTGGAGTTATAGATCTAAGATGTGAGGAGAATCATTTCGCTTAAAACAATATACATAGTAGAAAGTAGTCAATTAGAAAAAAAAACACTTGACAAAGCTATAAACAATTCTTTTTTTACGTCTAAGTTCCTCCTTAGTATAGCTAACTTTTTCAATAACCTCAAGTCATATCATTCCCTGATTGAAACTCAAAACCTAATAAGAGATAAGCCTAGCAAATCCCCCTTTCAATTCATTAATTACTTAATCAATCTATAAAGCTTTGAAGAAGCAATGACAAGAGGATTGGCATCTAAATTTCAAGGTCACGAAACTTACGAATCTATGAGAAGATTGTAAGTTATGAAAGAAGAATTCAAAGACCTAAATAAGAAAATAATAAAATATCATAAGCATTGCCATTCATAATTTAAGATAAATTCTTAACAAAGTTCAGGGAGAGTTATACCTATATCTAAGAGATGACTCGTTGTAACTCAAAGAGAAATAAGAATTATCCAAACAAATCGAAGATTTACAGGCTCATAATTTACCGCTAAAAAAGAATAAGAATCCAATGGCTTAAGGAAGGAGATAGGAACACCACAAACTTCCATAACACTATCCTGGCTTAAAAGGAACCATAATAAAATCTTCTTGCTATCTAATTCAAATGTAAATGTCACATAGAAGTAAGAAGAGCTCAAAAAATTCACATTCAACAGCTTCAAAAGCACCTTAGGTACTTCTAACAAAAAAATTTCTTCTACTCATATCTTGAAAGCATTCATTCCCCACTCAACCGCAAGTTAGCAAGCAAAGTTCCTTAGCAACACTTTAAACATATCTATCAGACATTAAAGGGGCACTCTTCAGCAAAACCCAAGGATTCCCAATCTAGATGGATTAAATACCTTATTTATTAGAAAACATAGAATCTTATGTTTCCAACTCAATTGTGGAATTCTTTAATAATGTCAAGATGCTGACATTTAGACCAATCTTGTGTTGTAACATCATTTATAAGATCATCTTCAAAAAATGCTTACCTCATGAGTCGAACCAACCTTAGAATCCATTATCAATTTATTTCAATGAGCATTTGTCTAGGGCAGGTGTATAAAAGACAATATTATTACTGCCTAAGAGTTGTTCAAGAGATACCATAAAAAAACTATCAAAAGTTATACCGTGAAGCATTTTACTCCATTAGTTGGGGTTTCCTCTTTGATAGTTTTGAGGTATTGGTTTTCCCTCTAATTTCATTAAATGGATAAAGCAATAAATGACTATCATCTCTTATAGTATCATTGTTAATAGTGAGCTAACTTAAAAAACTAAAGGAGCCAAGGATTGAAATAAGGAGATCCCTAATCCCCCCTATAACTTTACCTTGTTCATTTAAGTTCTCACTAGGCTCAAAGGTTACAAAATAAGACAAAAAGAAAGCTTTATATATCAATATAAGTGCAACAAGCTGAAGATATGCAACCTATATTTTATGGACGATTTCCTACTCCTAAGTAGAGTTAACACTCAATTCGTTAAAATATTATGAATCTCTTTAAATAATTTCAATTAACTCTCTTGTCCCTCAATCAACTTTAATTATATTTATCTTTTTAGGTGATAAGATTTATGCTACCTTTAATTCTTTCAACTAGACCAATTTATACGGACAAGAAATAAAAGATTTTAATGGTATTGTGAGAGAGGTAGGTATATATGTAAATCGAGTCAAATTGAAGGATGAGTATCGATTAGCTTAATTCAAACTAAGGTTGAAGACTTAGATATGAGTGCAACCTCTAACACAAGCATATACCACTCCTATGACTTTTAAAAATTTTAGTTATAAGACATAGCCATAGGTACAAGCATATCCCAAAATATTTCTAATTTTATAAAGTTTCATAAGAATCCGTGACCTTAGGTACGAACATATCCTAAATTGAACCTTAATTCATAAAGTTATAGAAATATTCACAATTTCAGCTATGAATGTGTGTATTTTGTAAATTTATAAAGAAATCTATAATTTTAGATATGAGCATATCTTATAACTGTGTTTATTATAATTAATATCTATAACTAACATAGTTTGACCCATGACCATATCCTAATAATACCTACTTGAAACCTTAGTTTTTTGGTTTTGTATTTAAAGCATTTTTTCATTGTTTAGTTTGAGGTAGTTTTTTAAGACATCTTGTTTTTATAGAAAAATGTTAGTGCCTTTTTCTTATTCTTCATAGAACTTAAAACTTATCAAATATTTCTTTCTTTGAGGTTTCAAATACTTAATGAATTTGGTTCTTGATACTTTAAAATCAACCAAACAATTCTTTTTACACATCTATTTAAATTTCTTAGGTTTGATCCAGACGTGTTCATAGGTTATTCTTAGTAGGTTCATATTAATTGCTATCAAAGTTTGGCTTTATATTAGGTGTGTTTATCCTTTTCATTTTTACATCATTTAAATGACTTTATATGCCTTTATTATTAAAAATAAAGAAAGAGAAAATATTCCTTGTGATTCCTTTTCAACTCCTCCATTTCGTGTCTTTCACATCAAGATTATCTTAAACCTTATTGTTTCTTTTCTTAGTTATCACGAAAAGAAAATAAAATGTAGAAAGTAGTGTAGTAATGATTACCTCAAGAAAAATTTCCATTAATACAATTTGAATTTATTACTGATCTTTCTTAATTTTACTTTATTCCTTTCTTCTTACTTAATCTATGGTTTTTTTCTCCTTTCTCAACCTCTTCGTTAAAGACTTGTAAAGGAAGAAAAAAACGGTAAAAAAAGAATGTAAGCAACATTAGTAGAGAAAAGTCAAAATTTTATAATGAAATATGAGCAAGTTGAGTAACATTAATTAAGAGAAACAAATGAGTTTTATAAGGTTGTTACTAACACTCTTCTGTAGGTTGAATCACATCTAATCAGGAAGAAGTTGAAGGAAAAAGAATGGATCATATGTTCATGCTTTAAGCTATGCAACAATAGTTTGAACATATGGATATGATGTTTGATAAGATTAGAAATCGAATGGAGTTACAAGATATTGTCATAGCTAATTTACTAAGGTGAGAATCACCATAAGTTCCTAATACTTGTCAATAACAAAGGTAAATTCTCTAAGATGATTTCAGTGATGATGAAGAGGTAGATGCCTTACATGATGAATACAAAATACCAAGAAATAATATGGATAGGTTTGTGCATAAATGCGATTGGTAGATAAAAGCTATAGAAGGGAGTATAGGAGAAATAGTAACCTTAAAGATATTAAAATTAAGCCTATTTAGAGTGGAAAAAGAAGATGAAAATGATTTTTGACTACCACCATTACATCAAAGAGAAATAAGTAAAACTCATTGCTATTAAGTTCACTGACTATATTTTAATTTTTGTGTATAAGATAATATATTTCTAATATTTGTAGTGGACAAGAACATGAGCTAAGAAAGAAGTTTTGTGCATATTGGTGTTAAGGGAAATGTGAGAGACAAGATTGTTAATAATGAGTATTATGCTTCTTATTCAACTTGAAAAATTATTGTTGAATTTGATACATGTCTTATTTTTTGTAGTAGAAAAATTTTGTTGATAAGATGAAAAAAGTTGACCAAGTAATGAAGAAGATGATAAGTAAAAAACAAAAATAGAAAACAGTAAGCTTGGTATTAATGGAAGACTAAAGTTTGGAGATGGTTTAGTTTTGTGTGGCTATTGATGCAATTTATGATATAGATAAAGTTAGGACTTTAGCAGATACAAAGTAGAAACATAAAATAGAGAAGGAAATGATAAGTAAATAAAAAAAGCCAACTTTGAAAATACACAGAGCAAAAATAGAGAGTAAAATAAAAGGTAATATTGTTATTAGACAAACAACTAACCTCAAAAACTCCTCTTATGGAGCTTTTAAAAATAAGCTTATTGAGGTTAAATAAGCTAACTAATAAATCATTCTCTAAATATATCAATAACTTTTTAAAATGATCAAAAAGTTATTTTTTAGTGAACAAGCTAAAAAATAACTGGTAAGTTATTTATCCAACGCCTCATTTTGTCAACTATTTGTCATAGTATTACTACCTTAACAAAAAAAGAGTAATGTTTTATCTTTAAAATAAGCTTGAAATGTCACATCTGCGTCATGTGATACGTTAAGTTCTCTAAAGCCCATCTTCAATCTCACTTTTCCTTCTGAGCTCTGCTGGATCCTTCAAAAAGATCTCTCAATTGGACCTTGGTTCCCCAATTCATCTCTACCACAGTACTGTATTCTCTTAAATCTGTATCTCTCTGAGAACATCCTTAAACCAACTTATGGGTCAAAAACCAAACGACCGTAACAAAGCTTTTGAGTTTGACAAAGCAATTGTTGGACAAAGCTCCAATTCTTCTTGTCATATTCATAAACTATTACATTGGGCTTGGGGTGAATTGAAAAATTAAGATTGGAGATTTAGTTAGTTTAAGTAATCAAAATTAAGGATAAAAATAAATTTAAGAAAATAATTTTATTAATTATAAAATTTTAAATTTTTTTAAAGTATGAATAGGTCCCACTCCCACAATATTAACATTTGTAAGAACTTGAGCCCATTTTAAAAGTAAATATTACTATGTTTTATCACGTTAAGTCTCTGCTGTGTTTTTTTTTTTTTGGGTCACGTTAAAAATTGAGTCAAATATTTGTTAAAATTTTCATCATATAATATTTAAGTTAAACATCTGTTTACTTTGAATATAATGAATCGGTAAATTCTAACTCTCATTTAATTTTGTTGTTTGGACTTTGGATGCAGATAAGGTTAGTAAAAGTATCTAAAAGCAGAACACATATATGACATACCTCTTTAGCCCAACTCCTTCCTCCCCTTCCTCGCCTCTCTCACTCTCACATCCTTCTACTCAGTCATGGCTGCTAGTCTGTCTACCCTTCTAGACGTCCACTTTTTAATCCCACAAGCTGATACAAAGAGAAACCCTTTTATCACTACTAGGCAAAAACCAAATAATAGGAGACTAAACATTTCTTGCAACTCGTCCAAATCTTCTTCAAACCAATCCCAGACTCTGTTTGAATCACCAAATCCCAATAGTCCCTCTTTGTCGGACCAACTCAAGCCTCTCTCTTCGACCACCTTATCCACGACCAATGACCACCACGCTCAACTCTTGTCCAAACCTAAGTCTATATGGATAAACCCCACTAAACCCAGGAGATATGTGCTTTCATTACAAAGACAAAAAAGATCTCAATTTTCTCATAATCCTTATGTTAGAGATTTCAAAAGCTTTGCGCGGAAGCTTAATGATAGTGATTATAGTGAAAGTTCTTTTATGTCAGTTCTTGAACAAATCCCATATCCAGTAACCCGAGAAAATGCTCTCTTGATACTCCATAGCTTGAAGCCCTGGCAAAAGACTCATCTTTTCTTCAAGTGGATCAAAACCCACAAGTTGTTTCCTCTGGAAACTATATTCTACAATATCACAATGAAGTCTTTGAGGTTTGGTAGGCAATTTGAGCTCATTGAAGAACTTGCAAATGAGATGGTAAGCAATGAAATCGAGCTTGATAACATTACTTATTCTACAATTATCACTTGTGCGAAAAGATGCAATAAGTTTAATAAAGCTGTAGAGTGGTTTGAGAGAATGTATAAAACTGGTTTGATGCCAGATGAGGTTACATATTCCGTTATCTTAGATGTTTATGGTAAACTGGGCAAGGTTGAAGAGGCTTTGAGTTTGTATGAAAGAGGGATAGCTAGTGGATGGAAACCCGACCCTGTTACATACTCTATATTAGCAAAGATGTTTGGTGAATCTGGGGACTACGATGGTGTCAGATATGTTCTGCAAGAAATGAAAGCTTTAGGGGTGCAGCCAAATGTCATTGTCTATAATACCTTGATAGAAGCAACAGGCAAAGCAGGGAAGCCTGGCATGGCAAGAAGCTTATTTGAGGAGATGTTGGATTCTGGCTTAACTCCTGATGAGAGGACATTAACTGCTGTTGTCAAGGTTTATGGGAAGGCTAGATGGTCTAAGGATGCAATGGAATTATGGGAAAAGATGAGGTCAAACAAGTGGCCAATGGATTTTATCTTGTATAATACATTGCTGAATATGTGCGCAGATCTTGGCCTGGAGGAGGAGGCTGAGAGATTGTTCGAAGATATGAAGGGATCAGAACATTGTAGACCAGATAGTTGGAGTTATACAGCAATGTTAAACATTTACGGTAGCGGAGGGAAAGTTGATAAGGCAATGCTGTTATTTGATGAGATGTCTGAGAGGGCGATTGATCTCAATGTGATGGGCTGCACCTGTTTGATACAGTGCTTAGGCAAGGCTAAGAGAATTGATGATTTGGTTAGAGTCTTTGATCTTTCAGTAAATAAAGGGGTTAAGCCAGACGACAGGCTCTGTGGTTCCTTGCTTTCTGTGGTATCACTATGTGAACAGATTTTAGATGCCTCTAAGGTTCTTTCTTGTCTGCAGAAAGCAAATTCTAAACTAGTTGCCCTTGTGACGTTGGTTGACGAAGAGCAAACCAACTTTGAGACTCTTAAATCAGAGTTTAGAGATGTAATCAGTAACGCTGTAGTTGAGGCACGAAGACCCTTCTGTAATTGCTTAATTGATATATGTAGAAGTAGGAATCTTCATGGAAGAGCACATGAATTGCTGTATCTGGGGACCCTTTATGGGTTATACCCAGATTTGCACCACAGAACTGCAGATGAGTGGAGCCTGGATGTTCGCTCACTGTCCGTTGGCGCAGCACACACTGCACTAGAAGAGTGGTTGGGAACCTTGGCTAAATTTGTTCAGCGTAACGAGGCATTGCCAGAATTATTTTCCGCTCATACTGGTGCAGGAACACACAAGTTCTCTCAAGGACTAGCCAATGCTTTTGCGTCCCATGTGAAAGATCTTGCAGCACCTTTCAGACACAGTGAGAGTAAAGCTGGTTCTTTTGTGGCAAACCGTGAAGATTTAGTAAATTGGGTACAATCAAGGATTCCATCTGCTCTCTCACCATGAAAATGAACGAGAAAATAATTACACAACCTTGTGCTGTTGATCCATAAGGAGCATTTTCTTTGTATAACTTATAAGAATTAACTTGTGTTTTGCTTCTCCAGTATTGAGAATTTCCTTTTTGCTCTGAAACAGAATGCTTTACCCAGTCTCATTGAAGCACTTTGTAACTTGTAGTCTTTTTTTTTTTTTGGGATACATAAGGAAAAACAAACGTGTGTAATGAGCGGTAAACACTGTGCAGGTATGTCCTGAAGCAAATGAATTCTCAGAGGTGTACTTGTAGTCTTATTTTAATATGCAGACAATAAGTTCTCTTGTTTGTCCATTTTGCTTAGGAAAAGTCTTTTGATAGTTGTGCAAGCAAGTAAAAGGGAATGAAGTTTTGGCGTCAGTAATGGTTTATTGTCAAATTCTGCAATAACTAACTTGTACAATCAAACTACTGGCTTAAATAGGCGAAAGCAAAGTTCCAAGAATTGCAAAATGAAAATTCCTTTAGATCGCATTGGTGGAAGTCCACCTTCAAAATTACAAGAGCTCATTTTTGACCAGGAAATGTTAAAGTTCAGTATACCCCCACTAAAAATTACAGACACTATCCCACCCTTTTGGCTTTTAAGTTGAAAAGGTAAGAAAAGAAGGCACCTATCTAGGGAGAGAGACCCCACCTATAAATAAGGAAAAACACAAGTTTAAAGGAAAGGAAGCAAATACTTCATTTTTCTTCTTTTGCTTCTTCAATTGCTAAAGAGCATTTCAAAAAATATCCCAATCTCTGGATTTCTGCAATCCCCCGCCCTCCAATCGCAGCCTCTCTCATTTTCCCTATCCTCGCTTCTACTCAACTATTCATGACTAACTACTAGCATTAGTCTCTGCCAGGTATCATCTGATTTAACCCTGTTAAATGATATCTCAACCTGAGAAAAGATGACTCCTGAAGTGTGGAACAGTGACAGAATACAACAGCTGCTTGCAGGAAATTGTGATTCAGAAATGGAACAGCTTTCTACTTGGAACAGGAAGCTCCACTAACTCAGATATTGTCTGCTGTGGTTAAAGGTATTTTCCTGATGACTTCCAGATTCGTCCTTCAAGCGATATCACCATAACAGTAACATCGTCATGATACTTTCTCCTGTCACCTTGTGGGATGTCCAGTAATTCATGGAAATCCATCCCTTCAGACAAGCAACAGAAATTATAGATCACAGCAACAGTATAAGAATCAACTAAATAATTCAAGAAAATGATCAAACATAAACAGAATTTGTAAATCTTAGCTGAAGCCAGTGGTAAGTTGCAACCATATTTACAATCAAACCCTATGTATATAGCTCAAACCCAATAGGAAATCAAGAGAACAGAAGAAAATTTGGGCACTGAGTTTGAAGCCCCTTGAGCTTCATTCTGAGATGTGTAAAAATAACTTCTGACAGACAATGACTAAATAAACCATATTATGACAAGTTACAAAACACATCAGATGGTAGTTCAGCAAAGAAAAGATCGATGTTAGCTTTTTCAGAAATTATAGCTCCCTTTCACAGATCAGAAAATGCACTAAAAGCCTCCAGAGTGGTAACTAGAATTTGATTTTCTGCATTTGGTACGCATCATACAACTTGCTACTAGGCTACTACTGAAATTGAGAGTGTATGTAAATCAATAAATTCACTCAAAATCTGAGTGTGTGTAAATCAAGAAGAGAGCAAAGATTACCAGCCTTCTTGGCTGCACGAGAAAGAAGCTCCTTTATCAGGTGCTGTGCAGGGTCTCCGTCAGGAAATTTCTCCATGAAACTCTCAACATGGGAGACCACTTCTTGATTAGTCAAATACTGATACAACCCATCAGATGAAAGGACCAAAAACTGATCCCTTGGACATAATTGATGGTGACAAAGAGAAGGTGAGCAGCTTATGTATGGAGCAGTTCCAATATATTCATTCCTGAACATCTCCAGCAGCACATCATTCCACTTAGGCTGCAAAACCACGAATATACCATCACACAACTTATTGCATGTGGAAATGCAGGTGGATGCTTCCTTATTTTCTGCCGCTAGAAAAACTCTAACAATGTTCAGCTAAAAACAATCCCTTCGCACCATTGTTTGTAAGAACCTTAAGACCACTGCACATCTGTCTCTAGCATGTAACAATCAGTACAAAATTTACAAGCCTAGAAATAAAGCAATTCCATATATTTGCAGTTATAGCATCCAACCAACCTAGATCTCCATTCTCATAATCTAGCCAACAAAAGTTTCACATTTCATGTATACTTAGCTAATCATATGTTGAACATTATTGCGTTTATCTAAAGAGTAGGGAGAAAGCATATTTAATGCAACAGGATTTGTTTTGAAAATACCCAAAGCATATTTCATAATATCACCAAACTGAATCAGAAAGAGAAACAAAGATGAGAAGAATTACTTGAACGTCAGTGTGTTCATTTTAAATTAGATTCCACAAACAAAATATAATGCTTCTTCAGCAAGAATGTCTTAAATTAGAACGTAAAACACATGCCTCTTTTTTCCTTGATCATTTTAACATCAAATAAATAAATTTTGATAGCAAATTCTTTTAAAACACATTTGCAATAGGGTTAAAATACAAAACCTGTTTAAGGAATCCTGCACCAAATGCTCGAGTAACCTTCAAACGGCCTTTCACCCTATCATTTACAATACATTGGCTATCATCAGGGTGTTCATTCTTTATTCTTATGATTTCCTGCAAATTTTCAACTTATCATCAATACCATCACCAAATCTGATGCAGGAAACAGATCCACAGGTAAAAAGATGTCATGGAACTCAAAGACAAGAAGGGAACACTTCAAGAACGATGCCAACATAACGAAAGAGGAATGTATCATTTATGTAATTGAGATGTAAATGATTGTCATAAACCTTCATGCTTCCAGTCTGAGGCCTTAGATTATGTAAGACAGTCTTAGAATATTTAATTTTTTTGGGCAAGATAATCATTGATTTCATATCATTCTCTCATAGGCATATGCATTTGTCCTTAACAAGTCAAGAGGGGCAAAATGTAGAGTATCAGTAATGTTCATATGTGACATATAAAGATGGTAATTATGATGGTCTACGTGATATAGGATCTGGAGGCAATTGTTTCTTGCAGGCTGAGGTATTCAACTATGAGAAAAGACAGCCTCTCTATTATCCATTCTCAGCCAAAATCCAACTATCACGCATGCCTGTAGAGGAAATTATTCTGATTCACTGATGACCCCTTCTCTAAGGACTAAGCATTTATTAAGCCTAATCCTTCAGTTCTTTTCTTTGAACATATTTAACAACATAAGCCAATGTAGAGCAAAATTTGTATCAAATCTAGGACAAAATATTCATCCCAAGTAAAAAGATATAAATCTAATACAGTGATAATCACTGTGCAAAGTAGATAAGAGAGCATCTCGAATGCTTTCAAAAAATGCGAAAGAAAAGAAACTGCATGAATATCAGAAAAAAAAAAGAAACACATAATTTTTGGACGCAATCAGACAATCATTACATGTAAGTTCCAAATTCACAACCAGCATTAAGTCCCTAAACTCTTTCCTCTGTTATTTCCATTCAAACCTCTATTCTGTAACATTTGGAGCTTATCTGGAACTTTAAATAAAAGACGTATCTTTAGGAAGTTCAATATTAGTTGTCAAAGAAGGTATTCTAGCAACGAAGCAGGAGATGAACCACTGTGTTTGACAAAACAAGGTTCTAGTCAGTAGCAACCCAAGCTAGCAAGGCCAAATACTACTTCTAGATAAATTTGGCAGGCCACTGTGCATGCAACAACAATCAATAAGATAATTAACCATTAGAAGTTAGATTTTAACTCGTCGTAAAAAGATGAAAAAACCAATCAACACTAACTCCTCAAGAGCAGTTTTTTATCAAGCATTCCCAAGTATTTAAGACTTACTTCTTCCATGCTTGTGCTATGATCAGTTGATAGTTGTAAAGCAGTTAATTTCATTGCCTGACCAGGACACTCAACTATCCCCTCAATGCTCGACCTGTTATCATCCACACTAGAACCAACACCTTGAGGCTCATATTGAGCCACAATGGCCCTACTATCACCAACATTCATCACATAGACATCCTCGTCTCTCATTAGTACAACCAACAAGCATGAACCCATCAATGCCAACTCTGGATTTGTATCAAGTACCTTATCTGTCATATCCAAGTATCCTAGTTCAGTCACTTCTAAAGCCCTTGACAATGCCCCCAAAACTAACTGATGATCCACAGGTCCCACCTTCCTCCTCTTCTTCAAAACTCTCTCCTCCACTCTGTTGTTCTCCACCTCCACCTTCTCCACTTTTCCCTCTAATGCAAATTTCCATGGGAACAGCTTCCTCTCCTTATGCCTGGTTAATCCCTGCTTCAATTTCGACAACAGCAACCACCTTCGGCTGACAGCAGAACCAGCATTGCCTACACTAATCGCATCATCAACAGAAAAGGCAAATCTTTCAGAACCAGAAAGATCAAGCCCATCTTCAGGATCATCCTCAGCAAGAAACTCCCACAACATCCTTCTCTGCCTGTTTTCTGTCCCCTCTGACTGAAACGTTACTCTTTTAGCTCGCTCCTGAGGCACCGAGCTAGACTCAGTTCCAACAACTGAACCATCCTCATCACTCGTAGAACACATTTCCACGGATTGGTTAGCTCTAGCTACAGCTTTATCATCATTCTCCTCAGTTGACACTCCGTTTTCATTTCCCCTAGACACTAAATTGGATTCATTTCCACCAATTAAACCATACCCAATATTTTGACCACTCTTTTCCGCGCATGGTTTGGCTTGACTTTGAAAATTGCTCTCCTCTTCAACCTCCCAAAACAAACCCTTAAGCTCATTATACACAGCCCTATAAAGATTGCGCATCAGGAACTCAGGCGCATCGGGACCGTTGAACCCGTCATAAATCCCAACAAACAACCATCCATGCTCCTCTGAAACAACCACATGCACTCGGTCCTCTCCTGCCTTCCCCAACGCCCAGTGCACATTACTCTCGTCTCTGCTCTCTCTCTCCTCTCCGGACCCCTGATTCTCTCTCCGGTTGACGAAATTCAAAACCGGCACCACCCAAGGCTGCTTCTTCTTTTCCGACAGGTTCCTGTATATCGCCTTCTTAATCTCCGACATGCTGCCTTTTCTCCTCTTCTTGTAGAGTCCGCCTAGCGGCGCCGAAAAGTGCACGTTGTCGGCGGCGGTAGAGGCAGTGCCGGAGTTCGCCTCCAGGGGGCCGGACAATGCGCCGCGCTCGATGGGACCGGATAGGAAGAAACCCTCGCTGCCACGTGGCACCGGTTGCAGCGGCAAGGCAGAGAACGAGGCCGTACTCTCGAACCCATTCACATTCACGATGTTATTATTATTGTTATGAGCACTGCTCGTGCTGGTAGGAACAAAGCCAGAGGTCTCAGTGGCATCGTCGTAAATACCGTCGAACTGAAGGACAGTCCTGGGTGTAAAAGAGTTGGCACTAACCGACGCGCCGGATATGGCCTTGAATCCGGTCTCCGAACCGATGGGTCGGGAGGGGGAGAATCGGAGGGAATGAGAAGGGGACACGAAGCGATCAGAGGGAGTTGGGGAGAGGAAGCGGTTAGAGGATCGGACGTAGCAGAAGGAGTGACCTAGGGTTTCGTCTAACGGCTCAGACGCCGCGAAGATGAGGTCCGGTTGCTCCGGTGGTTGCTGAGTCCTTCTCGCCGGTTTGATGCAAGGGAAGAGGGAGGAGAGTCCACTTCCCATGTGTCACATTTGATTCCGCCACCTTCTGTTTGGACGTCGAAAAAACGAGAGAAACAAAAATTAAATAAAAAAAAAAAAGGAGAGAGGGAGGGAGGGGGGAGAAAGGGGAAGAGCTTAGCAGTAAAGAAAAGAGAAAGAGAAGAGTCAGAAACAGTAGAGATTGAGTTCAATTTTATAAAATGAAAGAGATATAGATATTGTTATTTAAATTTGTTAAAAGTAACTCGGAAATATTTTTAAAGTAGGTGTTTGGGCGAAGTTGTTGAGTCTTGGTTGACTAATTAGTATTTAGTATTTACACCTGGCGGTTAGCAAATGCTAAGGTAAATTTTGTTTAATTCAAATGGACAATGACACGTAGCAACATGTGGGCCCAGAATACATAAAATTTTGTTATTTGAACATCTAAAAAAATTATATCTATGCATGCAATGCAAGCCACCTGGAAGTATAATTATGCAAATTAAAAAACAAATTATATGGAGTCATGAAGCTACTAAAATTATAGAGACCATGATCTACAAGCATATGTTTGTAAGTTACATTTAAAAGTCATGTATGCATGTGAGCCATATGGCAAGTTAGTTATGAAAAATTAAAAATACCTCTTTATGATAGTTGGAGAATATGTTTCTGTTACAGTCAGAAGCATTAGCTTGGAAGCGATGTAGGAAAGTAGTACAGATATGGAGGTTACAGTATTCTCACAATTCACATGCAATCTATACGTGGTCTGTCTTGTAAAACTTTACTGTCTTCGAGTGGATGATCAATTCAATTCTATACAACTTATAATTACATTAGCAATACATGATAAATGCTCAGGTTAGCAACAGATTCATGGCCAACATTTCATTAATTAACAAGGAAATAATAAACATGAATAATTAATTTTTTTCAGCTTTTATAATTTTAGATTCATTTAATTAGTTTGGTTTTTGTTTTTTCAGCCCACTTCACAATAATTAAATTTAATATTTTTGGTTTAACCATTTAGATTTTCCTTTCATAACCAATGTCTCTGTTTTAGGTTTAAAATTTTAAAAATAATTTTATAATTTATTGTTCAGCAATTTCACTTAAATATTTCTCATCTTATATATGGTCTCTCCTAAATTCCTTACTTACCTTGGCGTAATATATTCTTCCCCTCAAAAAGAAGTTTAAAAAATCTTAACCTAACTATAATTACCAATAAAATAAATTTAGTGGACTTTTCAAATTCAAAGATAATTATGGCTAAATTGGACTCTAAGTGGCTGCTAATTATAACTGGTATATATGAATAAAGATAATGGATATATTAGTTTCTTTACAAATGAAATTATAAGTGGTTGCAAATTAAAATTGTTGATGACAATTTAGGATAGTTTACATTGAATGTATTTGCTTTCCTTTTAAGTGTAAGTGTTGTAGTCCTGGGAAGTTTCTATCTTAGAAAATCAGTTTGGCTTAATGCTAGGAAAGTCCATGACAGAAACTTTACATCTTCCTATAAAAGTAATGGAATATTACAGGAAAAGACAGTATAATTTACATATGGTTTTTATTGATTTAGAAAAGGCGTATGTTGGGGTATCTAGGGAAATCATGTGGAGGTATTTAGAAGCTAAGGGTATTTCTATGACCTGTATACGTGTTACTAGGAATATGTACGAAGGTGTAAAAACTATAGTAAGGATGATAGGCCGTGATACAGAACATTTTTTATCGATATTGGACTACATCAAAGCTCCTTTTTGAGCCCCTTTTTATTTGCAATAGTGATAGATAAGCTCACCAAGAATATCCAAGAGGATGCGCCTTGATGTATGTTATTTGCTGATGACATTGTGTTAGTGGATGAAACAAAAAAAAGTGTCAATTTCAAGCTTGAACTGTGGAGAGATGCGTTAGAGTTGAAGGACTTTAAAATGAGTAAGACTAAGATTAAGTACGTAGAATGTAAATTTTCAGGTCATAGGAAGGATATTGAAATGGAGGTAAATTTTGACTCATAAGTTATATAAAAAAAAAATGTTTTAAGTATCTAGGATCTATCATCCAAAGCAATAAAGAGATTGATGAGGACATAATCTACTAAATCAAATCAGGGTGACTTAAATGAAGAAGTACATCAAGAGTTTATGTGACAAGAAGATATCACTCAAGCTTAAAAGGAAATTATATCGTTTAACAATTACATCGACCATATTCCATGTGGCGAAGTATTGACTCATCAAACAGGTGCATAGTCAAAAGTTAATGGTAATAGAGATGAGGATGCTTTGTTGGATGTATAACCTTACTAGAAGATATAAGGTCATAAATGTAGTGATGAGGGACCAATTAAAATAGCTAATAATTTTGAAAAATTAAGCGAGACAAGGTTTAGGTGATTTTGACATGTTAAGAAGAGACACTCAAACGTTCCAGTGAAAAAATGCGAAAAGATTATACTTAGAGGTTGTAAGAGAAGAAAAGAAAGGTCTAAGAAGAATTGAGGGTGGTAATCAAGAATGATATGATTCTGTTGGAATTTATCGAAGAAATAGTCAGCAATAAAAAACTTTGGCGTATTAAAATAGAGATAAATGATCCCTCTTATAGAGATTCATGTCGTTCTTGTAAGTCTGTTAATATATTTCTCTTAGATTTAACCTAATCTTTTAAACAAGTACTAATCACTCTCTTGCTTATTATTATTATTATTATTATTATTATTATTATTATTATTATTATTATTATTATTATTATTATTATTATTATTATTACCATTACTTTTTATTTTTTATTGTTTATATTTTGTTTCTTGTGAGTTATTCAGAAACAACATCTCTATTAATTAAGAGTAAGATTGCGTATACTGGATCTCCCCATACCTGACATTTATCAAAATTTTTACTAGATTGTTATTGTTTGTTTTGTTTTTATATGTGGTCCTGCCTGCCATTATTTGAGCTTCAAGCGCAAAATAAAAATTTTGTTCTGTTTGTTATGATTATGAGCAATGTTACAAATATCATACTGGACCTGATACCGAATTAGAATCTGGTACGGTATTATACCGGTACCGGTTAATATCGGACACCATTTTGGACAATTTTTTAAATTTATAAATTAGTCCCTAATTTTTTTTTAAAATTGCAAAATAATCCTTCAATATTGTACTGTATAATTTAAACCAACCTTTCACCAAAAATCATAATAATAGAAATTTAAAATAACAACAATTTATTTATTTTTCTTAATATTATTTTCACATACTCCACATATAAATCATAATCATAGTTAATATGAAAAAATGATTGTATCATTATATAAATATAAAATTAAGAACAATACAAAGTATTTAAAATATTATAATTTTATCATATAATAAATAATAATTACATCAAAATATCAAATGAAAATAATTATTATCAATAATAAAACATAATTTATATCTTAATATTTGATTTTCAATAATAAAAAAATATTTTATCTTAATATGTAATTGTTATTAATAATAAAATATTTTTATATTTATATTAACAATTCAAAAAAGAAATACAAAAATTTGAGATCTTTTAATTTTCATTTTAACATATTTTTAATTATTCTTTGTAGAAAATATAACTATTATTTAATATATGAATTTAAATATTATATTATTAATAATAAAAAGAGACGATGGTGAAGAAGTGAGAGAGTGAGAGAGAAAAAATAGAGAGAAAAGAAGATAGCATAATCGGGCCAGGATCTAGTGAAAATGAAATAGCCTAACACTGGCCAATATTTAAACGTGATATCAAAACATTCTATTTTGTACCGTTTTTCAGCCGCACGAAAATCATTAAAATGGTTATGGAAGTTCCGAAGAGCATGCATGCAGTAACTTAAATCTTTAGATTTATACACTATTTGTTGACGCCTATTCCCATGGAGGCGCCGAATGCTATCATCTTTCCGTAATAGGAAAATTCTAATTTGCGTATATTAAAACTCGAAAAATAAAAAGAGAAGTTCCAATTAATGCAAAATAAAAGGTAACAATTGCATAAAGCTAAAGTTGTGGTGGTAAACTTCACGAAAACCGACACCGTCCCACTTTGTCTTTAGGATTGCCCTGATATTGCTTTTGAAGCGTCCAAAATTAGGTTCCGAAAAACATATTTAAATTAATTATATTTGGGAAAATAAATCCAACGTCATAATTTCACTAAACCTATTTTTCCTATGATAGGAAAAATGTTTCTAATATAAATAATAGTATTTACATTACTGGGAAATACTTACCGTAAGGACGAGTTTTTTTTTCAAAAAATAAAAATAAAAGAAAGGGGATCGGGAGATAAACAAAAAATATTTATTAGATTTTACCCTCTCGTCCGGGTATCTTTCATTGCCACGTCAACAGGACACATGAGTCACAGGGGTAAAAAAGTGGACGGTCAGGATCGAAAGTGTGGGTAACAAGGAGAAAAGGACCGTCTGTCTTTTTGCATGGGCTTTAGTCAAAAAGGACACCAATTCCCTTCTCGCTCTTCTTTTGTCCTAATCACAGCTCTTCATTATTAAACCAAATTACTTACTCCAAAGCTCTTTTAATATCTTGTTTAGAAAGTCATTTTATATTTTTTATTAGTTAATTAATTTAAAAGTCAAAAAAGACCTGCTCTTAATTTATTTAATGCAAAATGCTTTCTCACGTAATAGAGGGAAAACTATTTCTGACGTGGCATCTAGAAGTGGGAAAATTGGAGATCACTCTTTACTCTGTCTCTCTCTCTCTTATTATGTCTGGGTCCCTGCTTTTAACTTTGGCTGCAAGTCAAAGGGTTTGTTGGTTGCTGTGAATTTTAGGAACTAAACGACAAGTCGCATGTAACGTCACGCGATACGTTTGAAACGAAACCCTCCCTCTCGCTTTCTCTCTCTTAACAGCACTTGTTTAGCAATTATCCATTCAGGAAAAAAAAAAACAACTTACGTTATTCAATGTTTTTATTTTTAATGCAATATGGATATAACTTTTCCGCCTAAGGACTATGCTTTTATTCATTTTCTTATAGGATCACACTTATTTATTTATAGAAGTATTGATTGACTTCCACTTGCTAGCTAGTCTACTTATATTAAAACTAAAACGCGTCGATATCTTTGTGTAGTTGTCAAAACTTGGTTTGATATTTATATGAGTTACTTTGACTATTGTTGCATCTTGTTAAACTTTGCAAACGATACATATTTCATTTGATTAATATACCAAACAAACAGATTCATCATCATTTGTATATAGAATGAATTTCGGACTTCCAATTCCTATAGATAGGCAAGTACATGCATATATCAATTTGACAATGGCCATGGTTGACAGCGGTAGACATATGTCATTCTGATTTTATAGATAAAACTTCAATTCTTCGCTACAGTTGCTCTTGAGCCAAAGAGTCATGGGATGCATCCAAAAACACCTACGATGTATAGGTAAAATTACGAGATGTACGTTATTCGAATATAAAAGCTGGAGTTAATAAAAATTGAAATTTTCATTTATGTGCAAATACAATAAGGATGGTTCTCGTAATCAAAGCTTTTGGAAAATACTTTAGATAGTTATTAGCCAAGCCAAGTTATTTTGTCAACTAGTGGAGAAAAAAGTCATTTTCTTAAGCTTAGATAGAGAAGGATGAGGAAAGAATAACTTGAATATAGAGAAATGTGTTGGTGTCAGTCTAAGTGTGGGGTCCATCATCAGTTGGTCAACGAGTAGGACAGAATGCTGATATGTGGGGCCCATCTGCCCTTTGAATCGATGTCATCCTTGTCGGGCTCAAGTCCTTATGACGTCAGATCAGACATTTGCCTTTGCATTTTTCTAGTTTTCTTTCCTTTAATTGTACACCTAAAGTATGGGCATTCAATATTCATGGATGTATGATGAGATTCTGGATTACGCTTACCAGCCCTTTTTTTTTTTATAATTATATTAGGTATTTCAGTTTAGTCGGATTAATTTTAAGTCCTTAAGATCTCACTCTAAGAGTTTTAGAGGATGTAAATCTAGAACTTCAAGATTCCTTAGGTTCCTATATAGCCTATACACTTCTGCGCATAAGGAATCGTCACATATTTGATTAGTCAACTGTTGATTGATCGCTGACCTTATTCAGCATCAAGTTTCTAACAACCCTCAGGTTTCTTAGTAGCTTCAACTCTCACACTGCCGCTGGAAGCGAGACATCCGTAATTGATCCGATCAAAGAACTTTGCCCAAGGGGTTAGAGGATCATCAATAGGACAATTTTTCATTTCCCCTCCTTTTGCGTAACTCGAACTCAAGATTTCTTATAAAGTAACGTCTTAAGTGAGAAGTTTACACCATTAGGCCATTACCAAACTCTCTCTTTTAGTTTGTATGGAACTTGTTTGAAATTAATTGAAGAAAATTATGGCAAATAATTGACTTGCATGGACTTCACGGTATGAACTGTTTCGGCATTCATTGTAAGATGGAAATTCGTTCTTGGCAATTACTGCACATAAATAATTTTTAATATTCATGCAACATCATTTATATAATACAACGAACATGAATTCAATAATCTTTTTACGAAATTTGATAATTGGAAAAATTCATTGATTGCAGGAGGACTTAAAATTCGTAATTATCTATCTTAATTTTGTAAGAAGAAATTATCTTCTATTTTAAAAATGTGATCAATGACTCAATTTTCATTAGTTTCTTTTTATTCATATTACATTTCATAACGTTACATACATTTATTATCTGTCAATAATATAATTTAGAAATTAAGTTATCAAATTATTAAATCCTAAATAATTGATACTATATAATGATAGAATCAAACTTGACCTTTAATAACCTCAACTTTTTAGTTTTTACCACTCAATTTTTATTTAAAAATACTGGTGTAGATATTTAATCAAAAATTTAACCATATTAAAATTTAAAAATAGATATTTATATCATACATAAATTATGAAAACAATATGCTCTAAAATTAAATTTCTTAACAAGCCTGAATAAGTGCATAATTAAGTTATAACTTCTAATAAATTGACCATATCTTTATTCATACATAAATTTTTTACTAAAATGAGTTTAAAAATAAAATCCACTTTTACTTATTTGTATATTAAGTCGAGCCTATTATAGATTCAAGTCTCCAAACCCTCTTCGAGGACTTAATTATTCTTTTGCAGTTATATAATATCTTCTTATTTATAATAAAATAGATTAATTTTTTTGTTTGTATATTTTGACCCGGTATACCTTAAAAAATTAGAAATATAAGATCAAATTTACTCCTCTAAATTTGTTTCAATGCACGTAAATTCTCATAACAATATCATTTGATATATACATGCTTTAACCTTAATTCCTCGTCCTTTGAGAACCAAATTTGAATATTATCCCCTTGTACTTTGAGAACTAATTTCGTTATAATTAAAGTTTGGAGGGTAAGGATAGAGGGCAAATAAATTTGAATATTTGGGTGAGTTGAGATAGGAGAAAAGAATGGAACTCTAATGACAATTTAGTATATCATTCTTATTGATAAATTGGGGCAGAGTCTAATCTAATCACAGTAGTGAAAGAAAAATAAAATTTTTATAATTTCCTAAATTCCATTATTACTTTAAGTTATAACTTGACTAATGTATAAAATATAATAAAGTATAAAATCATAAATTTGTACTTGATTGTAAATTTTGAAACTTTTCCTATAACTTCCCTCTAATTGATTTTTAAAATAGGTTTATCACTAATATTATAACTACACAAGTGTCCAACTTATAAAGATATCAATATGAACATATTAGGAGAAATCTACAACTACTATATGAGTAAGTAAGAAGTGTTAGGTTCTTTAGAGCATATGTACATTTATAATAAGGTTTGAATATTTTAGTAATTTAATTTTAATTCTAATTTCAACTAAACTTTAATTAGAATTACAATTAATACTAACTAAGTATTAATTAGACTTAGATAAGATCTAGTATCTCATACTTATATATGGTTATTATATATTTCATGTTTAACCTTTAAATGTTTTCAAAATTTACAATAAAGTAAAACATAATTAAATTGCCTTTTTCTCTCTTTAACTATTTCTTGTGTGTGACTTAATTACTAAGTTTCTAAATATGTTGGTAATGAATATAAATTATAACCTAAAATTATATTTATGATTAGATAAATTAAATTTCTTTAATTTATTTTTAATTATCTAATTAAATAATTTATATTCGTATATCAAGATCGACATTTACTAATGCATTATGACTACCTAAATATTAAGAATGACAAATTAGCTTTGACTTAATATTTGTGTATAATTTTTTTGTATAATTCAATTATTTCATTATACAATATTCTCATTATGTAAAGAGCATATAATTAATATCCAGTCATATTAATTCTACATTATTAGTAATTGATTCTATTAATGAAATTTAAAATTTGTTTTCAAATTATTTCACCTTGGGAAAGAATTCTCAAATAAATACCAATGAAGAAAAAATTCTATTTAATTGTTTATGTTTGTTAATTAAACAAGCATGCATAAGATAAAGAATACCTTTAAATAATTATGTTATAAAACTAAAACTAACCGATTGACTATAGGGCATAAGCCAACATTTTTTAAGAAAAAAGAAAAGAAAATCCCACCTTCTTTTATGTGTTATATGGTACTTACAATTTTAGGAGAATATTTAAAGGATTAATCATAGATTACCTTATAAAGTAAAATAAGTTTTGGACATAAAAAGTCAAAAAGTTTACATATGCCAACTTGAATGAATATTTCGCTATTGTAGTTAATCTTGGACAACATTTACTATAAAGAATCAATCCTCTTAAATGTAATATATATATACACTGTCGTGTGTAAGTGCATATATATTAATATACACTGTCGTGGGTAAATAATTCTACTCGGTGAAGGCATCAATTGTTGTATACTATCATTAATCTATTAGGTTTTGTCGAAACATAGACGAAGAGAACGATAAAAAGAATTAAGGTAGTGGAAAAGGAAGATAAGAGGGAACAAAAGAGGAAGTCAAAGAATTTACTTTAAAAGTCCACTCTATTTATAGACTTGTTTTCAGCTAAACCAGAAATTAGACATATACAAAAATATATATATACGTAAATTTGGTGTGATCGTGATTATATTAAAAAAAATACTTTTAATATCATCTTTTAAAATAAAGATATCAAATAGTGATCACCTTATGTGTTAAAGAAGAATAGATAATTGATAGTGGAACAAATAGGCATAAAGTAGCATCTTGTTTGCAAAAAGAAAACAATTGATGTACTGATTGATACTGTATCTTCGCATGCGAATCACTGATGTGACAAATAACTTTTAGTTTGCGTGAATGTTGATTAGATGACAGACGACTTCAGCCTGTATGAATGTTGGTATTAACGATTTTTCAATACTGTAATCTAGTCATTGGCAAATATCTTGGATTGTAGTTTTCAGTTCTTGTTTTTAAATTTTTGTTTTTATTTTTTTAAAATAAAAATAAAAACTTATTTATTTGTTAATGTTAGTATAGTTATATTTTTATTATTGATAATAATTACATATTAGATAAAACTTAAAGATAAAATTTTTAAAAATAAATAAATACATTTAATCTCTTATATAATATTTATTAACAAATTATTAATAAAACTATGTTATTTTAATAAAATAAATAACTTATAAATTAAAATTTTATTTATAAATTAATATTTATGTGAAATATATTTTAATTATTAAATCAAAATTTACTTAAACATTTATATATTTTAAATTTAATTATATTTATTAATAATTATTAAAATATAATTACATATAATTTAATTATTAATAATAAATAAAATAAAATTATTCATAATTTTATTGATAATTATTTTTGATGTATTAAATATGTAATTTTTAATTAAATTATTCATAATTTTTATTAATATTTAAATAATATATATTTAAATGATAGTAAATTATATTATAAAAAACAAAAACAGGAAACAAAAACTACTTTTTATAGTTTTCATAATTTTTAAAAAATGGAAAAAACTAAAACTAAAAACTAAAACTAAAAATTCAAACAAATAGATTTTTTACAGGATTTAAAAACAAAAAATAAACCAAAAATGAAAATAAAAACGATAACGGAAACGAAAACGGAAACACACACCCCTTAATGTAGAATTACATTTATAAATAAGAGCTATCATCATTGTTTAGAGAATATACACATATCTAATGAAAATAATGTAAATTAATTTAAAACTAAATATACATAAATCTAATTAAGATGATATATATACATCTAAAAGATTTTGATAAATTATAATTGATAAAATTATTTAATGTATGTGTGATTATGATTATATCAAAAGATATTCTTAACATATTTTATATTGTTGGATTAAATTAAAGAGATCAAAAATTGTATTCATTAAAAAAAATGCAAAGGTAAAATATAATAAGTTAGGTTTATTTAGGAAACCTGATATAAATCAATTGATTACGATAATTTATTAGTTATTCTATGTAAAACTGGAAATGAATTACATATGTAAACGCTATGACATATATTCAAAAGGAAGAAAGAATGATTATATTCATGTAATTATCATCACGACATATAATTGACTGCCGCAAACATGTTAATTTTTATAAGGTAAATTATATTTTTAAATTTAAGAATTATTAAAAATATCGATCATATCAATTAGACACTCACATTTCCAATTTATTTCAAAATAATGTATTATTAATTCTATAAATTGTACAGCTTTTTGGAATTTTTTCAAATTAGTACAATAGCTTTTAAATTTTTCAATGTATTATTATTTCTTGTTCAAGATCTAGCCGCCGGTGTCTTCAGTATTCCCGGCCGCTCCACCGCCAATTGTGTCCTTTCCATGTCAACAATGCGATGCTGCAGGTCCACTGCAAGCGCAACAACCAACTAAGAAGAGGAAAATATCAGATGCTGTATATAGTATGTAATAGGTCAAATTCTAGATTTTTCCACAAGCCATACATGGATAATTCTGCATCCCATGACGCTGTGGATTTTAATAAAGGTGATAAACTCTATTGACAAAAGTTATTCTACGTTCTAACTTTCAATTTGGGCAAGTGAAGTAACTTAATGGCAAGCTATTGTATAGGCAGTCAAGATGAGGTAAAGTAGTTTGTTATTTGTTAAAACTTGAATTATTATGCAGCATTTAAATTTGTTTTTAACTTATAAATTAAAATTGTTATTTTTTTAATTGGTAACGTGTGGCTTAGCTTTTGTGCAAGTGGAAGCTTAAATGGTGGGAATGTTGGGAGACTTTGCACTTTTGATGTGAAAAAGGTGCATTATAAGATTCGTGTTGGTTTGCATGTTGTAGTGTGTTGACGCTCTCCAATTTTCCAAAAATTTATGATCATTAAGATGATGGTTTTCTTTTCTGGGTTTTAAGAGGGCAAGCGTTGAGTAGTTGCAATAATTTGGCGACGTAGACATTGGGGCGTGTGGTGTGATTGCATTATCATTTCGGAGGAGCTTATTCAGTCTTTTCAAGCTAGAAAGCGCGAGACGACTTAATCAAGTAAATGTCCTCCTGGATTGGAATCGATCTGTGTAAAAGTGAATCATCAAACAAACACTTTAATTCTCCTTTTTCTGTATTGGTAAAAGTGGGATTATTATCCTATGAAGTAATTAAGAATAAAATAGAACAAGTGCGTCTCTGCCAAGTTGAACGAATGTTTGGCTATTCAAGTTAAAAAACAATCTCTACTTTATATTTATACACTTGAGGGCACCAACTCCCATAGTTTAAGTCTATTATTAGTTTCTGCTGCTTTCAAAGATGGTCGTCAAAGCATGATTATATTCATAGAATCTTCAAGAACAAGTCATTGTATACCAAAGGAACACAAGATAAATAGATATTGGTTGGTTGGGAAAACCTGACCGTGATTAATTGAGCACAATGAATTGCTAATTAGTATGCAAATCCTATGACATATCTCCAAGAATTTTAACAGATGCATTTACATATGATAAGCCTCACCAATCAAAGTGAAATTGTTTTGTGCTCTTTTAATGTATATAAGGTATAGTTTGAAAACCACGCACATTATGGAATTTATGATAGGAAAAGGGTTGGTTGCTGCTGGAATTTGGAAGGATTATAATCTTAATACACAGTTTAAGAGTCATACTTGAAGTTTGGATTCTCAAAGGGTAGGTAAATTTACCGGATATTGTGCAGAGAAAAAAAAGAAGTGAGGGATTAAAAGCGGCGTTGTTTTTCAAAACACATGATTTGACTTTTCTATTGCTTAGCTTACTTGCAGCCGTCAAGCATCGGCCAGTAGTTAATTTGTTCTTGTAATTTTTATTTATTTCTCCATTTAAAACATTTTTTTGTTTGTTTGTGAATTACTAACTAACAAGTGGTGAAGTAGTAACCAACTCAACGTCGGGTCTGTTTCGAATTTAAGAGTGAATTTCATACCAGAGTAGCCTAAGGGATGTTTACAAAATTGTTTGGTTTCAACTTCTAGGAAATGAAGGGGAAGATTGAATTTAGAGGAGGAAGGGAAGTGGGTCATACATACTTATTGGACTCAGCTAAGACAGTGTTCAATGAAAAATACATACTTGAGGAGAGAATGAGGTGGTGGTAATTGACATTGGCATTAACTTATTACTTTACATGCTTGTGCCACCAAGAAAAAAAATTATTCCCAACTGAGAAGGAATAAGATTCAGTTGAAAAGGACTTGTCCTAATTTATATTCTACGACTTTTTGTTAAGTATTAGTAAGGTTTGTTTTTCTTTTTAACTTACCATAGATGTAGTTATTTTGAACTAATAACAAACTTGCATAGGTAGGAAATCAAAATTAACTGACTTAAATAATATATTCCTAAAAAGGCTTCCACTTGGTGAAGGTAGGCATCAACTCCTATTATATATATATATATATAGTTTATTGATTAATCTATCGGTTCTTAATCTTATGGCGTCGTCATGATTGATTGATATCATATTACCTCGGGAACTTCAATAGTTATATACCTTATAAAAGATAATAGGCATATTTTAGTTGGAAAAACCAGCTGGAGATTTGTTGAGTACAGTAATAAATTATAATGAACGATGGGAAGTAAACTGACAATAAAATTGAATAAAAGACTCAATTCATTATTATGTTAAGTAATTAATATTTTTCAAATTTATTAATCATATGTAAATGTGATAATAAAATAAAGTAAAATAACAAGAATTTAAGTATATTTTTTTATTAATAACAAAAATCAGTTAAATTAATCATTAATTATTTATAAAATATGAATTATAGTAATAAATCAACCATCTTATTTATTAGTATTAATAGATAGTAAATAAAAATGAATGCAATATTATATAAAACTAATAAATTATATATGATAAATTAATTTATTTTACAGATAATCAAACAAGTCTCTTATACGATTTTGATCATGTTCATCTTGATTTATTCGCATGGGAGATAATTTGTCAAATATGTTGAGTTTTAGCTAAACATGAAGTTTTCTCAAAAGAATTTTAAAATAAAATAAAATTGATGAAAATAGGAAAATTATATAAGAAATGTATATCTTTTACTTTTTGTTTTGTTTTTGCATATAAGTTGTAGTGTAATATTTTAACCGTATATGAATTGATTGCTCATAATTGTAAAGCTCTTTGTTTTGGAAGGAGAAGTGGCAAGTAAACATTAATTAATTAAGATCTTACATATTTAAGAGCCATACATGAAGTTTGAACTTCCACGTGGGATATGGTGCAGTGTTGTGACTTGTGAGAGAAAAATTTTTAAATAAAAAAGTGAGTAAAAGTGGCGTCGTTTTATAAACGCATTGTTGACTTATTTATTGTAATATTGTTTACTTTACGTGCCGTCGGGGATTGGCAAATGGCAACGCAACTACCGCTAGAAGTTTATCTGTTCCTCTTTTTATTTAATTAATAATTTATTCCTCTATTAAACTAAACCGCTATAAACAGTTTTCATCTTTTTGCTTCGTAAGTGAATAGACTACTCGTTTGGTAGTTATATATATATATATGGGAATTTGAAAAATGAAAAAGAAAGGAACATAATATTAATTATTGATTGCAGCTTTACTTTTAGATGCATTAGAGAATATAAGAACATATATATGTTGGTATAGGCCATCTGTTTTATTTATCCTGTTTCTATTATGTATATTTATGTAAGACTAAAAAAAAAAAGTGGATGAAATAGAATTTCATATAATAGGAATAAAATAAATGGAAAATAACATTTCATTCCATATATAGTATATCACGGCCTTTAATGATAGGGCAGATAAAATTGTTTGGTTTCTGTAAAAAAAAACGAAAGAGTAATGGGTCATACAAATGCTTAAGAGATTTTGAGAGATTGGCATTAGCCTTTGGAGGTTTGAATTTTGAAAACTTTGAGACAACTTGCGAGAAAACAGAGTTGATATTTGGGAGCACCAGAAAGTTGAAAAGGACACACTCTTTTTGTCCTTTTCCAATTCTAACATATATTATATTCTAAGTTAGATAGAAGTATATTATTTTTTTAAGAAAAAAAGGTACTTTAATTCAAACCTTGTGCTCACAAATTTGTCAACAGGACTAGGTTTGCTACCTTACCAAACCTTCTTATGACATTGGAATTTTTGTGTCTCAGCCAATCGGAGATTTTGAAAGTTACAGTTTTCTCTTTTGGTTACTTACCCGAGAGAGAGAGACGTAAATGAATGCTTTCGTTGGACTTTTTGCAACTTGTGATTACCAACGGTTGAATCATGTCATGCTCTAATTGCTTAAACAAAATTATATTTGGCACTTTGAAGCTAATTTCCTTCTCAACATCCTAATTTATATAATGTTTTGGTGATTTCATTTATTAACTTGCCCTCCGCCTAAACTAATGATAGGGAGAAGAAGTTATTACAAGCTCACTTCATCTTCGTTCGCATTTAACAAATGCGTACAAGTTACTTTGTAACTCAAGCCTAGTACACAAAATCCCAAAGCCCGTAGACACCAGTCTACAAAAAGAAAGTACAACTCCACAAGAAAACACTCAGGTAAATTAAAGAAAGAGCACATTTCTCAAGCCCAGAAGAATCAATAACATCAAATATTTCTCACGGGCTATAAAAACCACGATCCACATCTACAAGGTTCCAACTAAATGTTACACCTGTCTAACATGCGAACTACGAATTTCCGTTACCAACCAAACCAAAACAGTGAGAAACGTCTTGATAAACTGATCATTGAATATCATCTATTTTCTTTTAACCATTATAAATGAGGCCACCAGCCTGCTTTCAACAAAGATTTTTATGAAGATGATATTACCTAGAAAGATAAATATATGCATCTTCAAAACTTGGTGAGCAACTTAGGTCAGCTTACATGTCTAAACCTTTCAATAACGTATTGGGATCCCCATTAGGCTCGATTGCTTTTGTTGTTTGAGTTTACATCTAAAATCCAAATCTACTCTCTCGGTGCTTACGAGATCTAGATCTGGTTTTAACTATAAATCTAGACTGTACAATACTTATAAATCTAGTCTCGGTAGTTGCTTGGATCTCCATTCACGCGATCTAGATCTGGTTTTCATCGTCCTTTAGTTAACGAATCCTCAACTCTCGTTTCCTCTAGTATTGTAGCACATTTTTGCTTCATCACAATCCACACTAGCGAGGAACTCTCGCATCCTCGTCAAGTGAAAAATGATCAATTCTCCGTTTAACCCCTCCATGGAGGATGAGATGCTTCCCAGGACAAGGACAAAATTTAAATGTCATCGGAACGATATTGATCAGGTGTCTGGGATGAAGGCAACGACACCAACAATGGCAGCTGGAAGTGGCCAATTTGATCATAAGGAGCGTTTAACGGGTTAACCTTATGGTGCTTGGGAAGATTGGACAACTAGTACGACCGATGAGGATATTATCATTGACGACGCGGTGTCTGATTCGGAGGATAGCGTAGATGATGGTTCAACGGTGGTTTTAACAAAGGCTGAAAAACAAGAACTACGAAGACCAAGGCAGAATGCTCTCGTTGTCAAGCTCTTGGGAAGGTACTGGGTTACAAAATTCTCACTTCGCGAGTTATTCACATGTGACAGATTGCTGGTAACTACAAGGTCATTGACCTAGGACAGGATTATTTTCTTCTCAAGTTTGAGAAGAAAAGTGATTATAAACATGTTTTAGATGGTGCTCTTTGGGCGCTC
>JANZXP010000005.1:13917168-13955482 GCA_027576715.1 Erythroxylum flavicans
GGGGAATTCGTTGGTTTCCTTTGTCCAAGATGCATTTACAAGGGGGAGTTTTGATGATACTCTCAGTCGAGTGTTGGTTTACCTTATCCCTAAAGTTGAGCATCCAAAAACGGCTGCTCAATTTCGGCTAATTTCGCTTTGTAATGTCTCGGTGAAGCTTATGTCCAAGATCATTGTGAATTGCCTCCGACCTTGGCTCCAACAATTTATAGCGCTTACTCAAAGTAGTTTTCTTCTGGGCAGAGGTACTTCTGACAATATTATTCTTGCTCAAGAGACTATTCACTCTTTCTCTTAAAAGAAACGGAAACGTGGTAGTTTGATGATGAAGATTGATTTCGAAAAGGCTTATGATCGTATTGATTGGGAGTTTTTGAGATGAGTTCTTCAAGATGAGGGATTTCCTTCTACCATTACGTCTCTTATCATGTTCTGCATCACTTCTACCGAGATGAATTTTCTTTGGAATGGGAAAGTCACTAATTACTTTAAATTGTCTCGGGGTCTTCGTCAGGGTGATCATTTATCTTCTTATCTTTTTGTTTTATGTCTGAATAAGCTTTCTTGCTTAATTGATCAAGAAGTAGCAGCGGGTACCTGGAAGCCTATTAGTTTGTCCAGGGGAGGGCCTACTATTTCCCATGTGATGTTTGCTGATGATTTAATCTTGATGGGTAAAGCTTCAATTAAACAAAGCAAAACCATGCTCGCCTGTTTAGATACTTTTTGTGCTTTTTCTGGTGCAATGGTTAATGTCGCTAAGTCTAGATTTTATGTTTCCTCGAACACTACAAAGACAATGGTTAACGACATTCAAAGTATACCGACATTACTCCATGTGTTGATCTTGGATTGTATCTTGGTGTTCCCCTTCATACGCAGCGTGTTTCTCCAAGAATCTATGACCATATTCTAACGAGGATCAAGAAAAAATTGACTACTTATAAGGCTAAGCAACTCTCGCTTGCTGGTTGAGCCACTCTTGTGCAATTTGTCATTAGTACCATGGCTACGTACACTATGCCAACCATGCGACTTCCTATCACTGTATCCACAAAAATTGACTCTCTCAATAGGAAATTTCCTTGGGGTTCAACCGATAATAAGCAGAAAGTGTCGCTACTTAAGTGGGATATAGTGTGTCGTCTACGTAAGGAAGGTGGCTTGGGGTTTTGTAAAATTGCAGATATGAACTTGGCTTTATTGGCTAAGCTTGGTTGGAAACTTGAGTCCAATGCTAGCAGTTTATGGGCTCGTGTTTTAAAGGCTAAATATTTTCCAGGCTCCACATTTTTGCAATCGCCAGTAAACTCTATCGCTTCTCATACCTGGAGGAGCATTTGTGCTCGTAAGAATATTGTTCAGACCGGTAGTTCCAGATTGGTTGGGTATGGTGATCAAACATCCTTTTGGTTTGATAAATGGTTAGATAACTCTGCGTTGGTCTCTTTAATTGATCCAAATTCCCTGCCCCATTTGCAAGATGTGAAAGTATCTGATTATTCGGACAACGAAGCAACTTTTTGGGATATTGTGAACTCCTTCCCTACAGCAACACCCGTAATCTTCTCTCTCTTTTCATGCTTGTTCGTGCATAACTGGAAAGGACTATTTGGTCTGCTTTTCCCTCTGGTTTGTTCTCGGTAAATTCAGCTTATAATCTTCTGCTTGGGACATCACAAGGGAATTTTAATTGGAACTTAGTTTGGAAGAAGAACTTGCCTCCTCGCATCAAGTTTTTCTTGTGGCTTGTAGTTCATAATTGCTTGTTGACATGTGAAGCTTATGTCTGATGTCATATCACTACTATAGCCAATTGTCCAAGATGTGAAGGTCATTGTGAATCAATTTTACATTTACTTCGAGATTGTCCAAAGTCGTAAGTCCTCTGGTCCTTTTGGCTTCAAGGTCGTCGGTTAGATGTTTTCAATTCTTTATCTCTTGTTGATTGGATTCGCGTTAATTGTTGTGACTCTTCTTTCCTTGTTGCTAATAATATTCCCTGGGCTGACCTTTTCTGTTATACCTGTTGGTATATATGGCATTGGCGTAATTGTGTTGTTTTTGAGCCAAAGTTTACCTGGCCCTCCCATGCTACTAATGTCATTTGTGTAAATGTGCAGAATTTTCACAGATATAGCACGATGCAAAAGGCCTTGATTATGAAACAAGATATGCTAATTGCTTGGAGTCTACCACCCACTGGTTGCATCAAAATTAATGTAGATGCCTCAGCACCCACAAATTCGGGAAACACAGTAATTGGAGGCCTTGCCAGGAACGCTGAAGGACGCTGGCTGTGCGGTTTCACAAGGAGACTCGGTTGGGGGAATATATGCACTGACTACTTGACTACTTGGGCTGCTGGGGGCCCTTTTAATGTTACTTACCTGGAGAAGCCCCTAGATAGCTTCATCATTTTCTTCAGGAGAATCTCTTAGGTGTTGCTCGGCACAGGGCCGTCCCTGTTGGAACCTAGCAATTTTTTGATTACTTACTTGTACAATTTTTTTTTCAAAACCAGAAATATAAGGAGATTACTTTCAACTGTGAAGTATGAATCTTATGCAAACGTACGTGGTTAACCAAGGTGATAGGAATATTTAAGTGCTACACCAGAGAGAACCACTAATCATGAAGGGTTCAAGATAGGAGTCAGTGCTTTGTTGCTTACAACTAACAAAAATAACAAATATTCCTAAATTGGTCTGTTGGTCTAGCAACTGCAAGCTTACTTAGTCAACAAGATGAGCTGATATGAAAATATGTAAGACCGTGGCTTCAAAGAAAGGCCTTTACTTTTTATGAAACCCTATAGCATAATGCATTTTCATTGCATCTTCCTTTTCCTGCACCTTATTCTATTGTAATATATTCCAAATTCAGATGCATGTAAATTTAATTGGACCAACTTCATATACTATTTGGTATTAATTTGAAATTCGCGTATGATAAAAAATATTCTCTCAAAATTTGTATTTGACTTCTTATTTACCATATGAGTAAGTTTTAGAAAACTTAAAAAATAGAATTTTAAGTTACCAAAATACTAAAATGTGTACAAAAGAAAATGATTTGATTAAGGAAAAAGGGAAGTTAAAGCTATAAAGAGAATTTATTGTAACAAAAATGAATACACAACATAAAGAAAGCTAACAAATTATAACAAAATGAAATAAGCTGGTTGCTCTTTCTATAGATTGGTTTTAAGGTTGTCTTATGATTGAATGTGTGTAGTCTATATAGGAATTGTCTATTTCTATTGTTGTTTAGGTGTTGTGAATTTATAGTTCTCTTATCCTTAAATAGTTTTTTTCTGTACCTATCTGCTTGCTTACATTTTAGCTAACTGCTTGCCACTATCTCCTTAATTTCTACATTCTAGACTTTTGCCTCAAGTAACTTCTTAACTTCTAGCTCACACAGTCATGTGTTTTTTTTACCACCTTATACCATTTTCTCAACTTCTTCCCTAAATTTAGCACATTTCTTCCCACTTCTATGGTTTTTTGTTACCCATGAATTCCTTAGCAAAATATTTATTGGACTTTCATTTCTAGGCTAACTCTATTTAAATGAATGACTTTTTAGGCAAACTAAACTGAATTATTTTTTTAGGTAATCAACAATTGCTTTAACATATGTTTGGTTGAGCAAAACAAACATATGGTATGGAAATTCCCTTTGTTTTCTATAAATTGGACTTCGAATTCCATCCCAATAGTTTTACGAATTTTAGATTGAATTCTTGAGTTACACCTAGTGATATCACCTATAAAGATTGTTGGGATGTCAAATGTGCATAGGAATCCCACATTGGAAAGAGATAGAACTAGTGAAGGACATATAAGTGGAAAGGACCCATAAACCTAATGCCTTAAGGTTTTAGGTTGAAGTGTGGTGTCAACGCCCATAAGTATGTTCCATCACTAGGCCCATAATGTAGATCTCCCAAGTAAGTGGGCTCCCTAGATCCAATAAAGATCTTCTTAAACCCTAAACAATCTTTTATAGATAAGAAAAATTAGGTCAAAAGATTGTATTAACATTTTTAACATTTAGATCCTTACTTCTCTATTTGTTACAGAAGATATAAAATCTCTTTTAAATTTCAAAGTCTTCATATTCCCTTAAGATTCGACCGTATTTTATTATAAAATCTTCCCATTACTTCTTCACTTTTCATATCATCTTTCAAACAGTCTCTATCCTCTTTTTTGACTTCAATATTTTCTATTTATGACTTTTACAACCATGGCTACTTCTTGTTATGCTTATTCCTCTTCTTTAACGGACTATGCTAAATTGAATGTCACTGATGTATGTTTCTAATTTTGATACTTTCTTAAAAAATCTGCTTGATTTCTTTTAACTCTACTTCTTTTCAGAGGATATAAGACTTAAGGTTGTTTTTATTATGTCTAATCCTTTTCCTTCTTTTATAAGAATCAGGTGAAATAATTCTCAAGCTATAATTATGGTTTTAACTACTAATTAAGTGTGTGGATAGGTTGTATATATCATAACATTCAACCTGGAAGAGGCATGGCCTTCCATGAATTCCATAGAATATCAATCTAACCTTGTTTATTTAATGCTAAAATTCTAGATTCCTTCGTCAGCTCCTTTATATTTCTTTTTGGTCATGCTTCAATTTCATCAGAAGACGTTTTTGTTTTAACTAAGATATATGTAATTGGAGATGATTTTGTTTGCATAATTGAAGAAATCACCAGTTTATACTCTAGTGCTTTTAAAGGATCCTCTTATTTTGGGTTGGTAAATAACTATATGATAAATGGTTAATTGACTATATTTTTAGCCCATATTTAATGTATTCTTGCTTGATATTTTATACTTTTGCTATATATTTGGTACTTAATATGCTTCAAGTTTGTTTATAGGTGACAATTGCCTTCATGGACTTAAAGGAGAGGAATTCAGACGAAAACACGATGTAAAACAGAAAACCAGTAATTTCGAAGGAGTGTACAACTATGCACTTTTTCACGTCCATGCATATCCTAAAAACCTAGATTTTTATATAAAAGCGATGTTTTAAAGGCAAATAAGGGAGAGAGTAGCTAATGTTGTGCTAAGAAGTTTAAAGATGATTCCAGAGGTGATTTGGAGCTTAAGGAGTGAAAGACACATGATTTTTATCAAAAAATCCATTAGAACATAGGATCAGACATCTACTTGATAGAGAACAATCAGAGAGATTTAGAAATATGATTCCAATGTTTTCTATTCTATTTTTTGTTTATATGGATATGATTTCATGTTCGCTGTTTTATAGTTAAATTCGTTATTAGTATCTAGGTCAAATAAACCCTAGTTGAATACTTTGACATATTTTTATTATTTTATTAAATTGTGGTTGTTGATTATGAAGATCCAATTATTCGTTTTATAATTTTCTATTAATATGATTTTTAGAATTTAATTTGATTTCATACTTAGAGATTGAGAAATTCTAGGTTTGAATAGATCTACGATAATTGGAAAGAGTTGATTGCAATCTTAGAGATATGATAAAATAAATCTTCTAGATTAGGGTCAAATCTAATAGAGAGATTTATAACACAGTAACATAATCCTATAAGTTTTAACTTTAGTAATTTAGTTAGAGATCTTATGATTAGTTGTTAGTAGACTCAAGGTCAGCTACTAGCATACCTTAGGAATCTCTATGGTCTAATTAATTAACAACATAATTACATAACAAATAATCAATCGGTTAAGGGTTTAGGGGGATTCAAAGCCTAGGTACTAATTATCTAATATCGGTAATTAATTTAGTGTCATCAATTCTTTGCTTAAAAATGTGCTACTTTTTTTACTTTAATTGTTTAATTTAGTTTCATTAATTCAGCCACAATTAATCTGTAGGCTAGATAATAGAATAATAGTAATTACTAGTACTTACCATCCTCGTGGGATCGACCTGTACTTACTGTTACTAGCTACAACTATACCGTGCACTTGCGTAGATCCTAAGATAGAAAGAACTGTGTGTAGGAATTGTTGTGGAACAAACCTTAGGGAGTTTGAACTAGATCGTTGAATAGAGGATTTGGAAGGTCACGTAGACACTGAAGAATCACATAATATAGCAAACCAACCACAAACAATGTTCGACTATACCAGGCTGGACTTAAATGGCATAGAATCCAGCATCATGAGACCGATTGTACAAGCAAACAATTTTGAGATCAAACCGAGTATCAATCAAAAGGTGCAATAATCAGTCCAATTTGACGGACTCTAAGATGCGAACCTTAACACACACATCTTTAACTTCTTAGAGATTTGCTATACGTTTAAAATAAATGGAGTGAATGATGAAACCGTCATATTGCAACTATTTCCTTTCTCTTTGAAAGGAAAAGCAAAGCAATGGCTCGATTTTACGCCACATTCATCACTGACCACCTGGAATTAAGTGGCGGAAATTGTTTTACTGAAATACTTTCCTTCTGTGAAAACTGTGAAGTTGAGGAACGATATCTCATCTTACTCTCAAACTAAAGGAGAATCATTGTACGACATTTACGAGAGATTTAAAGAGATGCTTCGATGATGCCCAAATCATGGATTACCTCTGTGGATATAAATCCAAACATTTTATAACGGGATAAGTCAGAATACGAGGCATTCAATTGATGTAGTAGCTAGAGGGACCCTGAACAACAAGACATCTAAAGCATCCCAAGAGTTGATAGAGGACATGACCATAAATAATTATCAATGGTGCTCATTTAGAACATGAACCACCAATATCCATCTGGAGTATACAAATCAGACGTAGTAACGAGACTAACGAGTCAAGTGAAAGCTTTGAGTAAGAAGATAGATAACATTACTATGGCTTCATAAGGAAGAGTGACATGGTGTGAATCATATGGGATAGATCACCCAGGATAAGATTGTCAATCAGATTAACCTGAACATGTAAACTATTTGGGGAACTCTCCAAGATCTCAAATGACCCTTATAGTAACACATACAATCTGGGATGGAGAAACCACCTAACTTCTCATAGGGAAATCAAGAACAACAAAGGAACAACCCTTCATCTAGATTTCAAGCACAAACATCATAACTAAGGAAACCAGGGATGGATGAGTTAATATTGGAGTTCATTCAGGACTCAAGAGAGAAACATCAAAGACAACAAATGTCTAAAGCTACAATTTGACCAATTAACAATAATAATAGTGGAAAGGCAAAACATGAATATCCACAATTTTGCAGAACTGACCTCTAATGAACATGTGAGGGATGTCACACTAAGAAGCAGAACGGAGCTATAATTAAATACCAAATTGTGTAATGAAGAGAAGGATAGAGAGAAGAGTCAAGAAAAGACTAAAAATGTGTAGACTCCTCCTAAAATATAGACATTTTAGCCCCACTGTACCATACACGGCAAAAGCTAAAGAAGGATCAAAAGAATGAGCAATTCATAAAGTTCCTCGAGTTATTAAAATAACTTCATATTAATATACCTCTTGTTGAAGCTCTATCACAAATGCCCAAGTATGCAAAATTTCTAAAGGAGTTGTTATCTAATAAAAAGAAGTTAGAGGAATTAGCTACAACGTAGTTAAATAAGGAATGCTCAACGATCTTCCAAAACGAGTTACTAGAAAAGCTTAAAGATCCAAGGAGTTTTACTATCCCTTGTATCATAGGTAATCCGTCGGTTGAGAAAGCTTTAGTCGATTTAGGGGCTAGTATACATTTGATGCCTTACATGTTGTTTAAGAAACTAGGATTAGGAGAACGTAAGCCTACTAGATGAGCATCCAATTAGTTGATTGATCCATTAAATATCTTAAGGGGATTATTAAGGATGCATTAGTTAAGGTTAATAGGTTCATATTCCCAGTTGATTTTGTCATCCTCGATAGGGATGGAGATGTGGAAGTACCTTTAATCTTAAGATGCCCCTTCCTAGCTACAACTAGAGTCGTCATAGATGTTAATGATGGTGAATTAGTTCTCAGGGTGGGAGAAGAAGAGTTAACTTTCAAAATATCTGATGCAATGAGACGTACTTCTGAATGTGATGATTCTTACAATTTTATTGAAGCTGAAGATTTTATAGCTGCAAATATTGTGCAAGGAATTATATTTAATGATAAGCAGCAGTTGTCTATGACTCAAGATGTGGAGGAGCATGAAAACAAAGAGCACTTTATGAGATCAAAGAAAGTGGAAGAGATAAATAGGAGTACAAAAACAAGATTAAAAACCTCAATGAAAGAGCCACCAGAATTAGAGTTGAGAAAACTCCCTGATCATTTGGAATATGCATTTCTTAAGAAGAAATTAAAATTCCAGTGACTATCACAACAACTCTAGAGGTAAAGCAAAAGGAAAAGTTGTTGAACGTGCTAAGGAAGCATAAAAAGGAAATTGCATGAAAGATCTCAGACATCAGAGGAATTAATCTTGCTTTTTGCACACACAAAATTCTAATGTAGGAGGAGTTTAAACAAGTGATACAACCTTAAAGAAGGTTAAATCCAAACATGAAGGATGTAATTAAAGCAGAGGTAATAAAACTCTTAGATTCTGGAGTGATTTATCCCATTTTTGATAGTCCTTAGGTGAGTCCTGTGCAAGTTGTACCAAAGAAAGGAGGAATGACAGTTGTTCCCAATGAAAAGAATGAGCTAATTCCTACAAGAATTGTCACTGTATGGAGAGTGTTCATCGACTATAAGAAGTTGAATAATGAAACTAGAAAAGATCACTTCCCTTCGCCCTTCATAGATCAAATGGTGGAACGTTTGGCTGGATATATGTACTACTACTTCTTGGATGAACTTTCTGGCTATCTTCAAATCCCGGTCACTTTGGAAGATCAAGATAAATCGACCTTCATACGTCCCTATGGTATATTTTCCTATAAAAGGATGCCGTTTGGGTTATGTAATGCACCTGCTACATTTCAGAGGTGTTTGATAGCCATCTTCAACGATCTAATCGAGGATATAATGGAGGTATTTATGGATAATTTTTCGTCTTTGTAGATTCATTTGATCTATGCCTTTATAATCTAGAAAGAGTGCTAAAAAGATGCGGAAGATAAATTTAGTCTTAAATTCGAAAAAAATGTCACTTTATAGTGTAAGAAGGTATAATCCTAGGCCATAAAATTTCTCACCAGAGGATATAAATGGATAAAGCCAAAATTGAAGTCATAGAAAAGCTACCACCCCCTTCTTCGGTTAAGGTAGTAAAAAATTTCTCAGGTCATGTGAGCTTTTATAGAAGATTTATTAAAGACTTCTCGAAAATTGCCAAGCCCTTAACCAAGTTGTTAGAAAAGGACATACCTTTCATATTCACTAAAGAATATTAGATGCTTTTATCATTCTAAAAGAAAAGTTGATTAAGGCCCCAATTATGATTGCACTAGATTAGAATCAACCTTTTAAGCTAATGTATGATGCAAGTGACTTTACAGTAGAAGCAGTACTCAGACAGCGTAAGGACAAACATTTTCAACCAATTTACTATGCTAGTAAGACTTTGACGGACACTAAAGAAAGTTACACGATGACAGAAAAGGAGTTACTAGTTATGGTTTTTACATTTGATAAATTTTGGTCTTATTTAGTTCTGTTCAAAGTGGTAGTGTATACTAACCTCTCGACACTTACATAATTGCTGAGTAAACTAGATGGTAAGCCTAGGTTGATTAGATGGATTTTGCTATTACAGGAATTTGATTTAGAGATCAGGGATAAGAAAGGGGTAGAAAACCTAGCAATAGATCATCTACCATGCCTATTAAATCCAAATTTGGAAGAACTAAATGAAGAGGGCAATGAAGATACTTTCTAGGAAGAATGTCTCTATAGTGTGGAGGAAGTGAGGAAAACTGAAACCCCTTCATTTGTAGACCTCGCAAATTATTTTGTCACTAAGGTTTTACTAAAGGATCTGTTTTATCAACACAAAAAGCAATTCTTTATTGATTTAAGGAATTATTTCTAGGAAGTCCCATATCTGTTTTACATTTGTGAAAATAAAATGGTGAGGAGATGTGTACCTCACTTGGATGGGTAGAAGAACTTACACCATATCATACAGGCCCCATAGGAGGTCACCATAATGCCAATAGGATGACCCAGAAAGTACTAGAGTCAGGTTTTTATCAGCCATAAATCTTTAAGGATGCGTAAAGGTTTATGACTTCATGTGATAGATGCCAAAGATTGGGAAATATGTCTTGCCGGGATGGATTACCCTAAAATTTTATTCTTTGGGTATTGATTTCATGGGTCCATTATGAAATTTGTTTGGCAATAAATATATCGTAGTAGCAGTCGACTATGTTTCTAAATGGATGAAAACACAAGCTTTACCAACGAACGGTGCTAGGGTTGTGGTGAAATTCCTAAAAGATCTATTTGTCCTTTTTGGTACATCGAAGGTGGTTATCAATGAAAATGGTACACATTTTTGTAATGTGCAATTTGAAAAAGTGATTAAAAGGTATGGAATCAATCATAGAATTGCTACCCCTTATAACCCTCAAATTACTGGCCAAGTCAAGGTATCCAATAGGGATTTAAAATGGATTTTGGAAAAGACTATAAAGCATCAGAGAAAGGATTGGTCAATTAAATTAGATGACGCTCTGTAGGTTTATAGGATGGTGTATAAGACACCTATTGGCACTACCCCCTATAGGCTAGTTTATGGAAAAGCATATCATCTTCTGGTTGAGTTATAAAACAAAGTATATTGGGATATTAAACTCATGAACTTTGATCTTCTAAGTACAGATTAAAAGAGGAACCTCCAAATTAGTGAACTAGACGAATTGAGACTTATGGCTTATGAAAATTCTAAGAACTATAAGGAAAGAGGCAAAATTTATCATGACTGTATGATTAAGCAATCCCAAGAATTCAAAAAGGGAGATCAAGTTCTCTTATACATCTCTTGCTTAATGTTATTTCCTAGTAAGCTTAAATCAATATGGTAAGGACCATTTGTTGTGGAGAACATATTCCTATACGGTGTAATTGAGGCGAGTCATTTGCACAAGGGTACATTCAAGGTTAATGGCCAATGAGTAAATTTATATCTTAGGGGTGAGCTTGATGTTAATAACGAAAACATCAATTTAACCAACCCATATTGAGTACAAAAGATACATCAAGCTAAAGAAGTTAACCAAGCGTTCCTTGCGAGGCAACCCGAGATTTAGGTTTTTCTTTTGTTATATTACTTTCATATTTTTTATTTCATTATTATTGTTTGATTGTTTTCAATTATGTTATTTTCTCTATTTCCACTTTTTTATCCTTTCATTTTTTTAATGTTATTTTTGCAAGGTTAAGTTAACATTGGATGGATTAAAATCAAGAAATAGCCATAATCATAAAATACAAAACAACCTGTCACTTGCATATTTAATTTTATTATGAACATTGAGGACAACATCCAATTTCAAGTGTGGGGATTTGACTAAATTTTTAACTGAATTCTTCAAGTTTATTATAATCCTGATTATAAATTTTATTAACTGATGTCTTGAATTGGTTAAGGTATGTCCATGAACATTATATGTTATTATTGAATATTGATTTGAATTGGTATGCAAAAAGGATGATGGCTAGAATAAAGTTAGTTTTCTAAGTCATATTTTTTGTAATCATTGAAATATTCAAGTTGAATGAAATTGCATATTATTTACATACATATATACCTGATTTTTTTGGTGAGCTTTTGAGCCTAAATAATAATTCTTCAAAATTTTTAAGGCTCGTATTATTCTTTCATGTGTGTGCTATCATGTACAGTAGGATAATTTTAGAACTTGCTTTTATTATGCATATCAAGACCATATTTGTTAAATTAGCAGCATTGATATAATGAAGGCATTTAGATTTACCAACTTGTTTAGCCTATTTCCTTGAAATTACCATATCTAAAATTTACCTTTAGGAATATCCAAGTTGAGCCTTAGCCTTTTTCATTGTTTAAGCTCAAATTATAAAACTTTATCCTATTTTTCTTTAAAGATTTTTCATTGTTTTGAACCTTGAAGGTTATTTACATTATTTACTTATTGAGACTTGAAATTTGTGAAAGGTCCAATATTTCTTAAATTGTAGTACTGAATTAATATTGTGAAAAAAAGAAAGAAAGAAAGAAGAAAAACAAGAATAAATAATATATAGTACTATTGGATTTATAATGAAAGGACCTATATATACTTGTAAACAAGTCTTGTACTATGTCTTTGAGTAAATTTGCTTCACTTAACCCCTTTTATTATCCCATTCATACCATACCTAAGCTCCATTATAACCTACACAAAGACATTTTGATTTTTGTTTCTAGTTTATGCATAAGTGGTGGAGATGTGATTTTATTGCAAGACTATGGTAAGGATTCTACAATGCATTGTTTGGGAGTTTTGAAGCTTTTCACCTTAAACACTTGAGTGCATTGAGTGTAAGAGATATGCTTTTGATTTCAATACGATTGTTGATACGATTATAATTAATATTACTTAGGAAGTTAATTTTAGGACAACTTTATTCTAATTGATTTTTAATTTGATTCAATAAGATATGACGATGTATAGTATGAATGGACAGATGGAGATTGATGTTGTAAAATTTATAATTTTGATTATGGTTTGCTTGAGGATAAGCAAAAATTTAAGTGTAGGGATATTTGATAAATGGTTAATTGACTATATTTTTACCCTATATTTAATGTATTCTTGCTTGATATTTTATAGTTTTGTTGTATATTTGGTATTTAATATGCTTCAAGTGTGTTTACAGCTGACAGTTGTCTTCATGGACTTAAAGGAGAGGAATCTGGATGAAAACGCAGCGTAAAATAGAAAATCAACAATCTGGAAGGAGTACACAACTGTGCACTTTCATGATATCCAGTGAGTTCCAATTATGCACGTTCCTGTACACTACCGTGCATAACCTAAAAACCTATATTTTCATATAAAAGCAACGTTTTAGAGGTAAATAAGGGAGATAGCAGCTGGTGTTGTTCTGAGAAGTTCAAAGACAATTCCAAAGGTGATTTAGAGCTTAAGGAGCAACAACGCAGGATTTTTATCAATAGATCTATTAAAACACAAAATCAAACATCTACATTGTCAGAATACACGATAGAGAAAAATTACGGAGATTTAGAATTATGATTCTGATTTTTTTATTCTGCTTTTGTTTATGTGGATATGATTTCATCTTTGCCAATGTATAACTAAATTCTCTATTAGTATCTAGGTTAGATGAACCCTAGTTGAATACTTTAACACGTTTTGATTCTTTTGTTAATGCAATTGTGGTAGTTGATTATTAAGATCCAATTATTTATTTTATTTATTATCTATTAATATGATTTTTAGACTTTAATTTAATTTCATACTTAGTTATTGAGAAATCCAAGGTTTGAATAGATCTACGATAATTGGAAAGAGTTGATTGCAATCCTAGTGGTAGGACGACATAAATATTCTGGATTAGGGTCAAATCTTATATAGGGATTCATATTACAATAAGACAATCTTATAAGTTTTAACTTAAGCAATTTGGTTAGATACCTTAGGATTAGTTTTTAGTAGACTCAAGGTCACCTACTAACATACCTTAGGAATCTCCGCGGTTTAATTAATCAACATCATAATTGCATAACAAATAATCAATTGGTTAAGGGTTTAGGGGGATTTGAAGCCTAGGTACTAATTATCTAATATCGATAATTAATTTAGTGTCATTAATTTTTTGCTTTAAAATGTGCTGCTTGTTTACTTTAATTGTTTAATTTTAGTTTCATTAATTCAACCACAATCAATTTGTAGGCTGGATAATAGAATAATAGTAATTACTAGTACTTACCTTCCTCGTGGGATCAATTTGTAATTGTTGATATTAGCTATAGCTACACCATGCACTTGCGGTATTAAATTTTGGCTACTCATGAAATAGTCACAATCACTATGCTTCATTAAGAAAACTTGTCTCTGAAGAAGAACATGTCAAATTCCATTTAGGTTCTAATTGATTTATCTTTTTTTTCCTGTTATTAACAAAACAAGTTTGGAGTGTGCTCATTTTTGTAAAGTGGTGGCTTCTAGGAAGTTCTTCACTTTAGGCTTTGCTTTCTTGGGGGTTCCTTTATTGGAATTTAAAGAGATGCATTTCTAACCTTCCTTTCCAATGGCTTAACCTATGCATGTGGTTTTTCTAACTTTGGACTTTTGCATATTTCTCTGAACTTAGCGCAAGAAAAAGGTTTACCTTCTACTGACCTTAAATTTCTTGATTTTTTAGGCTTTATCTATCCACTATGATATGTGCTTAATTATTGATACATTTAATCCATGATAATTAGTGATTAATGCTAAATACATTCACTTTTAGTTTTAGGTAAAATTTGGAAGCATAATGGTTAAAGTGAGTTGAAAGCACACTCTTTGAGCATCTTTTTGAGATTCACACTCAATTATCTTTATGGAACAAGAAGGAGAAGGATTATAGCAAGAGAAGACAAAAAAAAAAGCCAAGGAAGATAAAGAGTGAAGGCCATGAATGATTGCTTACGACCATGACAAAATGAATGATTGCTCAAAAACCGTGACTCATCTCTCACGTCCATGACAAATGAGTCATAGCCGTGACTGATTTCTCATAGCTATGCAACTCTTCCATATGCCTTATGCACTGCCATTTTGGTCCTCTTTTTTTTAATCCATTTATTGTATGCATTTTTCTATCACTTTTATGTCACATACATGTGTTGTCCATTAAATATGCTGTCCATTAAATCACTACCTTGCATGGATGCCATAAGTGAGTGATTGTCCAGCCCTCTAACACTTTTATTTTCCATTCTTGTCTAGTTACATTCCATAATTGTTTTACTAGCCAACCTTCACACATTTGTAGCTGTCCACCAAGATGATTTTTTGTCATAAAATGCCTAAGTGTTGTTTCAATTTTGTCTTCCCTAGCTGCAGCCATCATATGCATTCATTATATAATAAAGATAGGTTAAACGGAAGTGGGATAGGAGGCAAGAACCAAAGAGAAGTAGATGATCCAACTTTCGGTTATTCCTCTCCTTCTTTATATATTCATTTTCAAGTCTTCTTCTTATCTTTATTTGCTCTAATCTTCCTTATTCGCGTTCTATAAAGACAAGTGGATATGATTCTTCGAAAAATGGCCCAAATATAGTTCTTTCGACTCACTTTAACTTCTTGCTTCTGAATTGTACCTAAAACTACATATGAGTAAAAGTGAGTATCTTAAGCAAGTTCATATCATTAATCGCTAAGTGTTAAGGAATAATTATACAATCAATTAAGCACATGCAATTTAACATCTTAAAAAAGTACTAAAACTAAAAAATATCTTGCTTATTCACTTGATAACTTCGAAATGACTCACTTACACAAATATAAGATAATGATGCTTAAATGATTGAAAACATCTTTTAAAGGATGCTAAAATCAATGAGAAAATACCTATTTATAGTGTTTTGGTACCCAAAATTATCGTTGGAGCCAAGAGTTAACTGTTATAATGGTTATATTTGATGCACTAGTTGATCAGTATGTATTAAATACTCTAAAATCACTAGCTATTGGAATAGTGGTCAACTGATACACATATTGGTTGACCAGTATAGTACTTTGGTTGACCAATACATAAACTAATGTTACATTAAACTCATGATACATCAAATTTAATAACCTTAACTTATATTTATTGACCGTTAACCTATATAGGTTGACCAAACAAACTAAAAACATGTTTTTAATAACTTTGAATGCTAAAAAATAATTTGTTTAATTTAAATACTATTAAAACACTTTCCAAAATGTTCACTAGAGATTTGAAAGATCAAGAGGATTTTATATTAACTTAATGAATGAAAAGAATTTTGTAATGAATTTAAATGAGATGCTTATACATGGTGAGTCTTTCGGATCATCAAATTAACAAATAATAATAAAAAATGAAATGATCTTGATGAACCTTGATATTATTTTTTTCTTATTTTGATCTTCATTTTAATGATTGCAAAATTCAATTTCTTTATTAACTTCATACACTATCTTATTGAGTTTACGGCTTCATTTTGTTATAATATTCTTTTCATCAAGATAATAAATACATTAGTAGTAATTATATTTTGTTATCTTCAAAATATCAATTAGAACCTCCCCTTGGTTCAACAATCCTAAAACCTATTTTTCCATTATAACCTTGGGTTTTGAAATATGTCTCCCTTTCTTCTGGAGTAAGCAGCTTGGGCTTTCTCTCAAATTTTCTCATGCTATACTTCTTTTGGACTATCCAAAAGGATTACCTTTTGAGACAAGTGTTGTGATCGTGGTTTTTTGATGTGTGTAAGTTTTAATTAGTTAACCTTGATAATCCGCAAGTGCACGGGTCATTTATGTAATACTTAAGGTGTCGATCCAATGAGGAGGGTTAATCTAGTCCTAAAATCTAAGGCCAACATAATTCGTAGAAATTTAAAAGATAGCAAAACTAAAAAAAGAATTCAATTCAATCACGCAAACCAATCTAAGCATCAATTACGAAAATATTAACAATTTAGCTACTGCAACACACTTAAGAATTAACCTAAGAAAACTATTAAGAGACTAGGAAATTTACCTATCTTTAACGCTAACCTAATCGATTATGACTTACTGGATTATTGGTTCTAGATGATCCTAGGGTTGATTACTCTCTCTCGAGTTATAACCATTAATCCTAAATTATTAACCCTAATTAGATTATGGAAAATTGCAATTTCTCAATAAACAACCTATCTAATACCCTAATTAGATCTGAAGTTGTCCAATAAACTATCGGGAACCTATACGGGATCTCTAATCACACAATTACTGTTTTGATTAATTTCTCATTCTTATTAAATCACCTAACTCTTATTAGCCCAATTTAATAATTTTTCATTCAATTTACCCTCTTAATTTATTACAGAATTATGCAATCACAAAAATCAATCACAATAAATCTAATAAACTTAAAAGCAATAAGATTTCATTAAATCAAAGATTAAAAAACTAGAAGGTGAGTTTAGAATATCTCAACATTCATAAATCCTATGATCAAACTACTATTCCTAATTCTATACAATAATAAAAATGGAAAATAATAGGAAATACGATCTTGGATGGAGACAATAGGCAGCGATGTCAGAAACTCCTGATCCGAGAAGTACGTAATGTCGGCTTCTTCTCCACTTTTCTCTTCCTTCTTCTTTTTCTCAATCTCTCAACAATTCTCTCTAAGGTTTCTCTCCAAAAGTGGCTGATGCAAAAGCTCCTTTATCTTCTTTGTCTTATTCTTTATATACCTTTTGTGTTTTAGGCAACCCTAGAATTTTTTCGGGGTTCGAAAGGTCTAAAAACTCCCTCAAAAGTTGACGTTTTTGAGTGTCTGTGCGTTTGCTCGATGCAAGTTATAATCGTGGGCCACTTTTGAGCCTTTTTTCACGTTCGTGGCAAGCAGGCCATGATCGTGGGCTGTGTCCTAGACTTCTGTCACGATTGTGGCCTATTGTGCCACGATTGTGGGCTGTTATTTTGTTCGATTGTCTTCAAAACTTCTTCGTTCTTCGATTTTGGCCTTGAAACACTAACAAACAATCAACGTACCTAAAAAACATAATAATTAAGCTCAAAGACTTGTACTAACCCACAAAAACACTTAAACACAAATAATTAACTAACTGACACAATTCTAACCTAAACATATACTAAACGATTGAATTAACATTTAAATCCATATCAAACTAAGCCTTAAAACATGATGAAATTCACACTTATCATGTTGTCAGTGAAAAATTTCTTTGAAAATTTTTTGATCACTATTCCATTATCAAGTGTAAGATTTTTGCTGTTAGTGGTACTGACGTGAAGGTTTACCGCTTCTAGTGGTTAGAAAGTTATCAAAGTTTAGTGCCTCATCCAAAATTTTCCCTTTTTAAAGGTATTCCCTTTAATTTAAACATTCTTTAGCTTCTAAAAAAAATCCAACAAACCAAAGAGGATTGGGTCTCATGTGTAATAGCCCATACCACTCGCTCACAGAAATTGTCCACCTTGGGCCTTGACCTAGCCAAGCCCTCACGGTTTTGCTCTTCCCACCTTTGGAAAAACGCGTCTATGAGGGAGAGGTTTCTATAGCCTTATAAGGCCTACTTCGTTCCCCTCTCCAATCGATATGAGAATCTAACATTCCACCCCCTTTGGAGGCCCAGTGTCCTTGCTGACATATTGATCCGGGTACTGGCTCTGATACCATTTGTAACAGCCCGGACCACTCGCTCACAGATATTATCCGCTTTGAGCCTTGGCTGACCAAAATAGGCGGGTCGTGAGCCTATTGTCCAAAATAGGCAGGCCGACCATGGTCGGTCCATGGCCAGGCCTGCGTGGACCATGGTCGACCCGTGGCCCACCTATGGCCAATCCAACCCGGGCCGGACCGGGCCGAAATTGCCATCCCTAGTCCAATTGTCACTAAAAAATTTGTAATTGGCATCTTGTATACATCCTTAGGGATAACTGTATTTAAATTTCTAAAATTGGAAAAAATTCTTAATTTTCCTTTCTTCTTAACTAATGCATAACGTTGGCTAAACACTTAGCATAGTTGGCTAGTCTAATGAATCCAACTTTATATAATTTTTCAACTTCTTTTTTAATCTTCAACTTAAATTCTTTGGACCGCTGCCTAGGAGGTTGATAGTGAGGGTAGAATTTTGGCTTTATCGAAAGTCTGTGTTCTACCATTTTTCTACTAAATCTAGCAATTTAGTATAGCCCTAAGAAAATAAGTCTTCAAATTCTTTCAAGAGTTCCATTACTTCTAGCTTTATCTTTGAATCTAAGTTTTTTCCTAAGCTTTATCTTTGAATTTATGTTTTTCCTAATAAAGACTTTATGGAATTCTCTTAAATTGGTTGGATTCACATTTTCTAATGATTCTTTGTTCTAGCTCCTATAATCATCGAACTTCTTAGGAGTGGATTTCAACTATTGGACATCATCGTCACTCATTTATAGTTCCTATTCTTCTTTAAAAACCAAATATATATTATTACATCTATTTATTTCTTCAAAATTCTTCAAGATTTGCTGCATTCGATATTTGATCTCCATGGTTACAGCTACTGCTCTTTCTTTTCTTGAGAATTCACTCATTAGGTTCCTCTATAATAGGAACATTTATCTTCATAGGAGTAGGTGCAATGGAAATTATTTTATGAATCTTTCTAACAATGTTTTCATCTTTTCTTTGCCTTCCTTACAATAAGACAACTTCTGAATTTGTACTAACTTTATAAGATCTCTATAGAATGTTGCCTCCATCACATCAACTTTAGTGTAGAATGGTTATTAATCAGCATAAATAATTTCTACTTCATCTCCTTTCCATAAAAGTAAAAGTTTGATGTAGAGAGGATGGAATGCAATAATTAGAAAGGATCCAATCTTGGCCCAACAAGAGTTGGTAGCTGGCATGGGTGCTAATAACAAAGAAAGTAGTTAATATTTTTCTTTCTTCTACCATAATATTTTCAAGAATAATTCCCCATACATTGAATGCAACAATGTATACTATAGTTAGGATCAAGTCTACATCGTCATTATTCAATACTATCATCATTTTAGTTGAAATAATATTTATTATTAACCCTTTATTGACCAAAAACTCTTTAAGTTGGTTTTTCATTGATATAGGCCTTAATATATAGAGGTCTTATATGTTGTGTCGCAAAACCAATTAGCTTTTCTAACACCACCATTTTTGGAACTTTTGGTCCTATTTCCAATACTAACACCCTACATTCTACTCTCTCAGGAGGGGTTTCTACCTTTTTTGCATAAGATTTTCCAAATGAAGCTAGGAGTTTTATAGTAGAAATAGTATATGGAACCTGAATAGGTTTCTCCAATCTTAATGAATGCGATGGAATCCTCATCTTGGTTTTTATAATAAGCTGACTTCCCGTGAAATCTAGGATTCTTCTTTGTCTTGTTTTAATTTTCATTGACATTTTCTACCCTTCCTTTTCTATTGTGAAGATATATCGTACTTTCTTAAGAGAAAAATTTTTTCACATGAGATGACTCTTTTGAAGTTGGCTCCTTTAATAATATTGGTTTGTTTTTCTTAACTTAGGAGTTGATCTTTATCATTGAAGGCATCTTTTTGTAGTTCGAGTAAAGTTATCAGATTCTAGGGTGTCTTACTTGCTACCAATTTCGAGATGGTGGCACTCATAGTGGCATTACAAATCTAGGCTAGTTGTGTAAAAAGTTAAAATTTAAGGTTTATATCTTTACTAATAAACTTGGGTAAATTCTGCTTGGTGATTTTTGTCCAAAATTTCTACCTTCTAGTAGATGTTGAGAATTTGTTGGCCCCTATTCCTAAATTTGGAATTATAATTATGAACAAAAATAGTTGTTCTTGAATTTAATGTTGATGCTAAGTGATCTTACATAATATTAAAATTTTTTTGACATCTAATAATAGTTGTGAGTCAAATTTAGTGGTATTAATGGACGTCACTAGTGGAACATATCTTCATCTATCAGTATAGTTTGATAATCCTTAACAAAAATCCATTATTGATCTAGTCGTAAACCACATTCTTGAATCCACAATAGAAATTTGTCGATGGCTTCAGATACTGTGATATTTACAGTAGTCTTTACCCCTAATTTCTTCTTTCGTATGAATTATATGCTCTAGTGGTAAGGTGATGACTTTTTTCACTGTAAATAATCAAAGATCTCCTCTGTTTTTGAGGTGTCAAAAGTGCACTGAACTTAAGTATATGGACCCTAAATTTTCTTTTTAAGTTCTAGAGATTTATGCTCTAAAGAGGGCAAACATAAGTTCCAAGATGTTGACTTTGGCAATTATGGAATTGTAAGAATTCATCTCAATGATACAAGTACCTACTGAATTCTTTTTGTTGTGACCTTCTTCCCTAAGAATTTCTTATTTGGAAACTTTGTTGCCAGTTTATAGAAATCATAAAATTCCATGCTTGGAATTTCTTTTGCAATTCAATGATCAGACTTATTTAAACTAACTTCACATATTTGATTTCTAAAAGTGTTATTTAGCATCAACTTCCCATTTTCTTAAAACAAGCGATGAACGTATCAACATTCTTACCACTCTTCTAAGTGACCCTTGACAACTCAGTTATGCTAACTTCGAGCTCAGCCCTAAAAACCTAAGTATAAAACAATATTTCTATTTTAGCCTAGAAAAGGACAAAACTTTAGGCAATAAACATATTAAAAGTAGAGTGTTTTTATTAATAAATTTGAGAACAACCTAAACTTAAAGTAGTTGAATTTTTTGTAATTGGCTAATTCTTCATATTGTATGGTGACTCTAACAATGTACTCAATGGTGGATTGACCATCTTTACTAAAAAAATAAGTTGAATTTGGGAATTTGTAACCACAACAATGAGGATTCTCATAATCAATCTATTTCATATAAGAATTGTAAAATTCTACTTGTCCAGTTGTCTCAAACTAGGTCTATATAATTCCAGAACAACTTCTCTTTCAACTTGTAATGTCATTTATGGTAAGAGAATGATAAGATTGCAGTTTATAGTTGCAATGTTGCCAAACGGTATTGTGATTCATTAGCTTTAGCCTCCCTACCAAATCCCCATCTGTTTAAGACTTGTGGCCTAATTGTATGTCAGCCATTACCAAGATTAATGCAAGAAGGTGCCATAAGGACATCCTCTCTTTTATGAGGAGAGACATATCTTTGATCTATAGATAAAGTAGCTAGAAGGCAATTGTATTATAAGACTTCCATTGTATCAGGAGGTTGATGCCTCCTAAGTCTTCCTGAGATTTGTTTTGCTAAAATAGGTGAATTCTACCTAGCAAATTATATTAGAGCAGTAGACATTTTATCTACCTTATTTATCAATATTTTAATTGTGTCAACAATATTAGACTTCATTTATGGAATTTGGTTTATGCAAATATCATTGTTCATTTGCGGTGATTATGGATTCTTGCCAGCATGAAAGTTTGCTGAAAGAAAGGCTACATTCTCAAAATTCTCTCCGATTTGGAATACAAAGCCTTCCTTCTTTCCATACTGTTGTTAGGACTTCTTCCATTGGGGATGGAGGCAAAGAGATTTTTTTCTATCTTATGGTTATGGCATCATGGTACCACTGGATGTGCCAAATTGTTTGTTATTAATCTAGAGTTTGGGCATCTTAGGAAGGAATTTTTCCATAATTTATACCAGAATTCTTTTTGGTGATATAAGTGGGCTTTGTAAAACTTTGAAAATGTAGATCTAAGCTACTAAAATGCTAAAATATGTGAAAAGAAAATGATTTGATTTAGGAAAAAGGGAAAATTCAAGCTATAAAGGGAGTTTGAAGTAATAAAAATAAATAAAAAATAAAAAATGCTGGAAAAATAATAACAAAGTGAAAAATATGTAGATTGTTCTCTCTAGAGATTGGTTTAAAAGTTGTCTTGTGATTGAATGTGTGTATTCTATTTAGGAATTGTCTGTTTTCATTAAGTCTAGGTGTTGGTGAATTTATACTTCTCTCACCTTAAATAATTTTTGCTATAACTGTCCACTATCCTATATTTTATCTAACTGGCTACCACTATCTCCTTAAATTTCAAATCCTGGACTTCTACCTTTAGTAACTTCCTAACTTCCAACCCACTTAGCCATGTTTTTGTTAACTACCTTCCACCATTTTCTTAACTTCCAAACTCTAAACTTCCATAAATTTATCACATTTCTTCCCACTTTCCTAGATTTTTGTTTTCCATGAATTCTTTATCTAACTATTTATTGGGCTTCCATTTCTGGGTTAACTCCATTTAACTGAATAGTTTTTTGGGCCAACTAAGTTTAATTATTTTTTAGGCTATCAACATACACATAATAAATAAAAATATATACTAGACCCTTTATTCCATTATAAAGATGGAGCTGCTCATATAGGTCATAAATCCTAAGTCTTAACACTATTAATTTGGTTATGTTTGTATATATTCCAAATTCATACACACTTAAAGAAAGAAATTGATTGTTGACTATTAGATATAAATTTTCACAATATGTTATCATTTCAGATTTCTTACAATTGTCTGTAATTTCTTCTTGCCATGAAATGATCAAACAATAAACCCTAATCTATGCTGAACTTCTAAGTCTTGATTGAATCACATGAAACATTAAGTTGACGAAAGTAAAGTATATGTTATAAGGAGAAGAAATTTATTCTATATAACTATTCCATTAATATTTATTTAATGAATATAAATTTCAATATACAAATAATATATCCAATTATCAAAAATTTGTGATTAAAATTTATTTTTAATTTTAGTTTAAGTTTTTCTATATTGATTGAACTTGTAATAATTATTTTTCCAGTGTGTATTGAATAAATATCCCAATGTGCACAATAACTTATCAACTGCATATTTTGAATGAGCCACTCAATAAATTAATACCTCAATCAACTAGCAAACTAAATTTAAATAACATTTATAGATCCCTACATATTTTTACTAAGTATAAAAGACAAAATCCTCTCTTGTACTTAAGGAAACTTTGAGAAAAACCCTAATCTTTAGAAGTATATAAAAAGTCCTTGTAATTTAAAAATTTTCAAAAAAACCCTAGCGTTTACTTATGTTAAAAAAACTAACAAAAATTTCTATATGCCAAAATTGATCTAAGTGGACATGGACCAATAAAATTTATATGACTAGAACCAATATAAAAACTCTCACCCAACTTGACCCTAACTTTAAAATCACCGAAACCTCCTAACCCACTTGACACTTCATACCATATAAATACCTAAATCACCTAAACCTAAGTTACACCCAATGTAGAAAGTCTCCTTATGACTATTTCTTATTAGGAATCCTTTTCTTCATTTATTTTAGTCAGAAGTAAATGGGTATCTTTAGTTTAGCTTTGAACACAAATTGTTAGCATTGCAAACTATTAATTAAAAGTTACTTGTTTACATCCACAGACAATCATTTTTTTAATTTTATCTTTATGTTGGCAACTATAAAATCTATTAATTTTTTTCATTATTTGTATGCATGTTATTTATAAATTTGATTTTTCTTAATTAATAATTTTGTTAATGGTTTTATCTTATTACTTGACTGGTTGTGAAATTAGAAGCTAAGGACAATATAACATGGATAAGACTAGTGAGTTATTGATAGAGATTAAGCAGTTGTGAAGCTAGAACTAATTGTTTTAATTATTTATGGTTATTAATAAAATAAATATCCACTCATCTTCATTATTTCACAATTATTACATGTTTTTATATGGTTCCCACATCTAAGGGATTGCATACATTAGAAAGGAAGAAAAATATAATATGAATTTGTCATTACTTAAAAGTGATTGCTGATCCTTATAGTATATGCTGTTAAATTTATTAGACTGACTTGTCTAAGAAAATTCATTAATATGAATTGCGTATAACTTAATTATTTCATTTTTATATGACCAGAAAAAACTACTCAAAACAAACATTTTTTTTACTAGTTGGGTTTCATTTGTGTAAGATTGATTTGTCTATTAGTGCTTACTTAACTAAAAGATCTGCTTCTCCATATCAAGGACAAGATCATATAAGTTTTGAAAGGATTTTTTTATAATTATGATGACTTTAAGGAATTCAAGTGGTTGGTATAGGTACTGTATCGTGGGTTTGACAACCAATTTAGCTATAACCAAACAAGTTTAACCATTCTATTATTGGTAGAATTTGACTATAACTTTAGCTAAAAATTCTATTATTAGTAGAATTCATAATTCCTTAAGATTTTATGAGCGTTCGTTACTTGTAACTATAAACATTATTTAATTTTGAAGGATGACAAACTCTTATATATTGAAACTCAATGAAAAATATATGAATTACATCTGCGTAATCGTGTGTTTCAAATTTGAAAATGAGAACTTTCAGTTGTACCTTATCATTTCCTTATTGGACAGAACTATTTTCTATTAAAAAATCTTAATTGAACATAACCATTTTGTATTACAAGAACCATTTTATACAAAAGAACTCTATTTTCCTTTCTTTTGGATTTTATATGCCTCATCTTAATCAATTTACATATTACAATATCGGAATTTGATTATTCCATCTACTTTTAAGGTTGATTTTTAGTTGTTGTATTCATTTATTTTTTTAGTTGAAGAAATGAAAATTAAAAGTTCATTCAGTAGCATAGCTAAGAAGATTGAAAAACATTTATATGATTATGGATTGATAACACCTATAAGGACTTCTTAAACTAAGTTCAACCTAGGAAGGAGATTTTATAGATGTGCTTAATTTAAGGTAAAATTTAAATATATATTTACTTTATTAAATTATGTTTTATATTGATGGGTTATTATTTATACAACAAACAAAAATGTGATTACTTTGCGTGACATGAAAAAATTCACAAGAAGAAGTATATGTGTAATCAATGAGCCTCAATAGATAAATGAAAACTAATGAATTAACAAGAACATTTATTGTTATAGAGTTAGTTAGGTCGTCTTTATTAGCCTTGTTGGGTATTGCTTAGCAATTTACTCGGAAGAAGTATATTTACTGTAACTAAGATTATGATGCTTGAGTGACTTTTGACTTTAAAGTACTTTATGTTCAATTTATATGGATTAATATTAAATAGTCCTATGTATAAATATTTACAATAATAATGTATAGGTATTATAGTTTTTGGACCTTTTCAGCTTATTCATATTGTTTTAGAATGTTGATACGCTTTCTTACAATATCAAGACTTTTGTAACCAAATATTTCATAAACACTTTTTAATTATAATGTTTAGCTATGTTAATAATCTTTTGGTTTTACTGGGTAAAAACCAACATAAGTACATGATTAAACTATTATATATGTAAATATCTATACGGGATAAAAGGTGTGATATGTTGATTCTCCTTGTATAGTTATAATGCTTTAGCCTAAATAACTAATTTTTATAATCATGTCAAAGTGAAAACATAGTATAATTGAGTCAATTGCTTAACACATAAGTCTTAAACAACTAAAAAAAAAAGAACTAGTGCTTCTAGAATATATATTCTAAACTCAACAGCAACTTTCAAGTTCAATACTAGTACCCTCTCATTTTCCTACGAAATTCCTAGTATAAATGACTTGATAATAACATTTTGATGTCCAATGGTCAATCCATGCCAACGTAAATGGTCTATATAAAAAGCATATTTAGCTCTTCAAATTGAGCATTTCGTGTTTAAATTGCCCCCATTCTTTCTTGAACTATCAACTGCCATTTTATTAAATCATTAAGTGTACAAATTCAAATTACAAAAAATTTAGGAAACATAGCAACTTGTTCCTCCATGGTTGGGTTCCTCCACAAGTCTTAAGAAAAATACTTAACATCAGTACAATAGTTAAAATTACCAAATTATAACCCTAAACAATGAAATCTAGAACAATTAACTTTGAGAACATCCTAGAAAGTCAATCCTGAGTTTATAACCGTAAGGAAAAACTTATACCCTTGTAGAAATCTTCCTTTAACGCTAAAGTCATAAGATAAAAATTTGACAAAAAGAATGATCAAATATTATGTTAAAGATGATAAATTCATATCCAACAATTAAGATAGCATATATAAAAACTAGAATTCATCATTTAAATAAGCTTTATATATAAAAATGGAAAGCCAAAATAAGTAGCTTATACAAAAATAACAAGTTAAGTTGAGCTCTATATAAAAAAATAGCTAGTCACAATATGCATAAGATATATAAAAATAACAAGCCATATTAAAGTTTGTTCTTCTTTTTATTTGCCTTTACGTTGGTTTTTGTGTCAATTGGCTACTTTGACTATTAAGGGCATTATCCTATATTATCTTGGAACATATTCTTGTATTGTGAACATATTTCATACACCTTTTACATGACATATAAAGTCTTTTATAAGTAGCTTTATATAGGTTTTGTTCCTCTCTAACTTCCTTGCTCCTTGCCATTTTTTCTTCTTCTTGACCTTCTCTTTTGTTATGGTGGAAAGATTTTAGAACCATGATTTTCGCTTATGCTTAACCATAAATATTTATTAGGAACTGGAAAATATTACATATATATGCCTCTTTCAAATATTTCTTTGCTATATAACAGGTCCACATAATCTTCTAGTTTGCCACCATTGTGTATGATTGAAGTACAAATATGTCAACTAGAAATTTCACTTAAATCCTGTCTCTTGCATGTGCAAGTCTTGTTGCATAAATTAATAATATGTAGCTAAAAATTCATATGTTCCATTTCAAATGGCCTCCTACCAATAAAATATGGCATCAAATTACTGGTAAGTTTTTTATATTGCTAAAAATTCATATCCCCTCCTTTTCTTGTTAAATCTCTTTATCATTGCTCTTTTAATCATCTTAAATATTATGATAATTGGCTTATCCCTAGCCTTTTTGAAAGCTTTCACAAAGGTTGTTTAACAACATATCAAATTTAAGCTCAAAACTATAAGTGTGCCTGTACCACTTATTGGTCAGTATCTTGTCTAACTAGTAATGGATAAATTTAACAATTTCTTCTAATTACTTCATGTATATGTTCAAGGTAATAACTCAAAATAAGCATGACTTAGATAATCATATACATTTAATTTCAAGTGAATTTAAATAAAACAATCGTATGCCTTTCAAATTCATTGAAGTTATATGCTTTAGCCATATTCTGGACTATATTCTTTACAACTTTTGTTGTCTTAAATATGCTTTGAAGTTTCTATTTTTTATCTCAACATTGAAGCCATGCTCTAAACTTTATCACAAAGAAACCATATGGAATGCTGATGCATTTGTTGAATGTCTATCACTATAAATGAATGTTTATAAAATGAAAAGAAAACACAACATTATAATTTTACCTTTTGTTAACTGGAAATGAAAACACATTATATTGTTTGATATTTTCATAAACATTTAAGAAACCTTTCTATAAGACTTAATTCTCAAGACTAATAATAACACACTTGTTAATTCTTAGGGCTAAATATAGCCCACGTGATTGGAAAGTTGTTATTTACATTTAGTTTGATGGCTAATAACAATTGCTCTCCATGCTTGCCTTTTAAGTTATAACTATTGAAACAAATTACAGGCTTATAATTAGCCAAAAACCCTTTCTACAAGCATCCAAGAATATATACATGGAATCAAAAATATCTTTTAGATATTTAATTATAAAGGTACTACTTGAATTATACTTCAATATAGTTAATCCATAGCTCTTTAATTTCTCTAATTGCTTTCCATTTTCATCGGTTAAAGTCCCATAAAAGTGCGCCTTTAAGCCTTGTAATATCCTATATTCCTTCTTGTCTATAATCTCAACATTAAAGTCCCATAAAAGTGGGCCCTTAAGCCCTGTAATATCTTATATGGGACAGTCTTTAAAATATGGGAAGTAACATCCCAGACCACCCGCTTATATATATTGTCCGCTTTGGGGCCTTGGCCAATATCTATGTGTGGGTGGTCAGGGCTGTTACATGGGAGGTATTTATTTACAATCCAGAGTGCTTTGCATTTTCTATTTTGGTATTCTTGACCACACTCATAGTTGGATTGAAATGTCTTAATTTGAAATATAGTCCACATTATATTGGAGAAGCATGTATTCTCCACCCACATTTTAATAAAAAATTACTTTACATTTCTTATTATTGACAGAAAAATAATCAAAACCCTTCTTAATAATATATTGGACAAGAGCTTGTTTAAATGCATTTATCAAATTCAATCACATACCAACTCTTATATCAATTGGCCTTAGCATATTATCTACTTCAAATTGTACGAACTTAGGTCTTCTTCTCCCTTCTTCATTTGAACTATGATCCACGTTTCTAAGCTCAACTTAATCTTCATATGCTAAATTTGTATGCATATCTAGTAATATTATCTATCTAGACATCTACTACACCACTATAAAGAATCTTATTCATAGACTCTTCATCAAATATGTCATTAAAATTAGATGAGCTAGAGTCATTAAAGTCAATAACTTCTCCTTTTTCACTCTTATATATTCGATTATGAAATTCATTTGTATGTACATCATATTTGTCATGCTATTTACCCCTCCTTGGAAGTAGGTTAATCACTCTCTACAACCTTATAATTAACTTGTTCACCCTCTTCTAAACATCCTTTGTTCTATCTTAACAAGAGATACACAATTCTATCCAAAGTGCCTTTATAATCTCATGGCCTTTCTTTTCAATTAAATTAATCATGTCGATGATGTAAGCATTACTTTTTAGGTCTTTAGTGCCATCCTTAAAAGAATGTTGAGGAAATTTATAACTAAAAACTATAACCTCTCTATAGCCCAAATCCTTGTAGTATATATGAACTGTAACATCATCAAATGGTCTAGCTCTCTAAAAAATTGTACATTTTTCCTCCTTTATACTACATGATAGGGGTAAATTTGAAGGTCCTACCATATTAAAACTAAAGATTACTTTTATAGTCTATCAAATAAGAAAGGCAAACAAGCAGACAATAAGAAGTTGTGAAGTATTTAATTAAAGTTCTAACCAATCTTAAACAAATATGGTTTCAAACTTAAAACTTGTTCTTAACATTAAGCTATTGTTTGTTAAAGAGCTAGTCACAAGTAAGATAAATGAAGAAAAGGAGACCTAATAAGGAATAGTCCCAATGAGATGAAAAGTGAAGTAGAGTTGATAGCAACAATAGAGAAAGAGAGGACTTGGAGATGTAGACAAAGTGAGAAGATGAAGAAAAGGAGGCCTAAAAAGCAATAGTCTTGACTAATCCATTAGCGATCGATGAAGATGATCTAAATTGGGAAAAAATAGGTTTGGGTGATTTAGGTATTTAAAGTGTATAAAACGTTGGGAAGGTTAGGAAAGGGTGATTTTGAAGTTAGGACCGAGTCGAGTGGGGTTTTCAAGTTGGGTCAAGTCCCTTAAATTAACACCACGAAATTTTTATGGCAAAGTTTAAATTATAAGGAATTTTTTTGATAGTTTTAAAATTTAAGGGGGTTTTCAATATTTTCCTTAGTATAAATAAGATTTTTGTCTTTTACTCATGACCTACCATCTTTTTAAACTTGAAAATCGTCTTAAATTAGAATGCATATAAAAATATTAAGTTTACCACTTGAACCATGATCGTGGTTTTTTGATGTGTATAAGTTCTAATTAATAACTTTGATAATCCACAAGCGTACAGGTCATTCACGTAGTACCTAAAGGGTCGATCCCATGAGGAGGGATAATGTAATCCTAAAATCTAAGGCCAAAACAATTCGCAATAATTCAAAATGTAACAAAACTAAGGCAAGAATTTAATTCAATCATGCAACTCAATTCCAAGAATTAATTACAAAAATATTAACAAGTAGCAGTTGCAACCACTCTTAAGAATCAACTTAAAGGAACTATCAATTAAGAGAAATGGAAAATTTTACCTATCTTTAACGTTTACCTAATTGATTATAAATTATTGGATTATTGGTCCTAGGTGATCCTAAGGTTGATTACTCTCTCTCGAGTTATAACCATTAACCCTAAATTGTAAACCCTAATCAGATTATGGAAAATTGCAATCTCTTAATTAACAATCAATCCAAAACCCTAATTAGATCTGAAGTTGTCCAATAAACTATCGGGAACCTATATGAGATCTCTCTTCACACAATTATCGATTTAATTAATTTGTCATTCTTATTAAATCACCTAACTCTTGTTAGCCCAATTTAATTATTTTTCATTCGATTCACCCTCTCAGTCTATTACCGAATTATGCAATCACAGTAAATCCAATAAACATAAAACAATCAGATTTTATTAAATCAAAAATTAAAAAACCCGAAGGTGAGTATAGAATATCTCAACATTCACAAATCATATCATCAAACTGCTATTCCCAATTCTATACAATAATAAAAGTGGAAAATAATAGGAAATACAAATCTTGGATGAAGACGGAAGGCAGCGACTTCGGGAAACTCCAAATCCGGAAAGTACGTCGATGTCAACTTCTTCTCCACTTCTCTCTTCCTTCTTCTCTTTATCAATCTTTCAACAATCCTATCTAGGGTTTTCTCTCAAAAGTGGTAGATGCAAAAGCTCATCTTTTCTTTTGTCTTATTCTTTATATATCTTTTATGTTCTGGGTGGCCCTAGGGTTTTCTAGGGGTCGAAAGGTCCAAAACCTCCCTCAAAACTTGACGTTTTTGAATGTCTGCGTGTCTGCTTGATGCAAGCCATGATCGTAGGCCACATCTGAGCCTTCTGTCATGATCATGGCAAGCAGGCCACGATCGTAGGCCATATCCTGGGCTTCTATCACGATTGTGTCATATGGGCCACGATTGTGGCCTGACTGAAGTGCTTCTATCACGCCACGATTGTAGGCTGTTATTTCTACTCGAGTGTCTCTGAAACTTCTCTGTTCTTCAAAGTTGACCCTGAAATACTAACAAATGAATCAAGGTACCTCAAAACATAATAATTAAGCTCAAAGACTTGTACTAACCCCTAAAAACACTTAAACGCAATTAATTAACAAACTAACACAATTTTAACCTAAACACATACTTAACGGTTAAGTTAACAATTAAATGCATATCAAACTAGGCCCTAAAACATGATGCAATTCACATTTATGAGCTAGCATAGGATGATAATAATCAAATGCAACTTAATGCAAATGAGCCGCATGAGCCACATCCTCTGGATGATGTGGATGAGATATATGGGCATTATAGATAGAGGATGTCCAACTTTGAAGGTCAATTAAAGAGAAGAAGCATTTTACAAGATACACTAGTTTAGAATATCTCCTAGTCACTGCTGAGGGGAAGCCAGAGACCTGCCAAAAAGTGAAAAAATAAAGAGTTTTGGATCAAGGCAATGCAAGAGCAGATGGATTCCTTGAAGAAGAATGAGACCTACGAGTTAGTGAAGCTTCCAAAAAGCATAAAGGCATTGAAAAATAGAAAGGTGTTCAAAGTCAAGAAAGATGGTGAAAAACTAGTAAGGCATAAGGCGAGACAGGTGGTAAAGGAATATAATCGAAAAGGTTATTAAATTCGACAAGATTTTCTCATCAATAGTCAAAATGATCTGTATATGCACTATTTTGGATTTAGTTGTGTGTTTAGATCTTAAACTCAAACAACTTGATGTACAAGGTAACTTGAATGAGGAGATATATATATATATATATATATATGGTGCAGCCAAAAGGGTTCAAAGTCAAAAGGAAAGAGGAGTTAAAGAAGAGTCTTTATAGGCTCAAACAAGCACCTAACAATGGCATAAGAGTTTGATTCATTTATGACAAGTTATAGTTATAATCAAACTTTAGTTAATCCTTGCATATACTTTAGAAAATTTCCTAGTGGTGACTTCATCATCCTTCTTTTAAATGTGGATGATATGTTGATAGTAGAACAAGATGTTGGCATGATTTGCAGGTCGAAGAAGGACTTGTCCAAGTTCTTTGACATGAATGATTTGGGTTCTACAAAACAAAATTTGGTTATGAAGATCAATTATGATAGGAAGGCAAGAAAGTATATTAAATAGGTGCTTAAGAGGTTTAGTATGAAACATCTCAAGCCTATTAGTACGCCACTAGTAGCTCATTTCAAGTTGAACAAGAGATCCTATCCTAACACTAAAAAGGAGAAAGATGGTATGTCCTCAATCCCACATTCCTTTGCTATTGACTTCTTGATGTATGTCATGGTATGCATTAGATCAAATATTGCACACATTGTTGAGTTAGTGAGTAAATTTTTATCTAAGCTTGGAAAGGTATAATGGGAAGTAATGAAGTGGATCTTAAGTATTAGCAGGCCACTTTCAAATTATGTGTGTCTTAGAGGTAACGAACTGATTCTAGAAGGATAGACTGATGTGAACATGACTAGTAATCTAAATAATAGAAAATTGACCTTAAGTTACTTGCTCAAATTTGCTAAGAGAGTCATTTTATGGAAATCTAAGTTGCATAAGTGTTTATCATTACCAATTACTGAAACATAATATGTTCCAATTGTGGAAGCAGATAAGGAGATGCTTTGATGCGATTTCTCTAAGAATTGTACATGGAACAAGATAAGTGCATTGTTCTTTGTGACAATCAAAGTACAATAGATTTGAGCAAAAATTTTATATATTATTTCTACACCAAGCATGTTGAATGTAAGGTATCATTAATTGTGGTATATGTCAAAGAGCAACCAATGAAATTGAAGAAGAATCACACAAACAAGAATGGTGTTGACATATTAACGAAAGTGGTCCCTAGGAGTAAAGCTTTGAGATGGATTTTAAATGATCAATGGATTGGTTGATTTATCCTCGAAAATGGGTTGACAAGGGAGATTATTGTTTGTCCAACACCAGTTTAGACATATTTGCTAGACTATTTCTACTAAATTTGGGCTATGGGAGTGTTAGCTTTCTTCTTAAATCAAAAGGAAAGAAGATCAAATGAATTCAAAACAAAGATTGATGATTGAAAGCTATTTTCAGAGCACATGCTCATGTTAATAGTGGACATGATCATGTAAATGACTATTTATGTCCCTTTAACCATGTATGAGTTTAATCGTGACACTTTAAGAACAAATACGCTAGTGTGGAGTTAGACATGCCTGTGTCATTGGTAGACGCGATTGTGATCACTGACCATGTAAGTCACTCAAATTGTGTATCTCTATAATGACAAGTTTTGAGGCTTAAAAGTCAAAAATAATTACCAAATAAGACTATATAAGAGACCATATGCAGTATATAAATATTATCAATGCTTAATAAGAGACAGAAATTGTGAGGGACGAGAACATATGACGGAAAAAAGTTTTTAAAGTCCAAATCTCATTCTTCATCTATAGTTTTATTGGAGGTTAATTTCTAGGATTAGTTTGAAAGTGATATTAATATAAATCTTAGAGAGTATAAAGTATAAAGAAACTAATTGTGATTATTTATGAGGTGTTCTTTAGTTAAAGATCGAAACCTTAAATGCTTGCATTTTGTTGTTCAATTTAGTGAATTTATTATCAATTTGAATGTTCTTAACGTGTGTTCTAAAATTAGACAGTATTAATAAGTGAAACACTTCCTTTCTATTAATAACTGAAACACCTCCTCTCCTAAAGAATATTATAATTGATTAATGGAAGCAGGGAACAATGTGGTTATTATGCACTAAGAGAACCTAATTCAAGGATTTATTCCGAAAGCTAAAAGGCAAGCTGCCACTGTGAACTCCCACTCCTCCAAACTCTTAACAGGCGGGGTAGAAAATAAACAATCCATGTTTAGAACATTTGATAGTTCGGTATAAAAATATCTACCAAACACGTAAACCAAACTTTTCTCTCTCTTTAAGCCTGGCCTGACAATTGAAAAGTACTAATTTCGTAATTATTAATATTTATAGAACAAAAACATAAACTTTAAATTTTTTTAAAAATTTTCATAATCTTTAAAAGTCTCTTATAAAAAGCTCTCTCTAGTACTCAACCTTCCAAAAAAGTCCTCTTAGATTTCAAATAAAAGTAACGACTAAATCCATATAACATTCAACATAACTCAAAAGTATAATCAAATATATATGATCCTCTCCTTTTAAACTGCATCTCATTCACAAATCTCTGTATGGATTTAGTACAGGCAAATTGTAGTCAAAGGTCGTCATCATGTTTAATGGAATTGTTCTTGTGCTTGAAAAGATGCCATCATCTTTCTTTAATTATTTAGATGAACGAAACACTTCCAATCAGTTTATACAACAAAAAGGACAGTCATATTCATTTGCAAGTGAACTCATAAAAGCACTATTATATTACATCCAATCTAAACACATCCTACGTAACCGTTTATTCACTTTTATTCCCATCTCTTATGTCCAGATTAGCTAATCAAAGTAAACGGGCATATATAACTAGTTATGCGACCCCCAAGAGTTTCTTCACGTTTTTCTGCAAAGAATTAGTAATAGTATTAGTCAATCACATGTCTGGAGCCAAAGAGTCAAAGACAAATATCGCCATATGAAAATGTGAAGAAGATATACCTCGATGCTAAGAGGCGACGTAGTTGGGGCATAGCGCTCAACAACGTTGCCATCTTTGTCAACTAGGAATTTGGTAAAGTTCCACTTAACACCATCTCCAAAGAGTCCACCTTTGCTGGACTTCAAGAACTTATAAATGGGAGCAGCTTTATCACCATTCACATCAACCTATCAATGAACAGAAACCGAATTAATTAAACACTTAATCATACCCCAGATTTTCATCTAGTTGCTCTAACTCCAAAACACTGTAGGCGAAGTCCTAAAGTTCTTTCAAGTTATCCTATCATGAGACAAAAAGACACAAGTTATAACAAAAACATGAACTAAAAGGAAAGGGAGAAATGCTATTGTTAAATTGTGTTTTAAGCTAGGCAAGTATTGCAACTTTAGATCTACCTTATCAAATATGGGAAACTCAGCCTTAAAGCGAGTACAAGCAAACTCCATGATCTGTTCATTGTTTCCTGGCTCCTGAGCACCAAATTGATTACACGGAAATGCCAGAATCTCCAGCCCTGCATTAATATAGTAGCCAATAAAGAATAACTTGAAAGAAATGTGTCCTCAGCAAAATGAAAATTGTAGGATTGACGAATTTATTGAAGGACTTTGTATAATAGGGGAACACCGATCTCTACTCAATCTAAAATTATCATAAAATTCAAGGAGTGAAGTTCAGTCCATGATTTGTATGCTCTGGTGCACGATACTAAACATCAAAATGCCATATTTGTCAAATGATACTTTAAAGGCAAACCTTGATCCTTGTATTTCTGGTACAGCTGAGTTAGCTCTGTGTAGTTAGAATTGGTCAAGCCACTGCAACAAAATCAAAGGTTTAAGTAAGGATTTGAAGAATTAAAAATTATGAGACCTGGAGAAAAAGGCTCATCCAGTGATTGGAATAGTCGGTCTGTTTTGTTTTTGTTTTTTTCCCAATAACAATTTTAAATGTAATATGCGTCAAAGTCAATAAGTTCCATTCAATAAACTAAAAGCGATTGTCCAGTTCTAACAGCATGCTTGTTCCGAGGCGTCAAAGAAATATTACCAAGCAGGTACTACTACGGTAAAACAAATAAACAAATACTAGATTGAAGGAAAAAAGTTAGGAAAATGGATATACTTCAAATGTCTAATCACTAAAATCTATCTTGGCATACACTAACCGGCAAACACATGAACCGAGACAAAAAGGGAAAGAAGAAAAACCAAGTACCATTGTGAAGCAACATTAACGATCAAGAGTACTTTTCCCTTGTACATGCCAAGATCAACGTCATTTCCCTTTGCATCCTACAAGTAACAGGATAAGAATCTCGTTAGGAAATAAACAAGGCAACAAGCAGACCCAACAACGCAAAGGCATGGACGAAAAGAGAGGTCTATAAAATTGACAAATTCAAGCATCTCTCATCCATATTCAGTAAAATGGAGAAATGAAGACAGGCGGCAGAATACGAACCCCTCTTGAAATAAACATCGATAAGAGTTTAGCTACTCCACTTGATTCACGTCAATCTTTCAAACCCAGCATATATCTTTTAACCTTAATTAAAAACTTCAAAAGACGTTCATCACAAAAATCTATATAACGAGTCGTCGATCAGAGCCAATTAGGGTAAACTTTTTCGAATTTTTATTAGGTCCTCCTAGTTATAAAATCTTCGGAATCCATGGAAACGGTTAAAGGCTTCATTTTCAAACTAAAGAACATTATAATTTTCTCAATTGATGGCAATTTAACACAATATTTTATAGAAATCAAACTTCAACCGAACTGCATAAAGCCGAAAAACCCATTTCCTAATATTTCAAAACAAGCTGGGAAAGGCTTTACCAACACTAAAATCCGACATCAAACGAATGATTTCATTAACAGAACCCTAGGAAAAATTCCATACCTTGACAGTGAAGTCATAGATCGACGAATTATTGGACTGGCTAGCCATTGTATGCTCGAATCTGAAAGAACGCAACACAGGTCTTGGACACTCCGCTAGAATGGACCGAGAAACAACAACAACAGGCGTGATTTGCGAAGAAGGTAAAAGGTTTTGTTTTCCTTGAAGTAGAGAAGCAGATAAAGGTATGAAGTTGAGAACTTTTCTACGCACACTTCGAGTTGAAGAACCGAGCATTGGTTAGTGCCAAAGCAGGGGCGTTGCTCCTAATATGTAAACGTGGATTGTTAAGACACGTGGTTGATAGATAATACGAGCACGTAAACACGGACTAATGATGTGTCTGCCTTTGGTTAAAAATGATGGGACGGTCAGATTTGTTGCATCGGAGATTACGATGGCCCAAAATTTAAAAGGTAAATATATTTTAGTTTTCGACTTAGTGAGTAAATTAATTTCGATAAACCAAAAAAAAAAAGCTATGAGTGGTTAAGAAAATTATACATATAAATTAAAAAAGGTAATTTAATTAGACAAATATTTTTCAGAAGATTACAATTCAGGTGTACCTTTTTTTTCAATCTCTTCTAGAATGCAAATACGGGGGGTTACAGAATTCCACGCCATTTTAAATGCAAGACTTTTGAGTTTTCCACCGTGATCACAGCGTTGGTTTATACAATTAAAGTTGAATTTGGATATGAAGTGTGACGGGATAAGTAATTATCTATACAATTTTTAAAAGTAATTATATGTTTAAATTTACAGGTGAATAATTAAAAATTGGAGGACACTGCGGTGCTACCGCAGAAGTCGATAAGCAGAAAAAAAAGTTACGATAGGAAAGTATTTTTGCGGTAAAAATTCTACTTTCTATTAATAAACTTCTGATAATTATTATTTTCTATTATATCCTCAACTAATAGAAAGCAAGTCCAACGCATTTATAATTTATATTTATATGACTAATAATATATTTTAATGAAATATTTTATTTACTAAATTTATTTTACTTATATTTTTATATTTTAATTTAATATTTTATTATTTATAATTTCAAATTTATATGACTAATAATATATTTTTATGAAATATTTTATTTACTAAATTTATTTTATTTATATTTTCTTATTTT